>VMBQ01001433.1:0-122023 GCA_007657795.1 Dreissena rostriformis | reverse complement strand
TCGCGGCGTTGTCGAGAAATCACAACAAGTATGTGCAAATTTGTTACGACAACACATCAATACAACGTTCTGTTCATCAACAAATACGAGTACAGGTGTCGGTATAGGCGTAAACTTTGTCGTTTTGAATTTCATTGAAGTAAACAACATTTGATTTATGGAACGACTGTAAGAGAGTACTTATATATTTTATCTAACATTCCTCGTTAATATGTATAATGGTTTAATATTGAGAAAATAAAATTGTGACATTACAATCGTATATACTCGCTTTAAAACACGACATTGCTTTTATGTAATGTTGTGTTTATAACTGTGTGGGTTTATAACCTTGTGGGTATATAACCTCGTGGGTTATAACCGGCAATGACCGCCAATCCTATCTGATAAATACAAGTTGCGGTCCAATGCTTTCAGCAATCATTAGCATTTACTGCCCGAATAGTCATTAATGATGTCGTTATTGGAGTTTTATGTAAAATGATCAACTAATGTCAGAGCATTGATTTAAACTCGCGTGAATATTTCAGCTGGAAGGTTAAGTTGTTAAGCGACGACAACCGCATGGGTAATATCGTATTGTCTTCTTTAAACCCGTCATACATAATACATCATCATTTTAGATCAGCTTTATAAAACTCATGAATTATATTTATTATAATTATAATTATAATTATAATAATTATTATTATTATTATTATTATTATTATTATTATTATTATTATTATTTAACACAGAACAAGTTTCACTCTTTTCTGATATATTTCGCCTTAAAAGGCTTTTTCAAAGTTTGTTTTTACAAATTAACTACATTTTCTTTATGATTCTCAACCAAAACAATTGTATATTCAATTGTTTTGGTTGAGAAACATAAAGAAAATGTAGTTAATTTGTAAAAACAAACTTTGAAAAAGCCTTTTAAGGCGAAATATATCAGAAAAGAGTGAAACTTGTTCTGTGTTAAATAATAATAATAATAATAATAATAATAATAATAATAATAATAATAATTATTATAATTATAATTATAATTATAATAAATATAATTCATGAGTTGTATAAAGCTGATCTAAAATGATGATGCATTATGTATGACGGGTTTAAAGAAGACAATACGATATTACCCATGCGGTTGTCGTCGCTTAACAACTTAACCTTCCAGCTGAAATTTTCACGCGAGTTTAAATCAATGCTCTGACATTAGTTGATCATTTTACATAAAACTCCTATAACGACATCATTAATGACTATTCGGGCAGTAAATGCTAATGATTGCTGAAAGCATTGGACCGCCACTTGTATTTATCAGATAGGATTGGCGGTCATTGCCGGTTATAACCCACGAGGTTATATACCCACAAGGTTATAAACCCACACAGTTATAAACACAACATTACATAAAAGCAATGTCGTGTTTTAAAGCGAGTATATACGATTGTAATGTCACAATTTTATTTTCTCAATATTAAACCATTATACATATTAACGAGGAATGTTAGATAAAATATATAAGTACTCTCTTACAGTCGTTCCATAAATCAAATGTTGTTTACTTCAATGAAATTCAAAACGACAAAGTTTACGCCTATACCGACACCTGTACTCGTATTTGTTGATGAACAGAACGTTGTATTGATGTGTTGTCGGAACAAATTTGCACATACTTGTTGTGATTTCTCGACAACGCCGCGAAGCAAATGTTGTTAATGTAAGAATCGGATTGTATTCGCCATAAGGACAGAATTCTACTGGAGACTTATTCTAAACATAGGACTCGTAACACGCGCCAATAGCGCTATTGGTTTTTTGGTCACGTTATTTCACAATTTTATGATTCAATTGTTCAAAGGAGGCGTTGGTATGGCACAGGCGTGATGCTTGAATGCATGTCGTTTTATTAAAAGATTGTATCGAGGATGTATATATAATCCAGAATGTGTATGATGAATTAAACAGTTGTCGTGTGTAAGTTATAAACAGTTGTCGTGTGTAAGTTATTAACAGTTGTCGTGTGTAAGTTATAAACAGTTGTCGTGTGTAAGTTATTTATAATTTTTAAATAAGCTTAACTAGTTTACATTTATTTATATCGCATACAGATTGTGCCGCGTTTGTTTAAGTATGTTTATGAACATATACGAGTACTTAAGTTATACATTGCTCACAATCAAATATATAAAGTAAAACAAAATCACCCTGAAGAAGTGCGACAACGAGTTTAGTATGGAGCCAAACGGTGTTGAGCAAAGGTCGAATTTAACGGCGGCCAGTAATGTGAACATGACTAACCACTTCAGTCACCCGGACACAGGAAAATGGTTCCTGATTATCGCTTATATATGTGTATTTCTAGTTGGATTAATCGGCAATACCCTTGTATGTGTTGTCATATGGCGCAACAGAGGGATGCGGACGGTGACGAACATTTTCATTGTCAATCTCGCCATCGCAGATATCGCAGTTTTAATTATGTGTCTACCGATTTCTTTGCTTGTTGACGTCACCGGCGCGTGGTTGTTTGGTGACGTCATCTGTAAACTGAACCAGTTAACAATGGTGAGTAGCTTTGGTATTCAAATCTTAAATACCCTTACACCATCGCACGTTTTATAGTATCGTATCACTTGAAGAGAACACAAGCCACCACCATCACTTGTTTCCATGCAATTTATATGCAATTTATGTTTCATACTTGCATCATTGATTTACATTATTTTGTTGAGCAAAACCGCAAAAAGAGACATGTGTGTAACAGTGTATAAAGACAAGATAAATGTAGTATAAATCAAGCATTAAAAACAAGCAGTTCTGACAAAACAAAAAATACAACTTTCGTATAAAATTATACGGCAAGTAAATGCAAATGCATGCGCCCTTGACAGAACAGATTTATTTCTGTTGTACTCTCCATATATTTATTCATATCTTCAAACACCTGATTTCTTCATTGCTAAATATGTTAGTTATTTATTTATAGTTTTATATTTGAAATATTTTATATTTCGACTGTCTTTAATATAATTTCGTCTACCAAACAATCTGTAATGTACAACTGGTAAGTTGCACACCTCATATCTTTCTGTGTGTCGGAGTTCAATTAATACTGTTTTATTTTCTTAAGATACATGGCGGTATGAGGGAAGGATGTTAACCGCAAACCCGTTTTATCTTTTGGTTAAAGATTTACAGCAATTCGAGTACAATATATACTATAAGTTATATAACTGTACACTACTATTGAAATTGCTTATGTTTTATTTTTCTTCGACTCCTTAACCAACACCGTGTTAAATATACTCGACACGTTAATAGCACAATAACAAACTATTGTCAATCCTCTCTGATAACATATGTCTTCAAAAATACAAGTTTACTTGCGGCTATTCATACGATATAGTATTTAAATACCCACGGTTGCAATATTCTGAATATAATTTATGAGGTAGGTGTCGAATTTGATATCCATTTTACGTACAATAGTTCAAAATAAAAATGCATGTTATTCTCAAATTACAATTCAGTTGCAAAGCTGTAGTATAGGTATCAACATCTGCATAATTTAGCAACAGCTGGAAAATTTGTATTGTAATATGAATTATTGCGCTTGAATTTGAGAAACAATGACAAATGATTAAATAAATGATAACACACCAAATGCAATTACGTCTAAATAAAATATAATAGGTCCATTGATTGATACGCATTTTGTACAGATGGTCTTATTTTGATGCACACAACAGTTTTTTTTTAATATCATTAACTTAACTGTTAGTCCATATACATTATGACCAGACCAGACGATGCGAATACAATTTTCCTTCAAATGTGTTCAGACGCCAGGCATACGCAAATTTACCAATACCACACCAATAGGAGCCACTTTTATACAAGAAATAATAGATTGTTTAAATGGGTATACTATGGGATGCATGTATCTTTTTTTCCGAACGCACGGTACCTATTTTTAGATGATTGTTTATAGTTATGTTGCCAAATCATCTGATGATCATGACAATATGATCATTAAAGTGACTGAATAACTCTAAACAATGGCTTACTGTAGTTAGTTTATATTACAACCTTAAACCAGGATAAAATATTTACCCTTCTCTTATTATAAGTGTTCGTGCACCATGCCTCGATGACATGTATAATTTAGACATAACCTACACTCTATACTCTCATAAACGCGGAACTAATGCCACATGTGTGACTATTTGCGAACATCTGCTTACATTGCGAATGATATTTAACATTATCCATCTACCCACGTGCAAATGTATATTACAGGAAAAAGGATGGACTGCAGTCTATTAACTAACACAATACTAGCTGAATTTCCTATAAACAAATAGTAACACTACTGTTGTATATGCACTCATACAAAATGAAAAAAACGACCCGAACAATAACACATGGAAGTATTTTTTCATCTTTATTGCAAACATATTTAACACGACATTGTTAGAGTCTGAAATGATTGTGCATTATCGATATGTATCAGTCAATAAACAACTCTTGGTATTTTTGGTATTACCATATTAAACATATAGGGCTAACGCACTCATGGTTTCATTCCTTTTTCTTATGGATTCTACGTTGCTGTGTATTGACGACAGACGCTTCACTATACATATTTACCGATCATACTTATTTTAAATAGGGAAATAGTTTACATTTATAATATGATGAATATATTATTACTAGTATCATATACTGTTTACTATACAATTACAATTTTTGTTAAGTTGTGTGTTGTTTTTTTATACGCTGTTTAAAACGCAGAATAAACATGTTCGGTAGAATACAGTTAAAGAAACACTTAGGTCTCAAGGGCATTACTAATTAAGAACATTACCAAAATCACCAACAACTTACCCCATGGTTAACATTACTCTCGGTTGCGGATGTTAAGATGCAGCAAACACTCAGCTCTATCGTCGAATCCTTTTCTGTTGTTTTTTTTTTCTTCTGTTGTGCATCGAATTACATTTGTATACGAGTCAAATTGTTAACAGCAAAGCATACAAATACTTAGAGGGCTTGAAATCCATGTTGTCAGTTCTCTGTCGTGGGGCTTTCAGTAGGCCTATCACTTAAGTGTGTGAGGTTTTAAATGAAAAAAAAATCTACATAGAACAAACTAGGAGCCATTCAAAAATCGCTTGCAAAAAAAAAGCATTTTTTTCTGAACAAACATAATGAAATCAAGTGAAAACGGCAATTGGCGACCTTTGATCCTAGCCAAAAGTGCTAAATATAGAAAGAATCATTCATGGCTGGGCACTCACATGTATGGATTTTGTTCATGGATTTGAGACAATCGGTTCCAAACCAGATTGTATGTACGTATTTGTTGCAAGCAACGCGTTGTTCTCGTTTCAGACGTCATCGATATCCGTGTCTGTTCTTACACTAACGGCAATATCCGTAGAACGTTGGTACGCAATCTGTCATCCGCTGCGTTTCCATAGCACCGTTCGACGCGCCCGTGTCATCATCATTGTCATTTGGATTGTTTCTACCTGCGTCGCCCTTCCAGAAACCATTACTTCAAGAACTGTAGAGACCAGGGAACAAGAAATTATTTTTACCGCTTGCTACCCGGTTGATCTTGGTGACACGGGGCTAATGGTTTGGCAGTTCGTACTCTTTGCTGCCCTTTATTGTGTCCCTATCAGCCTTATGGGTTTCACCTACACCAACATCGCCTTCATCCTTTGTACGGGGCGGATACCACGGGAATCACGTAAGGGTTATACCATATAGATATAGATACTATAAAACTGTTCATGTTCATTGTGAAATAATACCGATTAATTACCATGAATATAATACCACGTGCTGAAATAATGTTTCTCTACTGCTGGTGCCGCTTAAGTTTCGGTTTGTTTATATTTTATGTACAATTGTCGCCCATAAACGACATTTATTATTTAACAATACTTTTTCTTTGTTAAATGCTAAGTAGGTAACAAGATTCCATGAAATGCGTAATGCAATAATAACCTGTGTTTGTACAATAATTAAAAAACAGTTACATAAATATATAATATGTTGTCTGGTTATGTTTCAAGAAATGAATTGTTATGATTGTGTCGATATAATTAAACTTAATATTTAAAAAAAACTAGATCGTAATATGTCCATTTAAACACTGTACATGGGATTTAAAACATTTTTTATGTAGAACAATTGCAAAGTAATATATATGTAAAATATGTTTTCTGATTATATTTAAAGAAATAACTTAACTTTGCCGGTATAGTATCACTTAGTTTAATCTAAATACCCGAACCGTAATATTTCTGTTGAAACACTTTGTATTGCTTTTTTACAGACACACGTGCTGCGATGTTGAACGAAAGCAATGGGAATGACAACGATGAGCAAAGTGAATCGCGCAAAAAGGCTGCCAGGATGCTGTTTGCTATTGTGGTTCTCTTTGCCGTGTGTTTCTTTCCAAACCATCTGTTAAACTTCTTAAGGTAAGATATCAATAAATCTCGTTCAAATCGTGCAAGCTTCAGTCAGGCTTATCAGTAAGTGTACGGAAAGGTAATGGCTTGTAGATTTCCCCGGATAAAATATAAGCATGATAAATCGCTTACACGATTCAACATACTCCCGCAATTAATCACAATTAAATGAATATTGCTACTGATTAAAAAACATGTCATGCTCAAGATGTTCTGATGGATATATGTATTATCCATCGATATATCACACTACATTTTGCAATTGTCAAGTTGCATATGCATATTGTGATTGATAGTGCATTTACCGGTTGACCGTTTTTATTTACCACGTCCTCTACATTCCAACTCACTTATTGATGGTAACCATTTCCCCTGTATAATAACGAACATGTTTATAAATTCAGCATATGAACCTACGACACAAGAGTAAAGACCGCATCTCAATATGTCAATAAATGTTTGAAACTTTACTTGTGTCAACTTCTTGAGTTTTGTGTTAAAAATAATAATGAACATAATACAAATCATACTTATATTGTTGAATTATTGTTTTGTTTAATGAAATACAACGGGTAATTACGAGTTCATAAAAACGATAATAAACTCGATAAAATGGTTATCGAATAAAACACATTACAAATATAAAAACTTATTAATTACGTTTTTAATACAGTTCCTTTCAACAATGATTACTAACGTTTCTACTACAACGATCCATAGTACCGTACTAAAAATGCGTACAATAAAAACATGATCGTGTGCCCTATGAGCACGCAACATTCATATAAAATGAAACACGACAATTCGGATTTCCTAATAGTGTACATGCCTTATGTGAAAGCATAAGTTAAGACCCCCAAAAACACTTTCAGAAAAAATAGAAGGGATTTAACGATTTTCTTTAAAAACATTATTTTTTCAACATGGTGTTACTATCATATTATATCAGTTACACGTCTTAAAGTTCGTAGTTATTTTCTTTTTCTTCATTGCAGATACGCTGAGGTGACGGAACATGTGGAAGGAATAGAAAACTTTGCACTGGTAGCACATCTGGCTATATTCCTCAACAGCTGTATGAACCCCATCATTTACAATTTTATGAGCGGTAAGCACTCAAAAATCACGTTTATTCTCATTGTTACTACAAAAGCGCATAAGCAGTTCATCTTTCGAGGCTATACTTGATATATAATTATGTATTGTGAATGCTGTCTGACTTTATATGACTTAAATCAAAACACTGACCGAAACAGTATTGGGAAAACACATTTAATTATAATTCCAATATAAAACGTTTACCGATTAAATAAAAGTTTGTTGAAGGTTATAAGTGTTCAGTTCTATTCCCACTGGTGCAAGATAAGCATTAATGAAAAATATTGATCGTATTGTAATAATTGGCAAGTAATGCGATCTTCAAACTAAACAAAACATATATACATTAGATTCGACGCAATATTATACTTATGACGTGTATTGCAGACAAGTTCCGAGGTGCATTTCGCCATCAAATACAGCACTGTTTCCGATGCTTTACACCGGATCAGCGCTACAGATCGACGTTACACAATGGTTATAGGGTTACATTCGCTGGTGGAAATAACATGAGCTGCAATGTGACACAGTCAACAGCGGCCGTGTCGCAAGGAGTGCCGTCGTAAACTGGGGAAATTGTGTTTTTATGTACTGTAATGTGTTTTATGAACTGTAATGTGTTTTATTTTGTTCAATGTTCTAATACTATTAAATGAGGTAATATAATTGTTCAAGGAATACGGTGTTAGTGTGGAAATGCGTCATAATGAATATATGATTATAATATGTTTTAAGCTGATAATAACATATTATGAATGTTTACATTGTTCATTATACCAATCAGGAAATACACTGTATAGTGTAATAGTAAGACACTAATATTCACGAATGTGCTCATATTATGTGTTTTACTCCTTTGCTTCATCAAGGCTTTGTGTTTGACTACATTATTGTGTAAACGTTGTTTGTATGGGTATGCAATTTTCTCCTCAAACAAATACGTGACATTTCCAGTCGGTATATTGTTCCACATTTCAGTTCTGTTAAACACAAAGACGGTCTATAGTTTTAACACATTTATTCAATATAAGCAATGTAAGCAATTTTGTACTGTTATATAATTAGAACCTCATAGCCAGTGACTCATATAATTTGACTTATTGCACGAACATGATCGACCATTGCTCGATTTAATAATACACGTTATTCATACTATGTTTAATCATTGATTTGACAATTTCTTTCTTGTATTAAAATCAGCTGCAGGTATACGCGTTAAACATTATAATGTGTGAAAGTATTCTCTTCGTTGCTCCTCCTTGCCTTTTTTCAGCTTACCCCATGTGGAAGTTAAACATTTATTATAGTATCATTTACATATATCGTTACATATGTTTTAAAAAAACTGTGCAATTTTGGTACAATGTTAAAAACGTTCACTATATTATTATGTTAAAATCTTAAAGTTGATTTCTTGATTACTGTCAGTGTCATTGTAATGTATATTTAATAACAATGCTACGACCTAAAGTGTATACTCGGAAGTGAATGATTGCTGTGAAAATTTAATATATACCACACGTGTTGAAATGTAATCTTTTTATCATGTTGATTTAATGTAATGAATTTTAATTTGTATGCAATGATTTTCGTCGTATTTGTAAACGGTTAGACATGATATGATGCGAAAACAATGATTACTTTTATATTTTTGGTATAGTGAGGGTTTGTAATTATTAAGCATATATCATTTTCAAGCTAATTCATATGGTAAAGAGTTTTGTTAACTGTACATGTGTGAAGGTTATTCAGCAATTTTGGTGCAGGAATATGTCGACACACAGCTATATGTTTATCTGAGGATTTAACAATATGGCGATTTATGATATATTAATCTCAATATTGCGTTGGAGGTTCACATATGTGCCTCTGTCGACAATAAAGAATCCTGAAAGAAAGGCCATTAATATTAAATACTCGACATCGCATAAATTCGTGAACTAAATCTTCTTTAAACCGATTTTATGATACACCTGAGTTGAATTACAGGAAAATATAATTATCGATACATTTGTTTTCTTACACACGCACATAATACCCACACTTGCGAGGCGTACACTGTGCATGACAGTGTGTTTTGAAGACACCTTTAACGCTAACGTTACAATAACCCATCTGATTTAATGATGAAAATATACTTCTGGTCTGCTGCAAAAAATGAACTTTTTTTCAATTTTTACATCAAGTTTTCTATTAATCGAAACATGGGTAAAATGAAGTAAACCTATATAAATGAGTATGACATTATAGAAAAATTAATATTATAAATAAGATGTAATTAAATATAACAAATACAGTTAATATTAAGTTGTTGGTATCTTGTCGTGCAACACAATACATTCACATATGGATATAGTTCCGACTTTAAAGCATTTTTCTTTCATACGGTTAGCAATGTATTAACATTCTTCGAATGTGTATTAGTATGTTGCCGTCAATGTGACACTGCTTCTATTAATGCTATCTGCCATTTAGGATCGATATTTGGTTTAAGGCAAAAACTGTCAAAATCAACATCAGAAACAACACAGCTATCACATCAATAACAAAAACAACAACAACACAATCTGATGTAAAAGTTGTTGAATATATTTGTACCTTATACCTTTCAGGAACCGTGGAGAAATGAACAATTGATTAACTGTCTTATTAATTTCTCTGTGCAACACTCACGCTGCCATTTGAAGAAATTACTAGAAATGTCCTATCGAACGCAACTAATAATGTGTCGAAGATCATTAATATACTGCGTGTTTTTATATGACTTACGCCTAAGTATTTGCATTGTTATTATGACGCCGTGACCTCTAATGAACTTCCACTACTGTAATTAATGTAAAGTGACATAGCAATAAATTCCTTCGCACAAAGTTCTACGGAATGATTAATGTCGAAGCAAATGAGTTCAACTCTGCTAGGACACCGTTTTGTATTCGATTCCATATATACACTCTTTGAAAACAATCAATAAGTCATTTGAACATCAAGTAAAACGGTGGAAAAAGCTGTAACGCATGTAAATACCTGAGTGTTATAACGGTCACATTATTCTACATTACACGTGTTCTCTTTGTTCCTGAAATTTGTAACAAGCTGTTGCAAAATGTCAGATTAGTTTAAACATGTCGTATCAGTTGTAGTATTGTGAGATTAGTTGTAACATTTAAGATTATGTCAGATCTATGGTAGCATGTCGGATCCGTTGTAGCATTTCACAACTGTTGTAGAGTGTCATATATGTTGTAGCCTTCAGATCAGTTGTAGCCTGGCATATATTTTGTTTAAAGCATTATATGTTGCAGAATGTCAGAACTATTTGTAATTTTAGATCAGTTACAGCATATCAGATCCGTTTTAGAATTTCACATATATTCTTATAAGATAGCATTTGCCGAAGCATTCGCCATTTCCTCTCTACCAATTTCTCGCGCATATGCTGAAAACATAATTGAATAATAAAACATGAGAATATTGTTTTCATTATGTTCACAATAATTTAACTGAATGATCTCCATCATTGTCTAGGCTGAAAGATGCTGTAAATGTACATATGGTCATCCAAATCTAGACCAACAGATGCTATATCAACCATATAATAGAATTAAGTCTCGAATAGGTATTATCCATGTAATGTTTTAATTGGAATCCAATAAATTGAATATACACCAATAATCTTGGAACGTCTCCTTATGAGAATACGTGTATTTTCAAATCAGTTTCCAGACTCTTGGTGTTATTGCTAGAGATCATGTTAAGACTTCATAATAAAGGATGGAACTTGTGAATTACTGCCGTTATAGCATAGTATATTTTAGAGACAGAAAACAGAAGAAACTGTATTGAGATACTAGGATTCCGGGTTCGATACCCTAGCTCTTTGCGAAAAGATTCCTTGTTTTTTTTTCGTGCTAAGTGTATATCACCGATACACGCGAGAATTACATTGGTTTCATACCAGTACATCTCTATTTGGGTGGGAAACACTTGAAGCATTTCTGTAATTTACAGTTCCCCGGCCAGGGATTGAATCCACGACCTCTGGAATGGAAGACCAGAGTGTTACCACTCGACTACGGCACCAACATATAGCAATATCAAGGGAATGTGCCCACTGTCAGAAAATGCAATGTTACCTTATCGGGGTAATCGATTGTCTCTAACATTTCAACCTTAGACTCATACATTCGTGGGGATTAGCGCGCGCTTCACACATCGATGTCAACACCTCGAAAAAGTAACTAACACTATAAACAAATGGTTATACAATCATTTATGGAAATAAAGTATGCACATTATTTTAATAAGGAGTTGCCATGCATTATAAACCAATTTCAGGATATAATTTTCGCCAGCTTTCGCTTTAATTTTGGGTAATTTCACAGTCAATTTTCAATTTGAACTTGTCCTGAAAAATCAAGTACCGTCAACGCAATCGTATTCGTGTTAATTTTGCAATTATACGTACCCAATACTTCTACTTATGAGTCCCAAGAAACATAAACGTTCATCATTATTGAGTCTAGCCACTCACATATAAAGCGTACCAATCAGGTTGGATTGTTGAGTCATGTCAAACTAGTTTGGATCGACTAAGCGAAGGTGGTCGACGTGGATATACACAACAGATGGAATCTGATTTTCTGAATGCAGTTCACATGTTGTCCAATAGTGATAAAAACATCAGATTGTACAACAAGCAAGACGAGTCATGCGTGCTGGAAACACATACTGAAATAGGCACGACCATAATATCATACACGTGTGTACATGAGAACTGTATAAAAAAAACTAACTTGTTGCATATTACATGATTTCCTACATTGTATGTGCCACTATGGATTATCTATTATGTTATATTGGACAAAATTCACTTTACATTACATTTTTGTTATAGTGCTGCTTACAATTATGTCCTTCGTAACAACATCATTACATTAAGTAAAAGGCAAATGCACTCAACTAGAGCTGATAAATGAGTCTCAACTAAATCTTAGCAAAGCATTTTATTTTACACAAAACACGTTCACATTTACGATAAGTAACCCTGTGTTTTCAAGTAATATAATTCAACCAGTCTTTAATGTTCGTCAAACCTGTAACACTATGTTTATGGAAAAACGCGATATCTCATTTCCTTACCAAAACTAATGTATATAAAAACACAATGTCAATGCTCAAAAACTCTACAAATCCAAGCGAAAGTGCTTATGATCATCATTAATAAGAGATTGGAAGGTCAAAACTATGGACACATTGAATGAAAACGTGTATAATTAACTCGATGTTATATACTAACTTTCTTTACAGACGCCATCTTGATAAATGACTGCTTGATACGATTGTGACGTTCTCATAAAAGAAGTTCCTGCTGAGCCATCGTTGATTGTTAAAAACCACAAATTGGCACCTTTCGACTGAAATATCTTTGAAGCTGAACACAAGAACGGGAAGTCCATTACCAAATCAAGGTCACGTCAAGTGAATTGTCTTTCTGATACTATATAGTACATGTCCGATAGATAGAATATCAAATCACAAAGTTTGATTTCAAACGCTTATTTGTTCAGCCAGCTTTGTCGGTTGAGTAAACACTCGACAAGATAGCTTTTATGTTTGCTCATACACAAACATAATTATTCTTTTTCGACAATCGATGTACAACCAGCGACCATAATCGACGAACCGTGCTGAATAGAATATTGCAATTAAACATGCACATGAAATAAGCACGACATAGTATTTTGCGTGTCGGATAAAATGTTGTGTTCAGGTTTTAAAGATCCATTGTACTGGGTTTGACCATTTGAAGCACAGAACAACATATAACGTTTGAATGTGTAAAAGAAACGACTGTAGTTAGCATGGGAAAAATTTCAACCTAAATATTGTGTTTAAACGTTGATGAGATAATTCTGTATTCTAAGTATTACTTAGAAAACACTCAGTATACTACTGAGACGATAGAATGATACATATTCTATATGTTATACAAATTCAATCCATGATAGACACTGCACCTGGTGTCAAGTTTATCATGTTGTAAATAATGTTGTCACTCCTGCTCCGAAAATAATAACTTGATGTATGCGATAGGTTTGTTGCTTAAACCTTTTGTTTTGCTTTTTTAATACCAACTAACTGAACATAACACGAAACTGGCACAATGTTTACACCTGTACAATCGCAACTTATAGGAACGTTTCGCGACTGCGACTGCAAAGTATCGGAACGTGCGGGAATAGTCGACTGCAAACATGTTTTATTCGTAGCCATCAGACACAATTTTAATATAGAAATAATTTGAATGATATAGTATGCTCGGTATTTGTAGTGTTATCAATGAAATGCTAAACAAGTAGATTCTCACAATGCACTTTTAAGCAGGGATTAACGTTTTATATTTACGATCTTAAATAAAATCATTTGAAAAATATATAGAGGTCGAGTCATACAAAATAGATACGGTTAGCTGCCTCTACGACATTCTTCTAGTTAACAAATAATACACTTTATGCACATGAATCCGTCGAGACACTTATACGAACAAATCAAACATTATAATATAGCCCGCATTTGTAACATGTAATGGTCAATCTATATGCATATGAACAGTGTTTACAATACCATACTTCTAAATGACATATCTTTGTACGAATTAAATATATATATAAATACCCTAATATATAGGTTTATATAATATTATATTTGGTAAAATGTCAAACGTAGTTCAATAATAATCAAATAACAAAATTGTTCGGTTTTAAACGTTTAATTTCTAACAAATAAGAAACAAAAGAGCAGTCATTTTATTGTTTTATAAAACTCATTTGGTCAGTTAGTATGCTAACGTAATTTTTGTAGAAAATTAAATAATATGCATTTATTTTCGGTAATTTATTAAATTATTACAATTAAGTAGCCGCCATTAACATTTCATTCAGGTTACTACTGTACGTTGAGAATAAGTACATTAACAAGTAAATTGCAACAACGTCTACAACCATGACGCAATGAATCGGCCTCAGTTTTAATTTAGCTGTCTGGTCGCAGACTACGCCAATACGTACTATCTTTATGTGAAATACACACACGTACTTGACGATCGTCTACATGGGTAAAGCAATACAAGTGCGCATGGATCAAAACCTTTCTTCTTGTAAGATTTGTTAACGTGTGCAATGTCAGTGGTTTGTTTTTAAATCGGCTTTGTCTCCTTCTGTAACTTATCAAAAACTTAAATACACTGAAATATCATACTATGTCAAACTGATACCTTTTGAGAATTATTCAAAATATATATTTGATCTCAAACCACTCATCATTTGGTGTAAAATTCAAAATTATTGCATGCATCCATCCCAACAAAAATATTCTCTAGATTGTAATGTATTTTGTCGTTCAACAAATGTAATTTCAAACGTATAGTGGCATTTTATTATTTCATCACAAAATGCATATTGACCTCTGTTATGCAAAAGCTACAACGGCCCAGATATTTTGCGCAAATTGTGATTCCTCTCGTCAATGTTTTAGTGCTCCCATTAATAGTATTCACATTGAGAATCTCTATGACGTGTAACCAATGTAACACAATCAAATCTCCTAAAATATTCACCTTCCGAGTGTTTCACTTTCGCCTTTCAAAACGGAATATACAGAAATAAACAAGTTAAATTTAATTAAAGAACCCATGCTTTGATAGTTGTTGCTTTTAAATATTGAAGCATGAACATTTATCGATTTTGTAAAGATTATGGGTCTTACAAAATTCCATATGTCCTCTTCGTTAAATACATGTAAATGAGCGTTTTTCACTTCGATTGATATTATCATCACGCACAAACCACCATACTATACGATTTTACCACGAAGGCAATTCACCATCCTAAACATGTTTTGACAACATGCAGTTCCCATATATAAACATAAGATATAATAAGACGTTTTAAATATGGTATTTAATGTATAACGCATCCACAATAACTAGCTATGGTTACAAAGAAATGGATCGGTGAATAACTAAATTAGCTGGTGACAAAACAAAATGAAGCATTGTTCACTCTATTGAACGGATCATCAGAAATGGTTTTGTCAAACGCGTCGGTAAATGTTACGTTCATGCTACACTTTTTTTGTAATATCACGATCTATAGTTGAATAAGTTATAATGCAGCCGAACTCCGTATAAACTTGTATTTCTTTTATTCAATATAAAGTGGTGGGTCAATAAACAACTTCAAACGCTTTACTGAATGATATATGTCGTTCCCAATGAATGTAATTCAGTTACGCTTCCGTTGCCCATTCGATACTGATAAACACCTCATAGCTAACATTTATCTTAGATTTATATATTAAGATGTATGTATTTCTTCAGTTAAGGAAGCGATCAGTTCGAAACTCGTGTTCAAGGAGGAAATACAGAGTATTTGTATCAGTCGGCTAATCCAGTAGAACAAATACATAATCGGATTGAAGTTTTTACAAAATCAGACCTTCAGGCATATATTTCAATGGTTTTACCTGCGAGGATGTATAAGTTGGCGCAGTTATGACTAGCGTTTTATCGTTCTGAAACCTTTTTTCAGTATACAAAAAAAACACTATCACATTACCACTTCATTCCATTAACACGTTTCTGGATCGTTAAATACAATTGTGTTTTAATATAGTGCTTCTTGACCCTGCTGATAACGAATATCGCACCAACAGTAAAAACCAAGAGCAGTGATGGTTCGCTAAATTAGTTGAAGCTCGGTTATGAGTTGATGGGCGACGAGAAAAAATAAAGTACGATGAATATGGAAAAACAACAACCATAATTTTAAGATATATTGGTGACGTTTTAAATTATTTTATTTTTTTTTAAACAATATTAAAAGACACAAAACAAAACGCATCAATCGCATGCCACTCGCACTGTGTTCGTTATTAAATTAAATTAAAGATCATATTTAAATCAATACGATGTGGTGTGACTTGCGCACATTTGCAGTTATTAACAATACGTATCTTTCGGTGGAAAATACTTTGTTGACGAAGATCGAAATTAAAATACAATGACAGACAATTCAAGAACAATTACATAACATATAGCGCATGCGCCACACTTAACATTGTCGATCATCACACTTCTAGTTATGATACAAAATGTATATATTGGTTAAAATAACTTAATGGGAAACCTTACATTTTAATCTGTTGTTATTCTGTGATGTATCAATCCTATACCTCACTAAAAATATCAAACATCTGTCCTTCACAACTGAATCATAGAGTTTTCTAATCTCATTTGGATTTAGGAATGGTTCTCAGAAAACAAATTAGCGTTTAGTTAAAATTGTGTAAATTGATATTAAATAAAAGGAAAAGATTTCGACAGACAATAATAATCGGTCTTTTATAACTTCTACTCACATTGCAGAGGAAATCGGGAAATTACCCATGCTGATTAATTCAATGCATCAATGCATCGTTCTCATTAAAGTAAATAATTTCACAATAAAACCATTCAATACAAACTGTGGCATAATACTAGTTGTTCATAAGGAGCGTTCTCTGCCAATATTATCTTATTAAATGTGCGTAAACTGCTGCTATAATACACAAGTTTTGTCATCACATGTAATTATAAATTGCTGACATAAATGATATATACACGATTGTAGGATAACTGAATGCTGCTTCATATGTTAATTGTATTTGTTAAGTTTAACTTTCGTTACCATACAATCTTATCCCACCTCAAAATGAGTCATCTTAAGTATTTTCCAACTTGAGCCTAGTAAAATCTCAACTGAAGCGTTTCCGATTTTTCATGGGTCAGGTGTCTTTTGTAATACAGTGTGTTAAATATATCCAATTACCAGTTGTCAAACAGTCGATCACCAAATGTTAGATATATGGCTTTAGACAAACGATATACAGTACGATACTTATTGGACATCAATGTTTATTTCTGACAAAAGTGACTTTATCATTATGCGCGAGAAATGTGACGGATGGAGTCAATATACTATGACATTAACGTAACGATCAAATTCCTTTTTGTCTATGCATTCCTTTTTTCGGCTTAGATGAAATCGATGGACATTCGGCCGAGTAAAAACTGTATTGAAATGTCACGACACGACATTTAAATCCAGTTTTGGCCATAATCACGTAGTTGTGTTATAGTTTTGCAGAAAAACCACAGAGAACGTCTTGAACACGCTTTAGTTTAGACACGTACCATCAATAGTGGTATTTATCACAACAATATCAAACCCCGAAATGACGCATTCTTTCGATCGGTTATACGAACGACTCCTTGTATTGGATCACATATGTATCTACATCACCAAACCTAGCAAAACGTTCTAGATGGAATCTCCCAAACAGAAGCTCCAGCATCATGTCGTGTCCCTCGTTTTATTGTCTATGGTCGTGTCCAATGTATGGAATATGTGGCTAATGAAACTAACGATCACAAAGGCGATCTATATTGACAATCTTAATCACATGATATCGAAATATATTCGAACATATTGCCGAAGGTTTACCTAAAATTGCACATTTAAAACAATGTTGGAACTACGATTTGTTTGGACATAAGAGGTACCAACAACAACTCCAACACAGTTTTTAACAACTGTTAACAATGATTGTAGTAACATTTCTTCATGCCCACGGAATTTCAACAGGAGACCATATCATGAAGATTTATCCCCTGTATTTGAAAATGTGTCGCAATTTTTAAACCCTACGGATCGGAACTAAAATAGTATAGAACATAATGCAGAATAATTTTAACTCCTAAATAGGAATAATGTAAAAAAAAATACTTTTACTTTAATTGCACTTTTTATATTAAGGTATATATACTCTGAGACCAATGCCCAACCGTATTCAATATACTTGGCACGCGCTCTGTAGTGTGCACATTAACTCGTCGTAAAACATGATATCTATCCATTATGACTGTGTGTGATCGCGTGACGAAGACAGTCGATGGAGTAAAAGCGAAACATAAAAACACAAAGACCTTCGTTTGAACAATCCAATCATGCTGTTTAAAACATAGACTGATAACGGGTTTGCAACGAATATTCTAAAATCTTGAAAGCAGAAACTTGTTGGAGGTTAAAATAGGACCAGATCTATGTTTCCCGAGCGTTAATGCACATCAAGCTGCTTATCATGTAAATAGCTAATGTGGCTTCCTGTAAATCACTTCTTGCGGAAAAAATAACTTTAATACGGAGGATCGTTAAACTGATTATATGATTATGACCATCTTCAATTATGTCTAGACATTTATTATTGTGTTTGTTCTTTCGTTGTTAGAATCATTAGTGTTAAGAACATATTAACGACATGCGCATTATTTCACCTGTACTTAATCGATCAAATTTGAATCCTATAAGATATCACCATTTGAGCGACTGAAAAATTCACATGTAAAACTTGTTAAAGGATAATAATGATGCTAGTAAAAGTAGAGGAGTACAATGACTGGTAGATGTTTGTTTTACGTTACTTCTCCTCTGATGCATACTGTATGACAATTTGCACTTCACATTATTCACCTGTAGTAAACATGACGACATATTTATAAGATCTGAATCAATGTATTTATGTAATAATATCTTTCACATCTTCAATTGCACAACCCGCTATCAATAAAAAACATTTCAGATTTAACAAACATGCAATAAAACGTGTTCAAATGGCGAATCGTATTTCCGAAATATATACTCATTTATCGGAAGCGTGTTATTTCAAGATTATATCACTGTTTCGCATTAAGTCGTACACCTCCTAATAATGGGTTTTGTTTTCTTAATTTATAAAGCCAAAATGTTAACTCAGGAATTGCAGATGATTTATCAAACAATAAATCGAATCGCTAGTTGTGAGTTTGTGTTTGTGTTTGTGTTGTTGTTTTGGCCATATGTCTAATTGTATTACATGTAGTCAGTTTCCTTTCAAAGGGCCTAAATATAATAGTCCAAACCATTTCCTGCTTATGTAATAAGATTTCAACCTGTTTATCGAAAAACGATCGCTAAATCCGGCGGTAGTGTTGACAGACGAATGACAGACGCTACTTTAATTATCGGATATCAATGGTCATTTCTGACACCAAGGGCTTAAATAAGAAATGCGTGAAGACAGAGACGGATTGTACAATTATATAAGATAAAGGCTACAGGATTTAACTCAATTGATCAATATGTTAATGACTTAGCGTTTTTATTGTGAATGTTCAGACACCAATCGATGTAAAATCGACCGGATGAAAACAATGAGTGTAGAAACATTTAAAGCGACACTCAATCGTGAACTGACATGGTGGTTACCGCGCCATCTAAAGGTAGACAAATAACTGTGGCGTTTTGCAAACAAAAGCCGTGCATCAGTTACCATATGTATATGTATGGTGATGTTGAATTTGCCTAAATACATGTCTTTGTCATACCTGAGAAATACACACACACATGCATTTAAGTATGTGTTTTTTTCTGTTTATCTACATACTTTTTAAAAGGATGCATTGATGAAGCGTTATTTGCGCACAGAACGCAGCATACATGTGTGTTTTTAGTGCCCAAGAACACATCAACACACGTTTCATTATGTAGAAGCACAAATCAACAGCAAACATACCAATAAAGCATTTCAGAAAAGTAAGCTTAATTTATTGGAGCAGTTACTGTCCATTTATTAGAAACGCAAATGCAGAAACAAAGTACGGGAACTTCACAGGAAACGGACTCGAGCGCGTTTGAGTTAGTCTAAGAAATGTGGATTTAATCGAGCTAGAATAAATAGGATTAAACTAAGAGATATATCTGACGAATCATACATTTACAAATTTCACTATGGATTCAGCAACATAAAATATTTAACAAACCTCAATAGCACGAGCGCCTCATGAAATAGTGAGCTTTTCATATGATTAATTAATATACAATAATACAATAAATTGCTTGCTGTTAATATTTGTTTGTCATCTGTTTGTATTGAGTGTCTGATCGTATATTGACATAAAGGACCACGGTATGCCCTCCTGCCGATGTAACTGGAGTTTTACTTTGATTTACGTCGAGATCTAACAATAACCACACAAATAGATATTGACGTTTGGCGAGTAGGCATCTGACATCCTTTTGATAAACGACGGTCAAATCAATAAGAGTAAGTAGTGGTTTTAGTTAATGTCTTGGTACACGCGTGCAGACAGAAGCTACTTCAAAGTAAATATTGGTATAAATTAACACTCGTTTGACAGGTGGAACTCTCCTCTGAATACATACCAACACCTTGTATTGGATACACTATTTGGTTCAGTAAGTAGACCAGTAAACACATTTTAAAGGGAATGTCTTCAATTGCATCGCCTGTTAAATCCGGCATCTTTCGTGGAGCTGTCCTCCGTCCAAACCTAATTATGGCCTTGATCAACGACCTTTGTCGGTGTATACCGTAAATTTATCGTATATTATTCCATCACTGAATACAGTAGAATGATCAGGTCTCCTACAGTCACGATATATGTAGCTCTACAGGAATATCTCTTCATATAAAGCGCATGGTCTACCAAATGGCACATGTCATTCAAGTAAACAAGACAATAGGCGCAATCATCATAAAACCATAAAGACCTGATAAAAGGGACGATGTAGACACAATCTCAACAACGTTTTTAATATCATGCACACGTCAGTCTTTCATAACACCTAAACGAGCTTCATGTACGCTGTATAAATGTATTACTTTGAACTGCAAAACGCGTCATTATGATAACGTATTTCTAACCTAACGGATCTAAACTCCACATCGTTGATGTTTAAAGTATTGACATATATTTATGTTTGCTTTGTTGGATTTTTTTCCGTTTAAAAAAAATATAGAGAATACATGTTTGGTGCCGAGATGGAGGAAGTTTATCCGGCGAGGCTTAGAAAAAGTAAATAAGGCGAGCTTTCTATTTATCCTGCTTCATTTAAAATTATGCCGCTAACTAATTTTTATCAAAGACAAATAATTAATTAAGATAACAAAATAATTATTCTGGTCAGCTCCTACATACAACATTCCTTAAGACCGAATTACTACCGATATTGTCACGTAAAAAAAAGTTCCACATTAAACTGGTCCTTTTAATACTTTCCTATTAAAATTATGAGAAGAAATAAAAAATGAATCGAGGATGTGATATTTTTAATGTTGGAAATTGAAAACAATGTACAACAGCAAGACAAAAACTGATTTTTATTTTGTATAATTAGAAATTAAAAACAAATATGCAACAGCCAAAACAAAGACTCAATTTTATTAACCTCAATGGCAGCTTTAATCAAAGTCTTATAACAATAAAGTTACAACTATATGCACTTACATTTTCTGTTCGTCCATCTTTTTATGAAAGTTTATCAAAATGTATTTTAAACCACACTATTTCTTCATGGCGTTTGTATTGAATGCTTACCATTCTGACCTAAAACACGATTAACGAAATCGTTGTCCTGTCGGGGCGAGTGCATAATAAACACACAATCCGAAATACGTTTTGTATTCGTTCAATTCTCTAAACATATTAAATATTTTACTGTTCAAAACCACTACGTCCAAATTCTTGTCCCTAAAATCCACAGAGTCTTGTTTAAACTTGATATGTTTCGTCAGAGAAATGACGTCACACGAGAAACGTCATAATTTGCGTCATCAAGTGAATGGACATAAAAATACAGAAAGCCGGTTCAGTAAAATGTTTTAAGGAAGATGCAAAGTAGGATGATATGTAATATAAACGATAACATTCACGATGCGTCTCAATAATGCTTCAGCCTTGTGTAGTCAATTGGAAAGGTTACACTCAACTATGTATCACAGCGTGCGTAGGAATATATTACTTCCTGTTGACCGGAGATATGAATATTTATTCGACCCTGCTTTATTTGGTCAATGTTTGCAACATTACAACATATTCAAATAAAAGTATGCTAGTATGATTAATAAAATCGATTTCTCCTCTGTTTCCACCAAACCTTGAAAAAAATTAACAATACGTTCTTTGTGAAATTTACAACAATGAAAAACTACATGAAATTCTTTTTCAATGACACATATGTTTTCTACATTTAGACAATGTGTACAATATCTAAGATCATGCTTTAAACCAAGATGTCGTCCAGTTTCAATAAGAAACTTGTGGTTGGAAATCTGAACTTTGAAAATGTTTTTCTATAGTTGAATGCTATTTTAAGCTAAATATATTTTTTTCTGGTTCAAGCAATGATTTATTAATCTGAATGTTTCACATCCAGACGAGTAGATTAAGCTCCGTGACCATTTTTGCGTGTTACAACAAAAAAGGCGATATTTAAACAGTTGTAAAAAAACATCAACATTACCAACATCCTGATAAATCCAGACATATTAATTAAATAATAGATTTTTAACAGAAGTAGCCCAATTTGTCCTTCCGATTTTATCCTGGCGTTTCAACATATTTTAACAGTTTTTGGGATATCTTTGCAATGGCATGTAAATAAGTTTACACAAGTATTAAAACACTAAAAATGATATTCTACACATAATTAACATCTACCAACCTCCCCTAGAGCCATACAATTGTTTGTGGACCTATTCAGATTAATACAATCTTTGCAAAATGAGCCTGAACTTGTTATATATTTTCAAAAAAGGTGTGACCCCAAATGTCGGCCCCTAAGTAAGGATCGGCTTTACAATGGAATTAAAAAGGTTAAAATACTCTTGAATGTCAAATTTTCCAAAATAGCCTTGGTAACGTTTAATAGCATTAATATATTTTTAGCTTGCATTGCCAGCTTTAGTCTTGGACCAGCTTAATTTAGGAGTAACCAGTAACCAGTAAACCCATGTATTTGTACACTTATGTAACATTTACACGATTTCCATTATAGAACCAACTTGCATATAACCGCAATGGGCCACCATTTCCAAATACATTTTGTTTCTGTTTTCTTTTCATTAACATTCATGCCACTTATTTGGCAAAGATCAGAAATACTATTTAATTGACGCTGTAGTTCAATAGCGGTTTCAGAGCAACTCGCAACATCGTCGGCGCATAGTATACATTGTATAGTTGGTATATATTTCGTAATAAAAATTCCTTGATGAGGCGGTCACGCAGGAAAATGGATAACTCATTAATTAATAAATTAAAAATTCTCGTGCTAGTTACGTCCCCTTGCCTTGTACCAATGTTACACTTAAAATCAGTAGTAACATGGTTATGAATAACTCGCATGCGACTCCGTAAATGTGAGTACATAGAGACAAGGACCTTATATAGTTTTCCCTTTAAACCTATTTTTTGCATTATGTCAAATAGTTTAAAGTGCAATATACCATCATAGGCCTTTTGAAAATAAACGTATAGGACATTAAACATTCCTTCTGGTTTAGTTATATATTTGTGTACCATATTGTGTAATACGAATATGTTATCAATTGTAGAATAACCTTTTCGAAAACCTGATTGCGACTCATCTAATTTTCCAAATTCTTCGGACTAAGTGCACAGTCGTGAATTTACAATATTTCCATATATTGTATACATAACATTAATAAAAGTAAAGCCTCTATCATTTGTTGGTTCCAGTCAAGAACCGCATTTGTGTAAGAAAACAATAATGCGTTCGCTCCACATGTCAGCAAATACTCCCGTATTAAAAAATATGATTAAAAAGCAAACACAATACTGGACATATAACATTAGCCGTGTATTTATACAACTCTGCCTCTATACCATCAACTCATTGCGCTCTTCCTATTTTTAATTAATTAATACTTCTCATTATTTCTACTTGTGTGATAGGACTATTTAGAACTAAATCATATTCAGGTAATGCAGCTACTTCAGAAGTTCTAATCGAGAGCATATTTTCTCGAAATAATAATTGATTAACATAATTTAACCAATCACTTTGTTTGATTTGTTGCTGATGACTGGAATTTGAAGATTGTTTATAAGTTGTACGTTTAATTGTTTTGCGAAAATAAATTTAGATTACTACGTGTTTGCCATAGCCTTTTTCTCATATTAAGGTGGAAATTATCCTTCTTGTTTTACACATTACTTTAAATAGTTTAAAATGTCGTTTTTCGTTTAGGTTAATTTGCAATTCCTCCATTGAGCTTGTGAAACGGAATTTTCCTAAAGTGTTATACTTACAATATTTCAAAATATCACATTCGTTATCCCACCATTGTTTATCTCGCTGTTCATAAACGTTACGTTGTTTGGTAATATTATGGACTTTCATGTTTCCTGCAGCAGTTTTATAAAGTGATACTATTGTTTGAAGAGCCTTGTTTATATCTATAGTAATTTGTTATACATATTAACAAAAGTCCCAACAATCCTCAAGTGCATCATCTTATTTAAATTTATCAAGTTTAATATTAACATCAGTGATGTTATTATGAATACAATGAGAAGAGGGTAAATCAACATTCGTGTTGCTATTTTCCCATGGACAATAATATAAGCGCAAATAAGGAAATGGTCAGAATGGATAGAATATTAAACTTCGCAACAAATGGAAATAAATTAGTTGAAATAATGTGATAATCAACTACACTAGCTCCATTATGTGAATTGTATGTAGACTCACCATCTGGTTATTAATAACACGCCCATGGGGTATATGAATTCCATGAGCGCAGCATAGTTCAAGTTAAGTATGGCCGAATGAATTATAAATTGTATCATTATTATTCTAGGCAGATAAAAAAAAACATCTGTATTGTAGTCGACCTCTGAATTAAAACTAAAGTCAAGGGATTTAGTCTAGCATAGTTTAACATGTAGTTCTTGCGTTTAGATCACCTGCAAGATATAACAGACAATCGGGGTACATATTTTTTTTAATAATAAGAGCTTTTCGATATAGTTAATTCTGTTTGCATAATCTCTGTGCTCGTAAATCGTTGAACCTTCTGGCGAGACATACGCAATATATACAAAATAATATCAGATGAACAATTAAAACAGCTCACTTTTTAATCAAGTATAACACAATCAATAAAATCGGAACAAATTCGTGTAACCAAGCAATCTTTTGTTAGGTGACTTTTAACAAAAACTGAAATGCTTCCACTATTGCGTAAAGCATTACTTTGCCTTATTCTGATATTTTATAAAGCAACAATATTCTTCCAATAAATCATAAACTGTCCGCTGATATCTACCCATTTCTCTATAAACATAGAATATCAAAATTTTATAAGGCATTGAAAACAGAACAAGTATTTATAAACTTTTTAACGCGCACACATGCCACGTGCAAATATTTAAGTTTATATTTGGGCCTTGACCCATTTCCTGGTAAATTCCACTTGCCGCCTCGCCCAACGAATGAAAGTCCGTGTCCGATTGGCTATTCTCCTGTGTTTTATGGTCACGTGATATATTGCTTGCTACACACTGCAATCCATGTTGACCACTTTTCTGACGATCAGCGTTGCGTGACAATTTCGACTGCCCATCTTGTCTCGCTCCATGACTTCGTCGAGAATTATCCGGTTGTGAGATTTGCTGGTGTCGATCCGCACTAAGTGCCCGTAAATTTCATATACGCTAGACCAATTGTGTTGCCTCATTAAACTTGTACATGTCTCCGTCAATGACAAGTTTATCAAAGCGTAGCGATGCGAATCAACCCTCGTGTCGACTTGACTAGTGTACTCTTTCCGTAAAGTCCCCCGCACTAAGAATTGCGATTGTGCATTTAGATTTTGACGCGCCATTTTTAGAATCGTCTCTCGGTCCTTATGTTTGAAACAGTTTGCTATAATTGGGAAGTTGTCCGATCGCTGACTTCCAACGCTTTGAGCCCATTCAATCTCAACAGCATGCATATCTGTCAGCCCAAGTTTACTTGAAATAAAGTGTTGCCCCTTCTGCTCAGTTTCTTCCCAGCTCTCACTTACACGCTCTTTTACACCGAATCACCTTCGATACGATCTAATGTGGATGAAACATTGGAAAGCTTTTGTTTCATACTTAAATTCTCTTATCTTAACTGCTTATTTATAGCAGTTCACCGACCGTTAACAGTTTATTTTAGTAGGTGGCAAATCTGGACATTACGTCATTGTTATGCCTAGAAAGTAAACTCGTTTTTGGCAAAACAATCCAAATGCTAAAAAATCGAAAAAAAATAAGTAAATATGACTTACACCACAACATGTTGTGCTTATTTAGATTCACTGCGAATACACAATTAAACTACGCGTAATTAATGTGCATGTAAATGTTTGTACCTGACAGAACATTCAGCTGGTTCTTCCACTATGTGCTCAACATTTACGAACTTGACGTTAAACTAGCAAAGATGACTGTAAGGATTGAAGAAAAATGTTGAATGGTAAATATTGATTTCGAAAATCCACTGTGTGTTCAGTTTGGTGCAAGAGTAAATGATAAAACTGAACACATCCGATGTAATGCGTCAATGAATGCGCTTTTGTTATATTTGCAGCAGACTTGTTGAGAAAAGAACAATTTTTAAACAAAGAAGATATCAATGTATACCCATACATATTTTATATAAATAACCACGATACTTACTTTACACATTTCAACCACGACATCAACAGCACCATCAATGGACAGGTTTTAATATCAAACCATAACTCTTTCAAATTCTTACAAACACTAGGAACTTGTTTGATGGAGAAATCTATTCAAGGATTTTGTGATTTGTATTTGTTACGTTTTCTTAATTGATGACCTGATGAGTCTGTTAGACTAGGAACATACTACTTAACTTTAATGTTGCATACCAATTATGTTATTGCACTAAATACTTTTACGTTGAGAAATAAATCTTTTTACAACGTTATGGATCATTTTTCACTCGAACTTTGTCTTTGTTGTTATGAACATCTCATTGTATTAGGGAAGTACATGTGAAAAAATATTGCTTGTTTTGAATTGTTGTTTTGAGATGTTGTTGATTTATTGATATAAAAATAAAACGAAAACACACCGCATACTGCATTTTATTATATTTATATATTGTTACACAATTTTCATGAACGTGTTCTATCCTTAGTGCTGACAATGATAAATAGTATCGCTGAAACCATAGCCACGCCCTGCATTATCATTTATTGTAAAATATAAATTACACAAGTCATGATACGCAATCGTCATTTACATATTGTTGAAACTTGAATAATTATTTTAGACTATGACCAAGGACATAAGTGTCGGCAAATAAGTGAACAAACGGAGAATTCAAAACTATCAAATAGTTTGTCGCGGGGGAAAATTCATAGACTATCTGTACGAACAGCACAATAGCATTTATGTAAAATAAATTGATCAGTGTTTGAAACTAATATTTTAATCAACTTAGAAACAATAACAAGTAAGATACTAAAATAAAATGCATATATTGCGGGCTTTCAGAAATATCAATTGACTATTCGTATCATCATGATTTGTGCAGCATAAGTTCTCTACACATGTCAATACAACGTCATCGAAACCATTTGTTGCGTCGGTGTTCCAGTTGGTGTTTTAATAATTGAATCGGTTATAACAACGTTATAGCCAATAAATAAAAGATTGTCACAAAAATAATAAAATAAAAACGTTGAAACATTAAACAGATTATGTAAATGGAAGGCTAATACCAATCACAGAAAGGCATATTATTCATCTGCATGTTCTTAACAATCAAATATGAATCATTGGGTTTTTGGATATTGTCTTTAGAAACCCAATATGTATGTACAATTTGTAAAATATAACACAAAATGATACATAGAAATACATACATAACATATCATAGTACATATATTCCACATGGTTTTGTTTGTTTTATTTCCTTTTTCATGTGATGAATATTACATGAAAAGTCCGCACTTTAGTTAATTCGAATGTGTTCAACATTCAAACAACTTTATTCATTATCAAACTTAATAACCTTATTACTCAATTGTAATATATTGACGTGCCTTATATTCGACAAACGTTTTCAGAAATGTATCAACATTACGAAATAACCCAATACACAATACTACTCGTGGAACTCTTTGGTGGGTGTTCCCTTTTTGGAAATAAATGTCATCCTTAAGTAAATCACGTCCATTGACCAATTTAGTTAAATTTGTCAAACCAGATATACCTTTGCATTTTTGATTTGTGATTTGTTTTGCTAACATACGATTATTTGGTATAAATGGATTAACGTCATTTATCACAATAATAAAAACAGCTTTTGCACACCATTGTGTATTTATGGTGAAAAATTTACCAGACGGAGTACGTTGAAAAGCACTTTTTTCATTTTATGAAAGCTTAAGTATTATTGATATAAACAAAATATAACAAAGTAAATAGGTTGAATGGTATCCGATACATTATTTTTTGCAATATCATTTTCATTATGGAATTTAAGCAAATAATTCAAAAGCCGTTATGTATTGCATCTTTCTTGCCATACCGCTTTAATAATCATTACATTATAATTTTAAGATGTTGTCTGCGACTGTTTACTGTTCATTGCATATCGCACATAAGACGGCAATTACCAAATAGTTTTTTAATACCGAGTGTTCCCCATTCTTTTTATAGATGTGTGAAGTCACTGTTTTCGTCTGACCTCCATACTTGTGCATAAACTACGATAATATCTGCGAAAGAATGACACGAATTACAAACAAGCAATATTTCCTTAAGTATTAAGCCTCTTTCAAATACATAATTATAACGTTCTATTTAATTGAATCACTTTTAACATTCTGTTGTAAATGTTGGTTCAATAAAATATTGTTTGTTCTTTTGCGTCTACTTTTACACCTGCGTGAGAACGAACATTTTAGATAAAAACATTTGTTTATTTGTCACATCCGGTGACAAAAACCTTACTTAAATGGCAAATATTTCGATTGCATGTACAATGTTCCGTCACATAAGACACAATCTTAAGTCACCTTAAGAAACGATTTATGAAATTAATTAGGCCGTAAACACTGATTCATTTTAAGACATGCATAACTTAAGTCACATAGCATACATCTTGGTTGATGCCTTCATCAGTACTACATCATCTTCTAAGTAACATGTACGAATTGTGTGTGTGTTTCTGTTGCGTAAGATGTCATGACCAGGGTATTGCACTAATCTATTACAAAACGCACAGCAAAGGAGCAGCGTTTGTTCCATATAGGGTGTTAATATATAACGTAGCGTTAAGTACACGCAGTCGACCGATAATTCGCTAATGTATTTATGAAAGTATATGATATTATAAGATGTTTGCCTTAAGTAAAATACAAACGGACTTGAATGTATCTTCTGAAAATGTTTATTGAGCTTTATTATTGTATATATTTAATAACGAGAACGATGATATACTACTAAATCATGAACGCCAGTAACTGCCTATTCCTAAAAAACACGGTTAATGCTGCAACGCTACATGAAAACACTGTATAACACTATACACGCATTGTTTTACGCCACAATGAGGTAGTATCATAACTTATTGATTTGAAAAGTAGTTGCTTAATAAGAATAAATGCATACAAAAAAATGTATAGTCAACGCGCTCTGAAATCAGCCATGATATATTGCCGTGGTATATATTGATAGCAGATTGTGCCCTGGTACGTGCATTTTTCTGTTCAGATTATGTCTCTGAAGAAATGGAACCTTATTGACTTTTGGATAAAGTGCAACTGAAGAAAAGAAGCAAGTATTGTGGACGGTGTGGAAGTAGACAATGTAACATTCAATAATAACCCATGGAGAGCAAAAACGACTCCCATTACTTTATTTATATTCATTATCAAACTTAATATGGATTGAAACGACAACTTTGATCTTAAGAGATTGTTAACAGTGTAACATTAAGTAGACATTAAAGACTGGTCGTGCGGTCTTTTGCAAAGGCAGGTCAGGGATTTTATCAATGCAAGGTAGTCTGGGTAGATCTTGGCAGCCTTCCTCACGAAGGCTGGTACAAAGAATTAAACCGTGGGGGTTTCACTGTTTGGCAATTGGTTTCTTCACATATAGAGTCGCATATTATACTAAGATTCGTTTCTGCTGCTGCAACTTTAGCTTCAGTTTGTATATATTGGAGATACAGACCAAGTTGCTTTATTGTGCGGAAAGTTTTGACTATAAAATGACAAACGATCGATTTAGTATATGGTGCAAAACATGCCGTGTCACAAACTGTAAAACGATATCTGTAATAGCATGGTATTGATAACAAATAAGGTAGTAATGAGTGGTGTAGAGTGTCTTTTATGTCAAAGTCATGCTGACAAATATGCATCATTTCCGTTCACCAATGGGGATTGATTATTTTGACACCGTTTATCCGAGATATCAATATCGCCATTATATTGCAATGATTCATTTTAAAACATTATGAAAACAACTTCAGTCTGATATGTTGCAAAATATTAACATAGACAACAGACATATTGTAATTAAAAAGTGTAAATGCTTCCCATACCGCAGTAAGAATAATAACACAGACGTCACTACAAGCCTCTTGCAATAATCGCACAAAAATCACCAATGTGTACACAATTATCATCATTACTATGGTTGGGCATTCGGGAATAACAATTATCAAGATTGAGTAACTCTCGATAGTTGTCATAAATATTCAATAACGCTCATGTTATTGGATCGTTACAAAAATATATGTAAACAAGACTGACAACAACGTTAAATAATGGCTTCCGTTAACTTTAAGACCGGTTTTAAATTTCTTTTATATTCAATAAATGTCTTACTTGCAAACCAAATATGATTGACCAATTGCATTTGATATGAAATGCTGTATTAACTTTAAAAACACTCAAACAAAAAACTACATTTGAACTCAAAATTATGACCAAAGAATGTTCTCTGCGTTGTGTCCTTAACGACTCGCACATATTGTCATGGACACAGAGGACTATGGCAGGTTGGAAATTGATCGGCCCGAAATAAATTCAATATGTTTGGCTGCATATCAATCCGAAAAAGGTGTTTATAGCGAATGCTTGCTTTATCCTGTTGATATAAACGATTTAAACGTGCAATTGTGACGTCTTTGCCATTTGTGTAGCCGACTTGTCTTCATATATATATATTAAGAAATTGTTCAAACAGTGTAACAATTAAGAATGTTTTACCCCAGCGCTTTCTACTATACGGCTTCTTCAGAGGTGTACACATTCGCATTTGCATTCGCACTAATGAATCATGAACTCATATCTGTATACAATTAAATCAGCGGAAAATCGTTTCATGTGGCTGCAGGATTTAACAAAACAATGGTTCGTTTGTGCTTTCACTCTAATGAATCGTGAACTCATATCTGTATACACCCCTAAAGCAAACGTATAGTCGTAAGCGCTAGGGTATAAGATACTTAATGTTTTACACGGTTTGAACAATTTCTTTCTCTTATATATATTGACTAATGCGTATTGCAATCTTGGTAAAATGGTTACAAACTGAAGAAATTCGAACAATCGACATAACTCTTTTAATAAAGGCAAATGATGCATCGCTTGTACAATACAAGACGATACTTACAATTCGACATAAGACATAACAAATATGTTTATGTAATGTTTATGAAGCATCATATGTATGATATATGGTGTGATAGTGTGTTAAATACATTAATCTATGTGTACAAATGTGTTTAAGTCACTGCTTTAGTACTGCTTTCACTGTTTGGTAAGCACTAATGATAGTGAACAATATCATCTTTATGGTGAGAGCATGGCCATTCTACTGACAGCTTGGAGAGCTAAATCTACATATACACTCTCATTAACATCAACTAGAAACGTTAGTTAGATCTGAAGACATCGTAAAACAAGTCACGTTCAAATGATCTTCTCAATAATGCAAGTATCAGTACCGCTGGGTTAAATGATATAGCGTTTTCCATGGTCAAGCATTTGATAAAGTGAAAGCTTTCCAAACGAACATCGGGATTAGATCATGAATAGTTAATTGTAGTTGGATAATAATTGATATAGCGGTCTCACAGTCAATCGAATAACGTTTTATGACTATGTTATTTAAAAACAACATTTCCAATGCAACGATCTGCTTGGTTTTTGAAAGTATTCAGATATTCTAATACAATGATGTGCTTAGAGAAAATATTATATGTATTGTGGTTATCAATAACGTTGAAAATAAAAACACGTGGAAAATTCCATTCCACTGCTGCAAAGAAGCCTACCCAATCCTAAATTACAGCAGATGGTATTTTATTAATAGTAAATGGCCAGTTGCCAAGCACAGTCTGTCGCATAAAAAGCACTAGACATGAGAAATTATAAAACAATGTGTTCCAGATGTTTTGGACATTTGTATTTTCAACATCTGTTACATACCTTGGTAACGCGTTATTACATGTATTGATTGTAAAATATTGATTTGAGGATTTTAGGTGTAATCGAACATGCAATAATCATGATCTGGAATCAGTTTGGTTGGAAAGAGCATCTCGTGACGAGGAAAACATATTGTTTATTATATATATATATTTGTTTTAATTATACTTTACACAATTATTCAAAATGTCAAACTTGTGTTATTGACGCTTATGGTTGTATATTAAAGTTCAATCCGTTATTTTTCCGTACGTGTAGTAATACATTATGGGAAAAGAAATCGTTCACAAGTAATATGTTCGCTACTATATCTATTAGTCATGCTGTGACCACTGAATACATATTTAGCATGGTGTAAATCTTGACAACGGCTCAATAACTGGATTGGCTGCTGTGTTTCCATAACAATGAATACGATGGCACAATCTATTTCAAATAAGGATGGAATAAATAGTAATTCAGAAGCCCTCTGGGTTGGTGTTGTATAAATATTGTATTACCAATATTAACAATCGGTTTCAATGGTATGTTCCATTTTCTGTGAAAAGTCATTGATACACATTAATTATTCCGTATGAAGATTATTTTAAATTGTATTTTGTATCAATTCAAGGCATGTTAATACAGTCCATTTTATGGAATGTCTATTTCTGGAAATTTGCGAATATGAATAAAGTCAATGAATTAAAATGCCCATTTTTTGGAAAAAAGTAAATGATCTCATAATATACCAAGACTGTCTGCTAAATAGTTTAAAATTTCATAAACACCTACACCTACAAGTCGGTTGTGGTTGTTTTGAAATCAAACTACAGTTTTATTGAAATCAGTGTTCTCACCATGCATATGTTACCATCCAATATTGCGTAATGCGATACTAAAGCAGTTATGCTGATCAGTGTTTGATATGTATTCGCTCTTAAATCATTTCAATTCGCCGATGCCGGATTGGTTCGGAGGCATTTGAGATGTTCTACCATAATTAGTTAGATGTTGATTTCAATGTCAATGTTAATTTAATTAGCACGCAATTACGTGTTTTCTTCCTATCTCGATGTCAGTGTATAATGAAATTTATCATCGGTATTTACAGTCCTTCATGGTCTACTTTATTATATATTATTTTCTAACATTCAAATTATAACACCAGACATTTTGGAAAACGTCAATATGTACAATACAAACATGACAAAAATACCTTCCAATTGCAGACATACATGCATATTTTTTAAGATTTGCCCTCGGGCTGTGCTTCCAATATCAGTTTATGTATAAGCCACTCACGTATTATCAAATAATCACATTATTGCTTTTATATATGAGTTTATCAATAAACAACAAGATCAAAGGTTGATGTCACAAGATGTGAATATTCGTTGTCGTGATATGTTAATCGATGGATACTTCAATAGTTAAAGACAAGTTTAATTTAAACTGTAATTGCTTGTCTCATTACTATTATTTAAATGATACATTTTTACAAAAAAATTGCAGATAGATCATGAAACAAATTATATGAAACCTGTTTCTTTCTCTTTATAATTACGTTCTCACAACCCATTTGTTTCGATAACAAATCATGAACTGCTTTATTGTGGTAATGAGTACAAGTATGCAATGCAGGAAACATTTACAAGGACATCCATCCTCAGCTTTCATTTGACAGCTAGTAATCATGTCAATGGTGCAAACATGTCAGTTCGTGCAAATTCGATCTGCCAATTGTTGTAACACCCAGAGTGGGAGATGTCAGAATGATTGATGACAGTTCTGATTCGTTTTGATGCATGCTGTTATCAGATTAACATTAAAGAAAAAAAGGGCATTTGTTTTGTTTTCTTGTCCAAAGTTTTTGTCTAACTATACAACTAACTAGCGATGCACCTTCATTTTAACTTGTTCGCCACTGTTCATATATTTTTTAGAATACACCGCTTATTTATAGCGTTAATTTGCTCTAAACATCAGATACATACTCTGTATAAATACTTAATTAATCCATTCTTTGTATCAAGATTTGTTCCGAGGAATAAGTCGTGCGTATTGCTGATTTATGTCAAGGCGCTGTAGTGACTTCCCATTGACACACAATCTTGTGAACATGACACGTCTAATCATGTCTATACACGCTCAATGATCATACTTGTACTGGACAATACGAAAGGCAGACTCTGATATTTAATATAAACTTGATTTAGTACATGTGTATTTAATTGGTAAATACGTTACTGCCAGGCGTGGAGCTAAAATTAGAACAACCGAACACCAAAATTGAACTTGAACTGCGCTAATCAAAGATGCGATTGCTTTCGACAATCGCCGTTAATGGCCAGAACGTATCTTTTAACACGCTTACCTTTCCCTTTTCAGACATGTTTTAGACTATCAGTATTGATTTCTAAACCAGTTTTAGACATTGCTGCTTAAAAATGAAATCGTAGATCCAATATCTAATTTGATCCAATTTCACAACACACGTACAATGCAAATCCAGTGCAGATAAGTTGCCACTTAGTCTTGTTTTTATAATATTTCATTTTAATTATATTATTATATTCGCATTACGCGACATTACTTTTGTCGTGTTAAAAATACGCTGTAGCATCCTCTTTACTATTGTTATGACTCTTTTATACTTGATGGTGCTAGTATACGTCATTGAATTTTTTTTTTACATATATTTTTATATCATGGGGAATCCTTCTTTTGCGATTGGGTTTCGAAGCAAAAGTAGTATACACAGAGAAACAGGTTTTCTGTTATGCAAATATACAACTTTGAAGAGCAATGAAATCATCGCACATTTAGACACGCTGCAAATGATTGGTATACACACGTTTAATGTCTTCTTATTTACATAAATTAACTAAATTGCCACTCGTGAAAGTCTTCTGGCAAGAGGATGACTACCAATAAAGCACGCGTTCCTGATAGATCAATTATTGCTCTACAGCATGAAGAAATAAACATAAAAACGGTCTAGAATACATGACCTTCTTTCCATAAAAAATTTCCGAAACGTGTTTACGCTCGAGGAAGCAAGTAATATAAGTACCCCAGGATGCCAGTCAATATGAAGAAGTGAAACTCCAGAAGCTGCAGCAGTATTGCAGTTTTATCATACACACCTCTGTGGTCCGTTATGATAAGGTTCGTAGCGTCAGTCAAGCCAGACATACCTAATTAATGCCATCAATACGATATCACAGACATTTAAAATTAGTTTTGTTATAAAGAGGTCACTAACACAAAACATAAGGCTGCATTTCCCAGTTTGTTCTCTTTTAAAAACACAGGAATACGACAGTACTAAAATGCTAGATTTAACCTACTTGTTTACCGGTAGCTATTTTCGTATTTTCAAACGAATGATGAAAAATAGAATTGATGTTTGCACAAGTATGTATTTATATGTGTCTATCTATCTAAAGTTTTCAGTTTTTGTTCAGTCTAATTATTGTAAGAAATAAATTAAATTACATAGTTAAATGATTTCATTTTTATTGTAATTTATGAAAGGATATCAAACAAAAACTATATATTGCTTATGGGGATAATACTAAAAACTACATGCACAAAATAGTGTTTTTTTTCCGATTTCGTTAATTCTTCTCAAGTGCGTTTACACATGTACACGAATTGCAGTGTCAACAGGAGTGTTTGATTTGATTGTGGGTGTATCTAGACTGAGGATTGAACCATCTGCTGATACAATGTCCGAGTGCATTTTGGCGAATTGCGGTTATTTCGTTTGGAACTCTTTTTTTTAAGAAATGATTACACTAAGATTCTTATCATGATTATACATGATTAATGTGTCAATTGATATGGTGAATGCACCATACATTGTTGACTGATTTTATTTTCGAAATTAATACAAACGTGTAATACATGTTCATAATATTAAATTATTATGTTTGCAAGATTGAATGACATAAGGTTAATGTATGTTTTACATGTCAATGTTAGAAACATCAAAATTTATTGTATGGTTATGGCATTTATATATGCAATCATCAAACTGAATATATAGTTACTAACTTAAACATTCCAGCAGATAAGTATAACTACGACGAAGGTTATTGCTTAATGTCAGAATGTTGGGGAATGATTATTTATCATTTTAACCGAAGATCAATGACAGGTGTTCGAGAGATACCAGGGGTGGGTACACGGTCGCTCGTGTGGAGTGACGGCCTGAACCTCTACGGCGTTAGCGCGGCTTAGGAACTTCAAACAAACTACCAAAACTGTTCCAAGTATCAACCTGACCGGAGCTCGTTTTATCGTAAACTCACACTTAAACGTGTCGATTAAAGACTTACTATTTAATTTCTGCCCTGAAAACACACACGTTACAAGTCCATCGGGATATATATTATACAGCTTTTAGAAAATACGATTGTGTGGTGATAGTTATAGTGATTTCAAGCACGCATTCTTAATATGTATATGTATAATGAATAAAGCTATTGCAACGTGAACAACTACTACATGATTCGACGTGTATTTAATTTAACACAGTGCGCATTTTTTATTCTTTATCATTACGTATTTCCTATATTGGCAGTGTTATTATTTTTTTCAACGCAAATGAATAAGAGAGCCGATGTGGAACATAACTACAGACAGATTCATACCAGAATATGTGCATGTACGCTATCAAATGAAAAGTCAATAACTATGTATATGTTTTCTTATTATTCGTCTTTGTTGATTTTATATTAAGACAAACACTTTTAAATAGAATAGAAAGCACTTGTATTATATGCTTTCCGGTGGTTTATAGAGAAATATCAGTGAAATAAAAATGGTATTTTAAAATGGTATTTAAAACTGGTATTTTTTACGAAATGACGTCATTTTTTGGACGAAATGACGTCATTATTCCAGCGAAATTCTCCAGTTAAACTCTTTACAAGGTAAATAAACGGTGAAAAAAAAGCATAAAATAAAAAGAAAATTTGTTGTATTCGTTGGAATATCGATTTTAATTCACTCGTGATCATAGAAACAATATATTTTCACTCATGGCTGCGCCACTCGTGAAAATATTATTTTCTATGATCACTCGTGAAATAAAATCGATATTCCACCGAATCCAACAAATATCCTCTATGTATTTTTCCCTCTGTTATGTTAATCTGATAACAGCATGCATCACAACGCATCACAACTGTCATAAATCATTCTGACATCTCCCACTCTGGGTATTACAACAATTTGCAGATCGAATTGGCACGTGTTGAAATGTTTACGCCATTGCCATGATTACTAGCTGTCAAATGAAAGCTCAGAATGGATGTTCTTGAAAATGGTGCCTTCATTGCATATTTGTATTCATTATCAACATTAAGCAATTCAAGATTTGTAATCGATACCAAAGAGTTTTGATAACATAATTTAACAGAAAATGAAACAGGTTTCAAATTATTTGTTGCATCTGGAACGTTTTTGCAAACATATAGTATTGTAATGATAATCATGAAACAAGCAATAACAGTTTAAATTAAAATTTTCTTAAACTAATGACATATCCATCGATTAGTATAAAAAGACATCCAATTTTCTTATACCATTGTTAATCAACCTTAAATTTGATCTCTTGGTTTATTGATCCACTCATATATAAAATAAATTATACGATTATTTGATAATCCGTGAGTGCCTTACTCATACACTGATATTGGAAGCACAAACCGAGAGAAAATATATAAAAACAATATGAATGTATATCTGTAATTGAAATATTATTGTATTTAGACACAAATGTTGAAGGCTTTTAATGCATATGATTGAACTAAAAAATCAAGAAAAACCCACAAAACACACAACTTAGTATACTTTTAATGTATCGTCACTACGCTGCATATTTTGTCGGGATCGAACGTTTGGAAAAAAAAACAAATGTATGTTTCGAAATAATTAAAACTATTTTATCATATACCAGTAACATTATGATTTACACTTCCGTTACATACAGTATGAAACCGGCTGTAATTTATCACAGAACGAGGGTGCAAACAGATTGTCTTAATAAAAATTGTTCATGTCCTATTATAAGTTAATGTTTATTTCAAAGTCGACTGGTCATTTTGATGTTTGTGTTTGTTTACTTTTCAAATTAATTTATTGCAATAAGATTTGTATGATTTATAGTTTATAAATGTTAGCATGCGACAAATACAAAACGTTGTATTGCGCAAGAGTTAATTAGCTTTACATCATTCGGGAAACAACGTATTTCCAGCTTCGACATTTTTTCTGAATTAAATTCGAAATGTTCAAGAGGTTTGACAAAACATCAGTATCACTGCCAACATATTCATGTGAATAACCTAATCCGCCCCGTTTGATATCAACATGTCTTGTTAAGACGAATGCACACACGTAGGTCAGTAAGATTTCCATATATCTGAGCAAGTTATACCTACTGACAAGTAGCTGTCAATATATTCAGACAAGTGTTTGCTTGGGAATAAGCTGGCGTCAACTAATACGGTTAAATAAACATGTTGCGTAGATTGGTTTGATAAAGCACCGATATAAATATAAATCATAAATATCAATAATTAATATAAATATCAAATTCCCGCTTGCTTTGAACTTTCCAATGGTATATACGGTCATGATTATTTCATAGATCTAGTAAATTATTGATTTGTGTTCTTAAAGTGCATGATTACTTAACAAGATGAAAGTCATGTCTTTAAATACTATATTAATAAGCAAATACAAATTTAACTTGAAGTAATGGCTTCGGCGTGTGTTTAAACTCGTGGTTTGCTCTCACTAAGATTGTCAACACGTTAAAAAGCGCTTTATCGTTACTCATACACACTGCATGAAGATAATTATGCACGCTATTTGGTTATAATGTAAACATGCATGCATGCGTCTTAAGTGTTCACATTTTACAATTGTTTCGTTCATTGCAGTGATGTCAAATGATTATAGCATACACAACTCCCATACGTATCGTTACTTAAGAAATAATTCGTGTACGTTAAAGTTTGTTGTCGAATAACCCACGGCCGGAAGTAAGAGATGCGTAGGGATTAAATGACGGTTTTTACTAAAGATTTATACAATGTATCTTATTTTTCTTGTGTACTATTTTATGTGAAGTTCCGCCCATAAAAATAACTTTCGGCTGTTCTGTCGATCAGATCTCCGCCCTCAATAACAGCCAAACTAGATGGAAACAAAACGTGTCATTTCTCCCGTTTGCTTAAATAAGAACAACGACAACTTGTGTAAACTTACATGTTTACATTGTAAACTTTTAATTAACGCAAGAGTGTTACAGCCACAACGATAACAACACTGTATATGTTACAATAAATTGGAATAAATTAACGATACTATTACGCTGGTGGAAAATGTATCGGCATGTTTTGTTAAGTTACAGCGCGTGCTTTCAGTGTATAAGCTCCGCCCATAATTATTGCAGAAAAACCCATAGGCGATTTTCTTCTTTGTTTATATGAAATTTGGACCGTGTCGTGTTAAAATATCAGATTTACTTTCAATAGAGAATCAAGTTGTTCATTAAATTTCTGTGATATTATTTCAACACGGCATTCCGAGATTGAAACGAAAGTGCACGAAAAATGTACGTTTACTCTTAAAGTAAAGGCATTTTTTCGATGTCACTAAGTATTCAGCTCAAAACACCAATATTGCTGACTCTAACAGCTTCTTTATTTAACTTATAACAACACATCGTCGATCGGATTTTACAAGAAATATGTATAGTCGTTAAGTATATATAGCATTGGTCCTTCCACCACTTCATATAGCTTTTACATCGGCGTTCGCTAGCAATTGTATTGGAATCAGCTAAAAGTATGTTAGTCTGTTTTCAACCAGTCAGAGATACATATAAAATCATATGTATTGTTGACATTTATGCAGGTCGATACATCTGTTGTCGCGAAGACACTGGACGACCTGTAAATAAATCTCAAACACACACACGTTGACATCTTTCAAACCACAGCGTTGGTGTTAGAAACATACTTTTAATATAATATACGTATACTCTGAACGGCATGTGACTTAAATGTCTCATCCAGTACAGCCTCTCCGATGAAATGCTACATAACGCCTGTGTTTCCCAAATAACACCATGGAGTTAAAATTTAACTCGTGATAATACGTTGTTAAAACACTCAATTCCAGAGTATGTTCAAGTCAGTTATGTTCAAGACTTCATATTAGGATAGTCTGTGTTTTTTTTCAGTAATTTCGTTTGGTTACAATGAAAAAAAAATAACACAAAAGAACAATTTTGTTAATATGATGGGATAACTGGAATCCGAGGTAAGCGTCAAGCTTGGTCGAACCACCTGAACCTATCTTCAAGGCTTGTGGTTTAGGTTTTCTAAGCGTCGCAAAAAAAAACACAAATATAAAACATATATACAACACTACACATTATTATATAATATTGTGTACAAAGTATTTCTATACGTATACACAGCTGATGAATGTGTTCTGTATTAATGATGATTCTTACGCATCAGATCGTCTGAGATAAACAGACAGAACATTATATTCATATTTATTTTCATTTACATTACAACGAAAAAAAGCAACAAACAATGACATACATGTATTTTCGAAAGGCACAATCTTGAGTTAAAAAATATACGTCAAGTTTTAGTATACTACCACATACACAGTAAATTATATGTTTACGATTATACAAGTTTGTCTTCAGTGTTGACAGGTATGGCATTTCCGTATTTTATTAAAAGTTTCGCATCTTTTCATAGACTACACACATTACAAGATTTAAAAATGATCAAACTTGACATCACATTGCGTTATGTCAACAATAATTATTGTCTACCAGAACTTTTGTTTGAATGTCAATGCGAGACTGTGCTATTTACCGATGCAGCATTGGTATAAAATCATCCGGACCTATTTGTAAAACATTTATAGAAACGTTGATTGGATATTTAAAAATGTCAAAACTTCGGTAATATGCCAAATTATCAATGCCGCTGCTTCATTAGCCAGATTCGACGTAAAAACCATATATGAAACTGTGAAACATGTGTTTACCACATAAACTACGAGCGAACAGAAAAACAAGTATCCAAATGTATTTAAGTCCAAAGAGATCTGAAACATTCGACCACATTATGTCAATAAAAATAATTGTTCATAAGAACTGAAAACACGGAAACTATAGCTTTATGTCATCGAAGAACCGGATCTAACACAACATTTAAAAGTAATCACTTACAATTATAATTGCACAAAAGCGAAGCAAAATGAGAATTTTTGACAAGTATTGACACATTAAAAAAAATCGATCTTTCATGAAGTCCGAAAATTGAAAACATATGCAATTGAATAATTATGTATCAATGAACTACAAATTATATTGACAGCGACCAGTCATGCAAATTTCAGAAAGTACAGATACTTGTCACATGCATTAAGTTTCTATTACCATAAAATGCTTTCACTGGATCCGAGCATAGCCCTACCGTTAAACCGCTGCATGGATTTTGAGTTAAAGCTTGTATGCATGAGTCCCTAAAAGAAAACGATAGTCTAGTGCTTAGGGATTATTAACAATTTAAGGCAATAAAATAAAGTAAAGTTACTGGTAGTTTGCGTTCATTAATGTTGTGAGACAAGAAATACAAGGAGCATTTTCTTGAAATGCAATCTATATTTTGTTTGACATAATATTTCTGGTGAAAATGAAAACCAAATGAATACTAAATTCCCAGTGTTATTAATAATGTTTGCGAATAGTTATCAGCACTCTCTCGAAGATACACACAGCTCAGTTGTAGCATGATTCATACGTCTGGAAAAAGACACCTGACGACCACCGAAAGGAGATTTCGGTTTGCGCACGTTTAATATGCAGCAAACGTGTCTTCTTGGAATTGAATTGTAAAGAAAGTAACATAATGTACTTGAATATATGTAAAAGTATTTCTTTTGAAACAATTCCGTATGGCTGTTTTGCATGAGTTGCTCCGACGAACATCTGATTACGCAATTAACGCAAATTTGTCTGCGATCGCAAAACGTGTGACCACACGATATACGTATTATTCACAGACCCTTTTGTGAAGTTTAACAGATCAAATACTGTGCGTCAACCGTGCAAAGACCGCGCGTTGGACTAACGGTGCCCTCGCGTACTAAACAAGATGAAACAAAGAGTAATACGTCAGTACATATTGATCATCTATCGATGTTTAATTCCTGCACAATTAGTGTAGTTATGTTCCAAACAAGACAATTAACTGAATGACAATAACTCTGTTACATTTGATTACTGTGCTAATTGAACTAAGCCATTCCCTCTAAATATCATCGTTATCCATTAAACACATATTGGAGTTGTACACAAGAAGCGAGATGGGCAGATGAACAATACAATTACTACATGCCTTTTCTAGACAATAAAAACATCGTTATACATGTCTCCATTTCATAATGTTAATAAAATGGGAAAATGCGTAGACATACTTATTAAAACATGGCTGTGGTATAGAAACACTCATGGGCATTTATAAGAAGTGAACAGCATACGACAAACAGTGGCCTATGAATATTTTTTTTGGCGCAAGCTTTCTCTTATAATTTAAATGCAATTAACTATCAAAACATTACGTCATAGAATAAGGCTCAAACATTCAGAATGAAAATAAAGAAATCTCAATAACCCCATAATTATGACGCTTAATTACCTGCATTTAAACTACTGTGTCATATAAACATACATACACATACACACAGATTTAAGTATATTTGTTAAAAAAAATAGGAACAACACACACATATATAGATTTCTATCAATTCAAATAAGTAGATACACAATATGTGACAGCATCACTGTTCAAGAGAATGATATAACGTATCAACATTCAAATGGAATAGGAAAGCATTTATGAATTAAAATAATTAGTTATATTACATTAAGTAGTTAATAATCTATACTGTAACCAAACTGTAAGCTACGTACAATAGCGAAATTATAAAGCTTGATTCTAGTACAAAACATCAACCAAGCGCAACTATTATGTTTGTGTGGAAGTTTTACCAATAATATGAACATTTGACAATAAACTGAGAATGATGGTCAAATGACAATTAATCTACACAAATCACGAATTTGAAAACCATGATAGATCATTATACCATAATGAATCCATGTTGATCCATATTACGGAACAACGGGTACACGTTTAAGATTAGATTATCTAGTTTATATTATTTTTTATCATACCACCACATTGATATCTGCTTGATATCCTGTTGCCTGATATCTTGTTTTATATCACGGTCAACAGGAAGTTTATATATCAGTCATGTGTGGAGGCTACTAAGACTTAATTACAATGTTTTGTTTTATTGTAAAACTGAATCAGATTTATCAAAACAAACAATTTGATACCAAGAGGTATTACATTTAATCCACAAACAGCAACAAAAACAGAAAAAAACGTATTTTCTAAATATTAAGAATGAATAAGTACATGCTGATGACGTCATGTAACAAACGGACTACTTTTTTTAAACGCCTTCATATGCAAACATCAAAGGTCAAAGGTTATGTCAAAAATTCAGCACTAAATATAAACAGACCAAAAAATAAAACAAACAATAAAAAAGTAGTAAAAAATATTAAAAATAAAATAGTAACACACTTCACAATAAAACCAATTGTAATATGCATTAAAAAATGAATTAATTTTAAATAATATATTATTATTAAGGTTACAAATATGATTTGTCGTCTGCTACAGTTTGCCACAGGAATTGTGTTTGATAAATCTAGGCTAGTTAAAAGCTAATTTCTTTTCAAAATAAGGACTTAAACATAAAAACATATATTAATACAATAAATAAACATTACCATGTCAGACTTTGTGGATGGGGGTAAGTTTGACATCGTTTGGGACGGTTTAATGGAGGAAGTTGTTATGTCAGAGGAAGACTTTGCCAATCAGTTTGGAATAAATCCGAGTGTGTTTAATGAACCATTCGATGAAAGCACGAATGCAAATGTAAATTTAAATAAAAGTCATTTAGAATCCCTTACTGAAACAAAATCAAAAACTGAGAACAGTGAAAACATATCAGACGCCACAGAAATAACAACCGAAGATGTAAAAAAATTCATTGAAGCCGAAGATAACAAAAACACTATCCGGAAAACACTGGCAGATGTCAGTCGATTTCAACAATATCTTGCGAAGAAAGGCGAAACGAAGGCAATCCACAATTTATCAGTCGACCATCTTGATGAATATCTTGCCACATATCTGCTCTCCATTCGCAAGAGTGATGGTGATGAATACGAGCCTGTCACATTGCGTAGCATCGTGGGAAGCATTGAGCGAAAACTCCAAAGAGCAAAGTACCCATACTCTATCTTTCGGAGCAGTGGTCCAGAATTTTCCCTCACACGCGACTGCCTGAAAGCAAAGCAGAAAAATCTAAAAAAACAAGGAAAAGGTAAATTTAATCACTGTTTTTACAATAAATATGGCATGAAATTTGTGAATAAGACAGCATTATTGACTTAAAACATTATATTAAATTTATCTACTATTATTTATTTTTGTCTTGATTTCATTTCGATTTTAAATGTTATCTACTTAAAAAAATGAAAGCAACAATTTCTGATAATGATTGTTATTATTGATATTACTGGTAATATCTAAGTCTTAAAGAGTCTCAATTATGTGTAAAATGTGCAGACAATGATAATATATATCAGGGCTTTTTCTCTTTCTGTGAGAATGGCCGTTTTTCATAATTTTGGGAAATTCGCGACTAAAATTTTCACAATTTCAATAAGTTTGCTACTCAAATTTTCACAAGTTTAAAAAGTTTGCTACTCATTTTTTCACAAATTTAAACAAGTACGCAACTCAAAATGGATGGGCGTAGGCCGCTTCACAAAAACAGGCAAAAAAGTTCTCTATACAGTGCCCCAAATAATTATTTGGGTAATAGGGTTTTCACCCATTGATTTTGAAAAATAGGGTGATTTTAATTTTTAAATAGGGTGAAATAAGTTATTAATATTTATACATCAAAATCATTGCTGCTGTTATACAGACTATAAAGGTGCAGAATGCACATTTCAACTCTTTTTTTCTGTCCCATCAACGTCAACAATTTCTAACCAGGCCAGGGATATGACTTTTTCCACTTTTGACATGTTTTTTTCTAATCATGGACTTTCCGTCATGTTTTTGGATGTCAACTCGCTACTTTCAACTGCTGCATACACAGTTTCTAACAAATCAATAACACAATTGATTCGGTTGTTTGTACTTAGTTGGACAAAGTTTGCGATCGACATATATTTAGCTAACAATCGCGGACGTCTTTCAACCTCGCTTAGACATTTTTATTACGCACCATTATAGAAACTGAAAGTACAGACGCTTTACAAATACATTCACGTTGTAACTATTTTAGTCAGATGCTTAATTTGCTATGAAATTAAGTCCGCATAGTGTTTGAATAACTTCGACTGTTTTGGTCCTCTGTCATCCAGGCGCTTGCTAACTTTCGAATGAATAAAATCTTCGCCGCGGTACGATAATTATTCCAATGAAAAATTACCAAAATTTAGCAAAGAATTTTCGATCGAGACGTGTATCGTACGCATCAAATCTAAAGAATAAGCGTAAAAGTCAAATTGATTGCATTTTCAATACGCATTATATTGAATTTCTTTGCGTTTTTAGACATTGTAATAGGGTGAAAAACGCCGATATGCAGCTTATCTGGGGCACTGCTATATTATTATTATTTTAGGAAACAAGCCTAAAGCGGCTGCCGCATTATCAGACGAAGAGATTCAAAAACTCTACACAGAAAACATTCTGGGTGCAACAACGCCAAAATCACTCCTAAATACCATTTGGTTGAACAACTCCCTGCACTTCGGCCTACGAGGAACCCACGAGCAGTACAATTTAAGGTTAGTTAAATTATGAAATGACAGACTTTCAGTGCTAAAAATGAGAGTCTTAAATTTGATAATTTTTTGGGAATCATTGCATAATTGAAATCCCGTATTAAACCAGATTAATCATTTGCTTAACCTCCAACATCTTGAATTTTACATGAACGGCACTGAATACTTACTTCAATATAATGAAACAACTTCTGATAATTAAACACATTTTTTTAAGATGGGGTGATGTCAAACTGAAGACAGATGCTTCAGGAAATGAATTTCTTGAATTAAATGAACGACAGACTAAGACCCGCACTGGGGCAAATGCATCAGATGCCAGAAAAATTCATCCGAAGATGTTTGCCTGTCCAGAGTTAGAGGCTCGGGACCCTATTTACATTTACAAACAGTACAGTGATAAAAGGCCACCCGGCTTCAGCAATGATGACAGCCCATTCTACCTGTCAACAAGAACCGTGCCCTTAACTGACATTTCTGATCAGTGGTTCCTACGGCAGAAACTTGGTGAAAAAAAAATTGCCAAGATGTTGAAAACTATGGCAATCGAGGCCGGTTTTGACAAAACCAAAAATATCAGCAACCATTCAGCTAGAAAACACCTTGTTCAAAAATTAAGGGATTCAAATATCGCACCCACTGAAATAATGCAAATAACAGGGCATAAAAACGTCCAGTCAATAATAAATTACAGCGAAATTTCCGAACAAACACAAAAAAGATGTTCAAACCTTTTAGCATCATGTTCTACTGCAACTCCATCTCAGGCATCTGTTTCATGCACTTCTGTCAACGCTTCCGAAATGAACATTTCGCTCCCCACCCACCCTGCACAAGCANCAGACAGACAGACAGACAGACAGACAGACAGACAGACAGACAGAAGTAAAAGAAACCGTAAATTAAATAGACCGTTTGCGCCATGCTAAATCAACCTGTTTCAAGACATTGGCTTTTGCTGTAGGGAGACATTACCCTCGACACATGACCTTAAGCTGGTTTTTCTTTTCTCATGCGAGGACCGTATGGACGCAGATAGGGAATCATAACTTATTTAATACAGTAAGTCCGCATAAGCACCTACTGGATGTTGAATCGATGCTGGGTGATAGTGGTCAATTCTTTCTTAAATGCAATAAAAACACTGAACACTTTAATGATGAAATAATGAATAACATGTATAAACAAATAATAGTTAAGTACATTTAATGTGGTATTTGACAAACAAATGCTATCTATACGCAAGAATTAAGCATTAAGCATAATGTACTTAAATTCCCGTTCATTGTATTGTATAGTTGTCGTATTAATTGCACTGTGTCACTATCACGATGAGGATTCATGCCGTTAAAAGAAAGCACACATTTGAAAATACTTGAATATATGTGTTAAAAACATAATACTAAATAAGTCTGCGCTCCCGAAAAACAAAAGGTAAACATGTTGGCCTAAACCAGCGTAAAATGTGCGGTGTTCAAATATGTTGAATAATAACACAGCGAAGCAAAGAGTTTGCTAGATTTATGACGAAAAAAAAAAACATCATTTGTTTCCAATTCAATTATTGATTCGAATCAATGCATATGTGCCACCCATGAGATGCTTACATTACACAGTTTATCACAGGCTTTAAATAAATGAATTGCATCATTACGTGTTCAAATATCAGAACCTTATAATAAATTATTAGCATTCGTTGTAAATTTATATTCACAGTTATAAATACAGTTTTAAATGAACGAATGGATAGGCCCCTTTGATGGAAAAGAAACTGTTTATTATTAACCAATCGTATTTTTTAAGAAATTGTTTCATTTGTACTATGTTGGGGTTTTGGGATTTCGTGTGTTGTTTTTAATTAACGAGTTAAGACAGACTAAAATAGTATTTGGTATTCTCTTTAGAGAAAAAAATTATGTTAACTTGTATTTAATGGTGATCTTTATATAAAGTCAATGTTTTTAAAGAGGAATTTCATTTCATTGTTCACAATTAAAAGTTGCTTTCATTCTCGCGATACATTGTAATTTCAATTCGAAGCGAATGCGCCTCGATTGAAGTGAGATATTTAAAAATAGGATTTAGTACTAGCCAATTTAACAACCAATATGAACACATGTATATCATGCATATATCTGATACACACAGGAGTCTGTTTTTTTATATTAAAACTATTATTAACTCAAGAGTTTATTTTTTTTACGTACGAACATGAAAAAACTATTGTCCCTGTTTAGAACGCCGTAACTAATAGCCCATGTAGGACAAGTGCACGAAGTATCTCTCTCACAGACATTGAGCAGCGGGGAAACCACTTTTCTGAATATTGCGACAATGCATCAAACGCTCAGAGCGCTCTTGAAAACGCAGCTGGCATAATCTTTTTCTTGAAATTGTTATAATGAATCCATAAGATATATTGTTTAGATGAAAAACCAACTTCTCATGAACATCGACCACATATTGTTAGCAAATCATTATGTTAACATTCAACGTCAGGAAAATAGGTATCGGCAAAGATTTTAACACGAACTAAGTTATTTAAAACAAAAGTACCTTAACCTTCAAACTGACTGCTTTTTGTGAACAAATATATATAATACTTTTGATGATATAGATATTTGAGTCAATAGATTTAATGCCATTTGTCTGACTTATGCTGCATTGTTATCAGCACAAAGACAAATGTATAAAACCGTTTATTCAATAAGTACTTGTTTTGGGACTGTGCTACAATCCATACACCTTCATCGGAGAAAATATTGCATATTTCAAATTTTATATAGAAGAAGTTCAACTTAATCAATAACCTTTTTGATGTAATGCCTCTGACGTTTCAAATTAAAAGTACATTTGAGAATGCGCCATGCACAAATTAATATTGGCGATGATATAACAATCAAGTGCATCAATGATACTGTTTAATACTTGTACATGTGATGCGATTTTCTCGAATTCGTGCCGATGCTCATTCAACCAGCTAAGGCGTTTTGTATACGGTTAAATATTTCTTCTCCATATTGCAGTATTACACACATACACATAATAAATGGTTGGCGAGTTTACATATCTCGTGAAAGACTATTCAGATATGGCGTCTTAGAATACTAGGCAAGTAGCGACTTTTCCTGCCACATATTAGATTCGTCTTATACAATATACAACATGTACAATAAGATCAAAGACATATACCGTTTATTTTCCGTTGTAAAGCTTGTTGTATCGTGATAATTAACTGCAAACTTACACTGGTAAAACACACAGTTCTAATGAATATTATTTAATTTCAATTTATATTTCGCATACACCTATATTAAAATGTATTGCTAAAATTAATGTAGATCATCTTGATATCAAACGACCATTTCAAAGTTAGAAAGGTATGCATAGTGCAGAAGTAGAAACATGCATATACAGATAAAGCACAGTATGACATCGTACTTAAACGCATGGTTTCACTGTGCACATTAAATGCATGTGTTTATCCTACTTTCCATCGTCCAAGAACATCATCGGCGTCGCGAGATTCTATTAAATATAATAGAGACCTTAATTAAGAAACCGTATGTCCGACGACACACGCAGCGATGGATTGTCTGGTTCAAATTAGGGATCCAATTTTACAGATCCCATAAATGTGGTTTATGATCATGCATGTCTTTAGTTTAAGTTCAACTTCTTAATTGACTAAATTATCTTTAATTATCATAAGGACATTGATGTCAAAGGAGTCCATGTCTTGCCACATTTATTTCCGTTAATCAACCAGCAATAAAAGTTAATTGAGCGACTTCGTTTTATCACGATGCATAATTTTCACTGGCCATGCTTGCGGAAAAGTTGAGTATAAAAGTAGGTACGTTACATTATACCAGTCTATTGCTGGCAATTCGAGTTTCTATATTTATGGTTTGTTACGTATTTCACTAAACATTGGAATTGTTTACTTGATGTTAATGAGGTACCATATCATAACAAAAATAAGTTTTTCTCGTGATTGCACGTTTCAAAATCGCTCTCCTTACGGATTATGACTTAAATCATCACAAAAGCATTATACAGGTTCGACCACCACTTTGGCTCGCTCGATGTTAAGCATGAAATTAATAACAAAACGCGATAATACATAGATATATAATGTTTAGTCGAATATCAAGATGTATATCAATAAGTTTAAGATCAATACCTCAATCAGTCGCGTTTACGAAGAAATACTACAGCTGCAAAGTGAAATATTTTATGATATTTAATGATATTTAGTTTGTTCACTACTAGTGTAGGTTTGCTAAAATGTTTGGAACACCAGTGTCTTGATAACAGGGAGTTCACCTGTTGCCAGCACATTTCCTCAAACAATCTTGCAATATTTCAACCAGAGTATTATTTTTTTGTAACTAAGTTAACGTTACTGACGTAATCCATTCCGTTTGTTAAGCAAACATTATCGTAACTAAAGTAATCAATTGCCAATGCGTTTGTATTATTTTTCGAAAATAATGCATTTTCAACATTGGCATTGGGCAGAAACGGTCAATTAACTAATTATTGTTAAGAAGTTACAGTGTTAGAAGTTTATTTAACAAGTCCTTAGCATATAACTATGTCAAATGGTAATGAAATGTAAATTCTTAATATAAATGTTTATATACGAAGGTCAAATAATCACGTCTTAACTGTAAAGCGTCGTCATGTTCACGTCAGTCAGAAACACATGTCATGTAAGCTAATGTGTCTGACAGTTAAATGAAATCGTTACGCTAATTTGAAATTAGTTGTTTACTTTTGCACTCATGTAGATTAGTAAAAATACGAATACAGCGTAAAACGACGATGTTTTATAATTGAGTAATGTTCATTAAATAAAAAAGAAAACTGACTGGTGTGCGAGAGGAAAGATTGAGTGGAGATCGCTCATTTTGAGGATCTGTCGGAGCGGCACAGGGGCTTGACTAAAGATGCCCAAGACCTGAGCTTTTGTGTGAGCACATCTCCGCCTTGCAGATACATTATACCACAGTAGAACATTGAACGTAATACATGTATATGCTAGACGTTCATTGCGTTTCTTTAGTTATCAGTCACTGAAAATAATGATTGGAATGTTGTGCAATCTCTCAAAATAAATGACACGTAAACCCGCCGATAGAAGAATGAATTTATAGTACAATCATGAAGTTTGTATGGCGCCGAACTTCAGTGCGGTGGTCTATATGGAATGCTATTTTGTGTTTGCTCTGGTAGGGGGGTTTGTTTCAGAAAATGCCTTTTTAATGAATCATTACATTTTTTTTTTGTTTTTATAAAAGTTTGAAGAGTACATAATACAAATTCTACTATTTCCTTTTATTCAGATTATTTACTTAAAGTTGTTATTATCATTTGAAGTGATCTTCAACAAGTGATGATAATAAGAAATGTAGCGTTTCAGCGCCATTTATTTATATGTGAGACAACTCTGGCAGTTGTACGTTTCCGGTTCGCAGAATACTTTTGTAGACACAGAATAAAGAATATGAGATAGTTTCAAATTGCAAAGCAAACGGACACCTGGACGTGGGATAAATACCTCTATGAAGTTACGGTGTGTCGTTTGTAACATCCGTTTCCCTACCTCCAAGGTCGAGGTCACTACCAGAGGTTAAAGGTCAAAATTTGCAATTAAACTTATTGTACGGAAAGTGGTTTCATAATTTAACATGCAATTTTAAGATGACTACAATATTTGTCTTACATGAGATCACGAAGTTTCGCGTGTAACACCCGCCTGCATACCTCTAAGGTGAAGGTCACACTTAAACGTCAAAGGATAAAGTTTGCCATAAACAGATATTGTCCGGATTGTAACATTTTCATTCAAAATGTATTTTAAAATAATTTATTTTAAACGATCACACTCAAAAGTCAAATGTCAAATTTGAGATTATACATATTGTCCAGACAGCAATTTGATCGTTTATCATGCAATTTTAACTTACCACAAATGTTCATCATGTTCAGATGGTTTTTGCCTGAACAACATGTCTCTAGCTTCATGTCAAGGTAACACTTAAAGGTCAAATTACCGATTTGGTTCTAAAACAGTTGGTTGGGACTGTTACTTCGTCATTTCTTATCCAATGTTAAAAATGATTTCACAAAAATGTGTTACGCTTAGTTCCTGTGAGCATGGTCAAACGTTAAGGTCACACTTTAGGTTAATGGTTAATATGTTCATTGTCCATCTTGTTAACTAATTACAGGCTGTATTGACAATAAGCTCGACATGTTACGACAAACATCTAAGTTAGATCATTGGTATGGGTACACCCGAATGGTGTGTAATCCTGTAAATCCTTGTGTTTATGAAATCGTTAAAGTACTTTTCAACTCGCTGAACAAAAAAAGCTCTGGTTTGTTTGAATTGGTATGTTACTATAATTGGTTTAAGACCCGTATATATATTTGTAAACGAAACTATGACTTATGTTTCATGTTTGCCTACTGGCTACACTATTTTGCCCTTTCTTAGGCATGCTTTACACTATTTTATTAATGCAACATCACACATGGTCCTTAGATACATCTTAAAAATTACCATAACATTAATAAAATGTTTGTTTGTTTGGTGTCTTATAAATTATTTATAAAAACTGAATCTAGTTGCAAAAGTGATTAATTACTGTGATTTAATAATGTATTTGCATAAGCGATTACGCCTGAAATTGTTTTACTTGTGTTCCAATATAAATTTTAAAATAGCGCCCCTTGGAAGCTTTGCCTCTATGGCTTTCTTGTTAATTAATTAAACACTTTGTTCTATTTCTTTTTCGTTTTCCGAAAGAACATTTTGGAGAATGTGTCTGGGAATGTCGTCGGAAATTAAAGTTCCGTTTGTATTGATTTACTAATGTCGTAAGGTTAGTGTTGATTGATAATTTGTCTTCTTTCGATACGAGCAGAAATGTTCATGTTTCAATACAAGGCATTTCCATTTAAGACATGTTACATAGGATTTAATTTGGTGAATTGGACTACAGGAAGTTTGAATGGTATACAAGGAAAAGGGATATTTCATTATATTTTCAAATATTTTAACTACACCAAGGTGCAGATATTTTGAATTATGAAATTCCTAATGATGTTTATATTATCAGCAATGTGCCTGTTGACGTTTCTTGTTAAAGATAATACTCTTCAAAATCTTGTAATAATAGATTAATGTTTTTAAGTATTTAAGCGTTATGGCGTACTACTATTCATTATATTGATAAGAAAAGAAATAAAAACGCTATGAAACCAGATCCAGATATTAATTAAATGTATTACTTTCTATTAACTGTTGCCTTTTTTTTTATTTGCACACATCCATAGTTTTGTTTTAAATATAATATATTAGTTGACCCATAGACTAAAATAAAGGCAAGGCTCGCAGAGCCGTTTTTTATTCGTTCTTTCAGACCATGATTTATTACAACACGATATTGCAGTAACCCGTTAATCTCTTTATCATTCCTCTATGCACCCAGTTTGAAAGAAATAATTAAAATCTCCACAACGCTGCATTTTTAGCGAAAATTGATATGTTGTATGACGTTTTGCGTGTTCATAGCTGCATTATCACTTGCGCTAAATATTTGTAAAAAAAAAAAAAACGTTTGTTTTGCTGTTTTGTAGCTTTATGTGTATATAATATAAAACACATATGGGTATCAATGTGTTTTTCAACATTGTTTTTCCAAGAAAAAGACCAACTTTAAACACACAACTTCATTGTTGGTCATAAATAATAAGAAGTTCCTCCACATATTGACTGATATAAACGTCTTCTGACCTGATATTGTATCAATACCATAGGCTGCTGAGGGGTATAGTAAATATTGAGAATTGGACATAACTCTTCGAGGGGGCAATAATAACTATATCCCGAATATGTTTGTGATATTTACTTTCTTATACGAACAAACATTACATTACGTTTTACATAAAACAACAAACCATGCGAACGTGCATATTGAATATGAAAATACATGTATAAGGCTCATCAGCAGTGAGTTGATGTATTTGTTTTAATAAACACCTAACGATTACGTGCTTTTGTTAACATATTGGTCTGAATGTACTTAAATTTCATAAGTGAAAATGTTGTTTGACTTTCATGTGAAACAATCATGATGCTTTTTTTCCATAAATTCCTATAATATGCATGAAACTATATATACTGCTGGAGATCAATTCTGCTATATTTTGGCTTGTGCCATTGTATATCAGTACTAGAAAAATATTTTTTAATCAGAGTATCAATCACAGCTAGAAGGGAATACTGGTGAAGTGTGTAGACATACATTTTTAAGCATTGCTCTATAAGTATCGAAGGGAACGTACAATATCTCACATAATGTTAACTAATTTTGAGAGGCAGGGTACACGTATCATACATAGTTCTTTCTTTGGAATATGGTTCTATTTAAATGGTATGTTCTTCAATAAATAAATAAATAAATACATATACCTTGTCTGGTTTTCCATATTTTACAGGTCAATATAACTTGTTGTGTCACTTTGTAGCGTTATTCGCTTGAACAAAGACGCTAAAACCTCGACAAAAGTTTCATTGATTTTATTTTTCTCCTTGAATTTTAACACAAACGCTTTCCAATGTCCATAAATATTATAATCAACAAGATACAAGCCAGACCCTTGACGGGCCTTGGCCCCGACAACAAGACATTTTAAACCAATATCCCTCTTGTCTAGCGTGTACTGACTAACTGATTTAATACAAACAGTGACTGGTTAAAACCCCATGATACAGACAGTAGTATGTAAGATCAGGACAATTTCAGATAATTAACGTAGGAGTGTAATAAATAAATGAAATTTTGGCCTATCGGGTTGACAGTAAATCGGGAAGTCTTCTGGGCAAATTAATTAATATCATTAATAAAAGCAATAAGGCCACACCATACAATCGCCGTTTATGTACACATAAGACCACACCATAAATTGTTATTTGCAAATAAATGATTTACTCAAATGTTAACAAGATAAGGCAATATTTAAAACAACAACAACAAATAACAGCAAAAACAGACAGATTAAATCAGTCTGGTTTCTGTAATCAAAACAACAAACACAATCTACTTTTAAAGCACACACACACTTAAAGAGATATTTTCAACCAGATGTTTCTTTTAATTATACTTGCACGATTTCCTCCGTATGCTTTTACGATAACACAACTTAAACGAGCGGTTCACCTACGCCATAAGCGACACAGAAATCATACGTTCTTCCAATATAAGAAAAACGTCTTCAGTGGAACGGATCCAAGCAATAAGGATGTCGTCGATCATATTTTATGAAACACGACGTCGAATTCTAAAAAAGTGTTACAAAGGGACATTGACACGAGCTGGGGAAATATGAGCAATATTTAACAAAACAACACAACAAATAACAGCAAAAGCAGAATAAATCAGTCTGGTTTTTGTGATCAAAACAACAAACAAAAACTGCTTTTCAAGCACACTCACACACTTAAAGATATATACTCGCACGATTTCCTCCGTATGCTTTAACTATCGCATCTTAAACAAGAATTTCACCTACGCCATGATAAACACAAACTTGCTACTTTTGTGTTTTGTTCCGTGTTTTTGTGTATGAAAACATTTTAAGCGCAATTATCATATCTGCTTGTTATAAGCTCAAATTATTTAAGATAAATACAAAATTAAATTAACATTGATGAACATGAAGTCCGTTATTACTTGGGTACAGTAAATATGATGTGAAGAAGCTTATATTTTGGATACAAAGACAAACTATCCGGCGACGTATTGTTGTAAACTACAAGAACCCTATTTCCAATGCTTCATATAATTGAAATAATAAGAAGCAACATAGACTTACTTTGATGTTCAAGTAGTTTTTTTTATCTTAAAATGATTGATTAAGGAGGGTGCAAACGGCCTATAATAATTACGGTTTCTTCTACNTCTGTCTGTCTGTCTGTCTGTTTGTTTGTTTGTCCGTCTGTCTGTCTGTCTGTCTGTCTGTCTTCTGTTTGTCTGTCTGTCTGTCTGATTGTCTGTCTGTCTGTCGGTCTGTCTGTCGATCTGTCCGTCGATCTGTTTGTCTGTATGTCGGTCTGTCTTTCAGTCTGTGTGTCTGTCGGTCTGACTGTCTGTCGGTCTGTCTGTCTTCTGTTTGTCCGTGTGTCCGTCTGTCTTTCTTTCTGTTTGTGTGTGCGTGTCTGTCTGTCTTTCTTTCTGTATGTGTGTCGATCTCTCTGACTGTCTGTGTGTGCGTGTCTGTCTGTCTTTCTTTCTGTCTGTCTGTCGATCTGTCTGACTGTCTGTCTGTCTGTCTGTCTGTCTGTCTGTCTGTCTGTCTGTCTGTCTGTCTGTCTGTCTGTCTGTGTATTTGTTTTTGCTTGTAAGTATTTATGATAACGATGTTTAAAAAAAGTTATGTTTATTTAAAGATACCGTAAGTATTTCAAATGCGTCGCGAGAAGATATAAAGAAAACACATACTATACATTTTTTTAGTGTTCAACTATCTGTAAAGTCATTTGAAAGAGTTTGTATACCGTTAGGATAGTATCTAATGATCGGTTTGTACGTGGAAAACTTTATTACGATATTTATTGTTAGAAAACACTTGTATACCACTCTTTCTTTATACTCTTTCTCATTTGTAAGACATAATCTTTTCAAAACATGATGCACTAAAATTGTTTTCAAACAGCGTTCGAGTATATCGTTATAAAATAAATCATTTGCAACATTATCAACGCGGTTATACCATCACGTTTTGAAGAACCATAACCATATGTTCTTCATAAATGGTTTCAAATTGGGACCAGACGTCCCAGTCGTTTAGTGTGAACACACATGATTTGAAACAGTTGACGTAATACACTACTGATTTGATTAAACATAAAGTAAAAATGAAATTTTGTAGAAAGTTTCAAGATATAAATTCTTGTTAACCTTCGATCGTCTATCATCTATTGCAAGTGGCCAATTTACTACTACACATAAATGTATAACCACGCATTGCAGTTGTTTGTCCAACCGTTAACGAATAATCAATTGGATTACGCAGCCTAGTGCATTCGTTTACCAATACAAATACAATTCCATATGTAAATACAGTCATTGACAACCAAGTATCCACCGGCCTAGACAATATTGTCAATACCATACATGAAACAAATCGGCATAACATGATAAATGCTGGGATTACTGTCTCAACACGGTCATTTAAAATCATTGAGAGGTTTTCAACAGGAGTGTCAAAACAAAAACATTTTTATGGTGTCGCTGTTCATAGTAGTTAACTTATTGTAAAACAAGTCAAAGTGGTATTATATATTATATTCTTTTATTGTTATTGTTTTCGCCGGTTCCATACATTAAATCCGCTTAATTACTTCGTATTGTTAGAAACAAGCTTTCCACATTTAGAAAATTATACATAATATAAAAGCGGGAGCATGTATATGACGATAAAGAACGCAATAAAATTGCATGCCAAAAGCACTTTATGACTAGATCCATGGTGTACCATAAAACGTGTACTAATCATACTTTCATCAAGCCCTGCAGATAACTTAATTGAAGAACCGCCGCTAAATCATTTCACGACGACGCAAAGTGATACTTTTACTCGTCCAAATCAAAAATACAATGCTGCTCCTAGCATAAATATACAGATTAATTCCAGCGATAGTTAAACTTATTAATTACGATTAATAGTATATTGTCAAGGGGGACCCTTAAAGCCTTTGATTTAGTTTAAAGGCACATTTATTCCGCGCAATTAATTAGCAAATGCTGACACTGCATATGTGTAATATTTAAATTGTTACGAACTAATGACAATTCTTAGAGTCAGCGGACAACCTGTATTTGTAAATGATGCAGTTTTCATGTGCGCAAGATGATGAAGACATCATTGCGTTCGGCGTTGCTGTCTAAGATGGGGTTTTACAAAGATATGCTGCGATTATTATAACAAGCGGAATCAATGACTGCCAAAAAAATGGCGCAGTATTACGTTTCAGGGAATGTTAACTTACATAAACAATAACTGTTGGAGATTTAATTTAAAAAAAAAAAAAAAGTTTTAATAAGCATTTAAATAAAGTTAAATACATGTTGCAGACATATTTTCTAGTACTGTATATTTTAACAAACACTTGTATTGATTGCATGTTATGAGCAGACTGATACATTCATTCCCAATAACAAATAGCTAGTTTATTTTCTGTACAGAAAGTAAGTTCAATGGTACAATTCAAGGGGTTTTGAGTAGATTACTACGTCACGGTATTGATTGCGCGTCACGGAAAAGCTGGAACTTGGAATGGTCGCCAATTAATCAATAACACGGTATATTTTATAATATTTGCCGCTGTGCTTTCCCAAATGTAATAAGTCAAGAATATGACAATGTTTTTACTCGTACATGTGTTACTAAACATACTTGTTCTAATAAGAACCAAATTTATGTTCTTTTAAAAGAAGTAAAACTTGTTACATCGAGATGTATTCATACCTGACAAAATTTATTCAAAAACATTTACACAATAATCAATCGCGTTTACAGTTTACGGCACAAAGTACATGTTTATTTTTGTCGCTTCATTTTCGCGCACCAATATTTTTTTTCAGTGAATAACATTATTTAAATAATTTGTTTCCATCACAGTAACACATATTTTCTATATTGTATCGGCATTAATCGCACAAGTAACGTTTTTGTACAATAAGGCAAGTACATTTTATACTGCATTTTGCAATTGCAGTTCAAACTACAGCAAAAAGGCACCAATAAACAGGCTAGCATGGAACATATTGACAACGAAGACATAATAACATTGAAGTTTTAGTTAATAAGAAATACTATAAGTACTTTTACAGACAAAATAGTTCAGTACTGGTAAGGCATGTTATCTCAGATGACGCGTTTATTTAGCAGACTGATTTGGCTGGTAAACGATTTTAGTATGATGTGTTTGAACATCTTTGGTTATCATAGAATAGCCCGCGTGTAGCCGGTGTAAACATCTTCACAGACATCTAGGAAAAGCAACATTTACTGTCATAAGTATGCGCATGTAATAACTATAATTTTTTCAATTATATGTATTCGTTCTGATGCGTTTATCTATATGTATCATGTTCTGTAAGAAATGCAGCATTGTGTTATCGTAAATACCATCATTCGAAGGAGGAATACCGGTATATCACAGGGCATTATGTCATTTTTCGGCGTAGTTGTTTAAGGTTGTGTCGTAGATTTCGTTCGATGATATGGTGCAGCGTTAATATTGACTGCCCATAGACTATTAAAAAAGAGGATGGTTATGATTGCATTATTCACGGTATGGAGAATACTAATGATGATGTTATCTCAAATAAATCATGACTTGTCTTTTATATAGCTACGTAGCAAAATTCGGGGATACGAAAAGACGCGTAACAATATTTGTCCAGCAGGTGTACATTAAGGACAAAACCCGTGTTTATTTTAACGCCGATTGGGTTAATTTTTAAGGACAGCTCTTGTTTATTCTTAACACATAATGCCAAACAAAGAATCAACTGGTATAAACCAAATTCTTATTCGATACATTGCCTTCTCTGAGTGTTAATACAAACGGCGGTTGAACAAATCAGCGCGAAATGACATGGCTTTTCCATTGACTTTATTAGGATCTTTCACTTTAAAGCTCATAATCTACGGTTGGAAACAAGTTGCGCTCTTTGCCTAAATCATGGCTGCTTTTTTACTGAAGTATCGTTCAGACGTGTTTGCGGGTTTGAAGGTCGCCAACACGACATCGACATTACTCAACAAATCAACCGGCGGAAACGACAAATGAAGGTGTTGGCGACACGCAAACAAAATGGCGATTGAAGAAATGTGTGTGTCGTTTTGGCGGTCTTGCCGTTTATTGCTTTAATGTGTTGGCGAGTTGATTCTTCGTTCTGGCGTATTGGCGGGTTTGAACGTTTTATATGATTTAAAAAATGTATGTGTAACATAATGCAAGCATGCTCCTTGTCATCTATACCAACTGTTATACAAAGTTTAAACCATATTATATTCACATAATATACGCAATACCCACGTCTGATAGATTCTTGTAATTAAACACAAACGCAAAACATTCGCTTAAATCGTTTCTTTTCTACACGCAATTGATTTTCGAGAGGCGAATTACAATATAAATATTATTAATATATAAAAGAAATAATTTATTTAAATTGTACAAAGGCAAATCACTAACCATTTGCTTTCCATGATTTACTACTGACCAAAAATGAAATTTTCGGTGTTGCTTAGTTTATTGCGTTATGCGTTATGACTTGTGTCTAGTGTAGCAATGGAGGTTATTCACCAATAAGTCGACGATGTCGATGAAGATGGCGTCTTTGGTATCGACTAAACTGATAAAATAACACACAGGATAAGTAATGGCATCTAGCCGAAAAACCCACAACAACATAATGCATGTGTGCGTGTTTAATTTGAGATATTTGCTTAAATGTGGCTGGATATATGTTCCAGAATAACACACCTGTTTGCACATTTTTTACATATCAAATTACCAGATATGATATAATATTGTATGCTATACGCATCAGTGCAAATTATTATACAAACATATTAATGATAAACATTAGTGCAGTAGTGAATCCAGATTAATTCTGAGTATTTTCCTACCGGGAGCATTTTGTCGTATCATTGGTAAAACACATTCCAAGTACAATAATTACAATCTGATTTATGAATCCGTAAATGATATTAGTAGATGATTTAATCAACAGCAAGCAACAATCATTAAATCAAGCGCATGAGATGGAATTTAACACATTGCACTTAACTATATTTGATTAATGTAATACCGAAATACTTCTAAATATTCTAACTCAGTTTAATGCCTAAAGGTTCTGATGTATGTCAGAGCGTATACCGTCATTCATTTTTAAATACATTAAAACTTGAAATGATAGAGCCATGCTGTTATCAGTCTGTCATAAAACGCATAATAACATACACATGTCATTAATGTGTCTGCACTATTTATGCTTCACTGTTAACGTCATTCAAATGTAACTTTTCGTTTTATTTAGAAATGCATTATTCTCAGCGAGCGATTATATTTAATGTTACGCTTTCGTACCGTCTTATAGATGTCTTTTTGGAGGAGCAAATTACTCTGAAAATACATTTTCATGTTGCCGTATACATAAAAACATAGTTTTAATCAACGCGTCTGTGAAATAGCATACTGATGACTTTAATTATGTGTGGATTGGTAAATGTTTATGAATTCGGAGCCACGAACCGTAACGTACTGTACCAAAGTACCTATCTCAAACGATTATTATTCATTCAATAACTTCATTAGTTTGGTAGTCAACATGTTTCTGAGTTATAAATGGGAAAAACAGACAAGTATTTTGATGGTTTTCATGCTAATTCTTTACACGGTTGAATCTTATTGAGCTCATATGATCCTCTGCTTATTTGTGTTCATCCCCTTTGCTACATGTGGTTATTTTACTATCAATAATTACAATACAATGAAGATAAATACATTAGCAGATGTTATAACCTATGCAAGCTTCTCATTTGAAGCATTTCAATATTATTATGTATGGCCTTTTTGGCAGGAGAAACACATTTTTAGATGCTCATCCTTCATTAGAAAATGGTGGCGGGTGGGAGATATTTTTACAGGCACATTCACCAAATAATGTACATTTTAAAGACTTTCCTTTTAGTTCTGATACCTTTTACGTTTGTATTAATTATATTGGCAGTAAATTAATACACCATTTAAATTGTTGATTTGCAATAACCATACTGTTTAATTGTAACTGACAAAAAACTAATTGATAAATATACGTGCACGTGTTTCTTTTAAACCATGCATATGCTTTGAAAGAATAAATATTGTCTAAAGTAACATAAAATCTGTACCACTACCAACTAGAGCTTAACCACATATGTGGCTATAAATACACTCGCGCCGCTTTGTCACCGGAATAATCACTCAATAGCAACCAAATCGGTGGCTGCTTTCAAGGGCAAATGACTCAGATAAAATATATATGTTTGAAAAGTTTATATATGTATGCAATATTTTCGTATATATGTGGTAAAATTCTTATAATTGTGTTTCATTATTTTCAAAATATTTGTGTATTCTAAACGTTCCTATTTGTGTTCAATATTTCCATATGTTTGTTTTATACCCATTAAATATATTTCCTTGATGCAAATTAAAGAACATATATATGAAAATTAAACAAAAAAATATGGGCATATAGTTAAAAAAAAATATGAACGTCTAGAACACACACATAGCTTGAAAATTATACAACACAGATATCAGAATTTTACCACATGTATATGGTAAAAGTGCAAACATATATGAACTTTTAGAACATATATATGAAAATTTCTAACATAAATATTTAAGTATACAACACACAATATTTTTGCCATAACATATATATGATTTTAAAAATATATACGATTTTATACAACATATATATACATATACAACATGAAGTGCTAAATAGGGGACAAATCACTGCATCGTCCACTTTAAATAGCCATATGTCAATAAATCCTGAATAATAATAACCAGGATTTTTCTAACATACATGATAATACTTCCTTTGCATATACCAAAAGATATTTTAATTCAAAAATGCCTTTAAACAATTTTAGAACGGGATTTACTTACCCTACCGAAATTCAGCCAAATGTATCGGAAACTTGTCCAAGAAGGTCGAACTTTTCACATCAGATCGGGTTTTCGGGGGTAAATAATGTCTCTGGAATCTGGAGTAGTTTCTTTGATATAACGTATAGTAAACAGCCAACACTAATGTAAAGTACGAGTTTAGTTTCTTGGGGTTGCTTTATTTCCTGCGAAAGAAATAACACAGAGAATATTTACAACATAAAATGTCAGAAAAACCTTAGGATTACACCAAAAATCGTTTCTCTAATAAGATTTTCGATAGTCGCATCCCGTTTAATGCTATTACGTAATACACTTCCTTCATTTGATATATACACAGTATCTGTGATGATCGTAACGTTTTCTTCAGCTTCCGAGTATGGATCAGATATTTGTTCCGAAAATACAGACATTTGTAAATTAACGACGATCTGGTCCAAATCTAATTATATAGAATTCCATAAAAACAAATTAAGTTCATGTCTGTTTCCAGTTATAATTATTACTTTGCAAAAACATTAAGTCAGATTATGTCGTGTGACTTTGGGTGTCAAAACGTTCACAGAAAAACGAAAGTGCTTTTGTCTCATGTGTTTCACCAATTTACAGAGAATCAGATGTAAAACAATATACCACTAGTAACAATACTGGTGTATAATTGTTTGTTTTAAATCACTGAAAAGGTTAACGTCATGTTTGATCATTTGTAGCTTTTACCTCTTTTACAATTTACATACTTGGATGGAATTTGAATATACTGAGCATGACCGAATACTTACTAGCTATGTGTCATACTTGGAACTAAAGTATAATTTTGAACATACATGCGAGCAATATTACCATTCATGATATATTAAACCATCACCAGTGTGAGTTATTTCAAGTGACTGAAGTAAACGTGCATAATACGAAAACAAATATATGCGAGCATGTGCAATCAACTATAAAGCAATATACCTAAACATGTATTACCAAAAATTATACGAAATTGAACTTATATGCAGAAAACATCATACTAGAAACTACGATTAATTTGGAACGTGAAGATTCTTAAATAACTTAATTAATTATTAATTAAAATATTAAATGCATTTGTTCAAATAATTGTGTTTCTTAAGTTGTTTGTATTACCGTTTTCAACAGTATTTAAGTTATATCACGGCGGTCAGTTATCCCACTCACATTTTTCCTGAGCTTGCTGGTTTACCAGTACAACGTTCACATATACTTTGGAGAATTGGCGTAGAAAGGATTTCGTGTTCAATATCCACACACGTTATGTGGTCGGGCCCTTTATCAAAAATGCGATCCTCGCATCCAGCTCTCAACCAACTGAGCCAGCCCACACAAATAAATGAAGTATACCCAATGAAAAGGCATTTTTGTAGTAATTGTAAAAATAAGCAAGCTTGGCATTTAATAACATACGATTCATCAATAGCATGATTGGTCTTGATATGACAAATGTATTTAACTGAAAACGAGTGTAACTGTATTTTCTGTCTAAGTTGTCTAAACAATAAAAATAATTGTTAAATAACCAAATTTATGTCTCTATCAATTGTATAAACATAATTTTGTTTTCAGCATTATCATAATTAGCAGAAACATAGTTTTATTTAGGAATTAATATATCTAAAAAATAGTTATCGTGTTCTTATGTTATTAAATATTTTATAATATTCCAAATCAGGAGATATCAAGTCGTATGTGAGACACGTTTAGTCGTAATAAGAGAATACCATTTCAACATTTGGACTAAATATTTCAAATACACAAATACTAGGTCCGAATTAAGATACTATACGGGATATTATTTTTCATAATTAGGTGATAGTAAGTCATTTGTATGAAATAGTTAACGTACAAAACACTCATGCTAAGTAAACGTAGTGATAATTACATGGCCTTCTCACATAGCGGTTCAATCCAAAGGCTTCCTTAACAAATTGTCTGCGTGTGCATGGCGAATCTAGTACAAACGTGCTAAGTTCCTCTTTCGTTCTTCGATGTTTATTCGCGTAGCGGCGGGGTATATGGCCTCCAGAACAATTCTATTGCGGTCCAGCAAGATCTTAGACCTCGGCGTTTACTTTGAACATGTTAAAATTAGTCGCCTTTAGGTCTCCGCCATTGACGTTTGGACCCCGTCTTCTTGTGTTCTTAAGAAGGCTCTACGCCGTCGTAAGTCGCCGTAAGAACGCATAAAGACTGCCAGTATGTTGGGACGGGTCATTGTAACGTTACGACAACTGAAATCATCAACTCATTAACAATCAATTGATTATAAAACAAACTGCGAAATGGGTATGTCTAAGGAATGATTTTATCTAAGAAAGAGAATTTTACCCTATTATCCAAGTTACCATATATACTAAAGTTGTGTACATAAGCGTACAAATCATTGTTTATGACATTTGTCAAATATAAAGTAATGAAAATAACGTTTCGTAATTAACAAATCTGTATTTCTTTGTTTTAGAAAAAAAAATCACACTGTAGTAGTGCCTAAACAATTATAAATCGAAACGTTTGGAACATTAGCAATTTTTTTCGGGAATCCAAACAATCGTAGTAATTGTCTATGTTTAGAAAAAAATAAAACGATTTATAATGTATGTGTTTGTTATTCGTTACTATGAAGAACCTATCTTAATAACCTTTTAAACTTAATGATACAAGCGCTCTCATAAAAAAAAACAAGAAAACACTGTAAAACGTAATCAATATCAGTCTTATATTCCTAGAAATAATAACTATACTACATGAATTACCATATGATACGCTATAAAAATAATTCATTACACACGAACATGTTTGGTTTAAACAATATTTATTTAGCTATTCATATACAGCATGTAAGCAATATAATACAATACAGAGATACTAGCTACTAATGACGGAATATGCTTAAAATGAGGACAGCAAAGTGTAAATTAACAGAATTAAGAAAAAAGCTCGAAGCTTATGCTATGTCTCTCTTCTGTTATTTGGAAATGCTGCTGATACGGTGTAAACAATTGAGCATATAACTACAATATACATAATGTCGGAACAATGAATAGCAAATAATATAAGGGCATACAAGTATACAGTATCGGAATGAAAAAATGATTAAGGAAATAATACAAAAACGTTACAAGATGATATAGATAGGGCACGAAAGATATAACGTTTACATACATCAGAATTATTAGTTTGTAATAATCTTTATCAAAAAAGAAAGAGACAAAAGTGACAGAGTTATCACAACTTGAGAAAGTAACGATAAAAAAGGAAACAGTTGCGGGGCGGGGCATCGTTAGCAGGATCAGGTTTGTTCATGGGGGGAAGTTATGTTAAAATCTATGACTCTCGGATGAAATACTGAACATATTTGAATATAAGTGAATTTTCTTCGTATGATCCATATTTGACACCGAAGAGAAGTAGTTGTAAAGTTATGGGTTGAAAACTAGACAGATTGTCGAAAAGGATTGCTCTTTTTTTCATTATAAATTGGGCAAATGTAGAAAAAGTGATATGTGTCTTCAATCTCTCCACATTGACAATATGGACTTTCCGATATGTTTTTCGCGTACATATGTTCATTTAAGTTGCTGCAATGCATTCGCAATCTTGCGTGAAGAACATTCAGCGTCCGCTCGCCATCGTAGTAATGCATAGGGATTTTTTGTTTGTCTTTGTTAAGATTTGCTTTGAAGGTAGAGAGAGAAGGAGAAGATCTAACAGATTCAGGTAGGGCGTTCCATAAGCTTATCGTTGAAGGTAAGAACGATCGGGTAAAAAGCTGTGATTTACATTGAATGCTACGTATATTATCAGAATTACGAAGTGGATATGCTGTTGTTTCACCCACGCTAGAGGGGATAAGTGCAGACAAATATAGGGGTGATAGAGAATTATACATCTTGTAGAAGAGGGTCAGTTCAAGTTCAGTTCTCCTTTGTTTTAAGGGTTCAAGAGCCGTTTCATTATATAAATTCTGCAGTGATGATAGACGTGTTCCTCCACTTATTATTCTTGCTGCTTCCTGTTGAATCTTTTAAAGTTCTGTTTCATCCTGTGCGGCTATATTATCCCAGACAACATCGGCGTATTCAAGAATTGGTCTAATACATGTCGTATATACAGTTAAAAGAGACTTTCTATCGAGGGTAAACTTAAAAGATCTCATTAGATTTATTCTCTGCCATGCTTTGTTCTTAATGATTTCAATGTGGTCATGCCAGTATCATGAGTTAGAAAAGTTCAGACCTAGATGTTTATGACGAAACCTCATTTATTGTGCAGTCGTTAAGGAAAAGAGGGGGATGGATCGGGCCGTTAATTTTTCTTGATATTACTAATGACTCGGTTTAAGATGGATTGAAGGTAACCAACCACTTATCGGCCCATTGATGGATTTTTACAAGATCAGCGTTGAGTGAAGTGGCTGCATCAACCGGATTGTCGACAATTATATAAAGCGCAGTATCGTCTGCAAACAGGCGCACTGGGAAGTGAATATCTCGCACAATGTCGTTGATGTACACAAGAAAAAGGAGAGGCCCTTATATGGACCCTTGTGGAACACCAGCGTTGATAGGCAGTGAGTCTGATTTGCAACCGGGAAAAACAAAACACTGTTTTCTGTCATTGAGATAGTCCTGTAACCAAGATAAAAGATTGCCCGAGATACCACTGAGTTGTAGCTTATGAATTAGCCCTGCATGCCATACTCTATCAATAGCCTTAGAAATGTCGCAAAAAACTGCTCTAACCTCTTTGCCTTCAGCGAGAGCTTTACAAAAAGAGTGATAAACCGAGACTAATTGGTTAACAGTGGAATCTTTAGGTATAAAACCTGATCAAAATTGAGTTATAAAGTCAGAAGCCCTTAAATGGTTAAAGATGTACTTGTGGAGAATTCTTTCAAGGCATTTACTTACAACGCTTAGGAGGGAGATTGGTCTATAGTTGCCTACATCCTGAGGATCTGACTTTTTATATATTACACATACATTTGCTTCTTTCCAGCTCCGTGGAACCCAACCAGAACTTAATGAAAGATTGAAAAGATTTTAAAGTGGACCTGCAATTTCAGCTGCAATTTTTTTAAGACTATGCTATTTAAATGGTCCGGTCCTGAAGCCTTTCCAGTTTTCATAACTTTAATAGAATCTAAGACATCTTGGCGGGAAATGATGACATTTTCTAAGACGGGGCGGTCTGGGTGTTGAATGTTTGGGAGGTGCGTATGTGTATTTGGTATCGTAAGATAAGATTGAGATTGAAAAAATGAATTTAGGATATTTACTTTACCAAGAGGTGACTCATATATGGTACCATTATGAATTAAGAGAGACAACTCGTTATGCGTGGTGTTTTTATTTGTAAAATTTTTGATGATTTTCCAAAAATCGGATGATGAATGCTGTTGTTCGTGTATCATTTTAGCAAGGTTATCGAAGTGGAGTTTTTTCGCTGATCTGACGAAAGTATTAACAAGGTTACGTTGTTGGCAATAAATGTGCCAATGTCTGTCTAAATGTAAAGCCTTATCTTTATTGTATGCACGTTTACGGCGTCGGATTTCCTTTCGTATGTTATTATGTAACCATGGAGGATCAGCTGTCCTTATTGTAACAATTTTAGATGGGATTGTGGTGTCACAGAATGAGATAAGTTGACGTGTGAAATTTCACGTATATGTGTCTATATCATTGTCGAAGCAATCTTTCCAATCGAAGTTCTGCACAAGTTGACGTAATTTGTATCTCCATATTTTACGTTTAAAATTAGACCCAGCATTTCTGTTGAGAACATGTTTGACTCGATATCATGTTACCATTTCTACAATACAATACAGAACAAGTTAATGAACAAAGAGTTAAAAAATGATACCATGAAAAAAATATGTTTAAGTAAATCATGATGTTTGTCATAACTACTTACTAATCCTGTTGTTTTCCTAACACTATCAAACATATAAATATGTGAAAAGGCCTCACTTCTTATAATTAAGTGACTTTTATAGTAGACTAAATAACAGAAGAAACAAATTAATGACCAAAACACAATGTTCCAAGAACTGCTTGTTTACTGACACATCATTTTAGCATCATTGCCTCTGTGGAATGATACCACACAGTCATATTGAAAGCACTGCTTTAGAAGAAATTCACAGAGAACAGTAATAATTGGTACACGAAAAGTTATAATATAATCTCTATTATGATGACTGTTAAAATAAATTTAAAGTACACACCAATCCGTTACGGAATAATTTGATGTAATTGGATATTATCTCCTGACGTATTTGTCAAACAAAATGTTAAGTTTGAATGAAAAGCATTCATTTATTAGTATCCAATATCAGGCCGATTATATATTGAGGTAATAGTGTAGCCATGTGTAATATTATCTAATAGTTTTATGTGAATTCCCGGTTCCGCATCTCAAAATAGTCCGTAACAATTCCATCCAAAATATATGTAACATTACACAATATGATATTACATCGCAATATGCCTCTATTTAAATGTAATCAACATAGTCATTTAGAAAAAAAAATAATTTGCTCTTATGTAATTTGTCGTGTAAGCGTGCAATTTTTCTGGACTTTGTAAGATCAATAACAAAGAAACGACTTATTCGTAAAGTAAAGAAAAACTTCACCAAACTTATTAGATTTTACATTTATTTTTATGTCACTTTGATCTCAATGGTTCAGCCCACATGTAATCCCTTTTTCATTAAAAACAGTTGGTTTGAGTGGGTAATTCTTTTGGGATAGACTTTCATCTTTGATTAACTAATAAAGAAACGACTTATTCATCAAATAAAAAAAACCTTTAAGTATACGTCCGTTTTATTCAAAAAGTAAAAGAAAACTGCACTAAAATCATTGAAGTTAACACTTTTAATGTCACTATGTTCTTAATGGTTCAACCCACAAAAGCATTCCATTACATTGTACATCATTCCAAAATATATGCAATCTCATCGGTTTCATTCGAAGCATATATTTCAAACACGTGTATTCAATTTAAATTATCATAATCCATCCAAACTATCAAATATATCATATTTTAATCCGATTGCGTTTAAAAATGCCCAAATATACACAAATGGAACATTCAGAAGGATAAAAACCTTATTTTACAATGCGGTCCGTTCAATAATAGCAAGGAACCAATTGCCAAACAATCAAGCACACAACGAAAACGAAGAGGTTCAAACCGGCTAAAAGGAGCTCTGAACATCCCACATGGTCCAGAAATATTAATAAAATACATTATAAAATGTAAATAAGGTATGTGTGTGTGTGTGTGTGTGTGTGTGTGTGTGTGTGTGTGTGTGTGAGAGAGGGGGTGTAACGTTAAGTTATTTTACTTTATTTTAACATATTATTTAAATTTATTTTATTGCACTATATTGAATGTTCATTAATAAATTGATTAACGTTAACTTGTTATTGGGAATATAATGTAGATTACGACAGTTCACTTGAAAGCGTTTGAACATATAATCGTCATACTGATACTATGCGGCTGCTTTATCTGCAGGAACCTAAACGAATTAAAATAAAAGGTGTTTTATGAATGTATAAAAGAGAACATGTATTGAATTGAGTTTTACATGGTAAATCAATAGGATTATTGTTATACATTAAACTTTGTTAACAGAAATTAGCAAACACTTTATTTTTAATGTTAAGAACATATACGCTTGCCTGTTATAGCATGACCAACACGGCTTACAGAAATTTGAAATTGGCGCATTTGAATTTTTAAGGAGTATTTTTAAATACGTTATTATATGTTGAAACATAACTGTACTTGTAAACATTTGATTGATTGATTAATTTATTTTAATATACAATGTCATTATACATGGCAATACAAAAATAACACACACATGTACTTAAGTAAGAAATAAACAGGTATGCATTTACAAATACATAAGTCAAGCCATGACAACCGTCATTATATATCAAGGACGACACAAAAAAGCGTTAAAAACACTTATTTCCATTGTGTTTCTTGAGATATAGTGTTGTGTGACATAGGAAGACATAACTTGATAGAAGTAAATATCACAGATTTGAGCACTATCAACAAGTCACCTTTAAGAAAGGCAAACTGTAAACAACACAAAACATTTATGTTACACTTATATCGAAAATATTCAGTTTTAAAATATTAAAACTTAGTACCTATAACTATTCTGAAATGATGCTAAGAACGACATGTATTTAGCTTTTAAAGTTTGTAAAAATTAAATGAAACAAGCAATTATCAACCAATCTGAGCAACGTACAGACATAAAATTAATAATATTCAAAACAAGTACATAAGACAAAATATGGTTAAGAATCAAGTAGACTAATAAGATGTTCCTTAGCACTGAACTTGAAGTTTTTATATGCTGCAGAGTTCCTAATATTCCGTTTCAAGTTATTCCACAACGTGCACCCACTGTAGGCAAATGACCTTTTACCAAACCCTTTTACATCAGGGATGTGGTAACGGCTACACTCAATTAAGTAGAAGGGATTATCGTCACATTTAACAGGGTCTGTACATTTAACAGCCTTGGTTATGAACCTAGTTTTGTGTTCATGAACAGAGCTAGCTAAGGTTAAATGTTCCTTCATATATGATGGAGCAGAATTAGTATTGATATTAAAGACATGACAAAAAAAATTAACTCTACTAGCCACTGGTAACCTATTCAACAGGGCAAATTGCTCTTTACCAACATGAGCTCTGGCATCTAGGTTCAACACTAATCGAATCAGTTTGTTCTGCGAGATCTGTAACGTGTTCTTGATAGCTTGAGTGGTAGAATGAAACCATACAACTGAAGCATAATCAAAATGTCATTGGGCAATGGCCGTGAATATCAACTTCTATGTATGGAAGGTTAGGAATTATCTCTTTCTGTAGAGAAACTTAATTGTAGAATTGATCTTTTGGATAACTGACAATGCCATGGATTCAAATGACAAACTTTGGTCAATAGTTGAACCCAGGTACTTGACCTACTCTTTGGATTGAATGATGTTGCCTTTGCAAAATATCAAGAGCAGGTTGTACGTTAACCTTTGGTCTTGATCCAAAGGGAATCGACTCTGTTTTATCCAAATGTAGGGATATTTTATTACATATAAGCCAACTACGTACTGTATCGAGTTCAACAATTAACAGGGACTCTATTTCATTATTCCTTAGTTTTAGACTATATGAGTCAGAGGATCACTTAGTAACAAATTGCTTTTACATTCATTAGCAATTATTTTCAAAGCTGAAATAAAAAGGGAGCGTAAGAAACTTAACAGTTTGTGTTAACCTTCTTTTTTTATAAAACCTATGACAGGAAAATTATCTTTTGAATGGCTTAGTTTGGTAAGAAGTGGTATGTTATATTCGATGAATGTATTAGTATTAATATCAACATAAATATGGTAGATTTAATCAGTGCGCACGAAAACACACAATACAGTATATAAACATATCGCATATATAGGCATACTTAAGTTTTAAATATTATCACATTATAACCGATATTTAAATAATCAACACAACACACAACAGTAATATATATTTGGTGTCTAATGACTCTTCTTAACGAGCCGTGTTCATCATGTTTATACAACGAAACATCATTTCAAATACGCCAATATGCTAGGCCCCATAAGCTATAATAAGTTCAGCATTTGTAACCGTTTCGCAAGTACCTTGCACATGTCCTGTATGACACTTAAACTACTGACTATAAACATGTTTGTTAAAAGCACAATTACGTCGAAACTTATGTATGTCATTATATTTGTAAAAATAAGACCCAAATGTTGTTACCATTTTTTTTTGAATTTTGTTAATGATGCGTTTTTCTTTAAGATAAAATGATATATATATGTTTTAAATGGGCATATTGGAGCTGTAATCATAAAATGTTGGTATTTGTAAATGTTTGTATAAATAGGTTTGTCAACTGTGCTACATACACAATGACAATTATTGAGGTTTACTGAACTGATTTATTGTTATTGGTCACGGAGTTGGATCATCATTTGCTTTCATTATGGAATAGCGAATGTTGATCTTGGGGTGCTGAGCTGGATCAACATTCGTCTTCATTATGAAATAGCGAATGTTGATCTTGGGGTGCTCAACATTTGCTTTCATTGAGACTTTACGAATGCTAATGGTATATTTCGGGCTAGGATGATGAGACAGAACATATTTGACTTTACGCATATAGATTAAATGCTGATCTGATTTGTCGCCATTGGATACAAGATACAAGATACAAGAATCTTTATTGAACGTCTAATGTGAACAACAATGAACATTAGCTCATGAGCTATTTCCGGACAAAACAATTGTATATAAATAACAAGTGTATATTGAGCTGAAAAAAAGATTAAGCATATTATATAAGCATTTAAAGTACAAAGACATAGTTAAAGCACAAACAACACAAATTAAGTCCAAAATATTCATTAAGAGCATAAAATTTGCAAGTTACAAACACACAAATAAGACAAAGGGAAAGATACCTAAAACCATATTAGAGTTTTCTTGCATGGTTCAAAATTAAACATATATTATACACATTTAAATACGTAAAACAAAGCATAGCAGACCTATAATAAAATGTTAGATATTAAAACAAGTATAGCACATAAATACATGTTTAAAAGCATATAAAAGCACATGAATAACAACTACATAGTACATATAAACACATATATACATGTTTAAAACACACAAGAAACACACATACAATATATACATGAAAAAGTAACCAAGGGGAATAAGCAGTATGTTTAAAAGCATATTAAAGCACATGAATAACAACTACCAAGCACATATATACACATATATGCATGTTTATAACATTTTAAAACACACAAGAAGCACACATACAAGTATACATGGAAGAGTTACCAAGGAGAATAAGCAGTATGTTTAAAAGCATATTTAAGCACATGAAAAACAACTACATAGCACATATATACACATATATACATGTTTAAAACCTTTTAAAAACACACAAGAAACACACATACAATATATACATTGAAGAGTAACCAAGGAGAATAAACAAGGGATTAACTGAAAAAAAATAAAAAAAATAAGCAGGACAGCAAGAACAAGCAAGTTACATTCTGAGTTCCATAACAATTCGCTTTCATCGGTTTGATTCTAGACATGTAACACAGACTTTTAAATCGATCATCCAAGTCCTCGTCAACTAGGATTATATTTTACTGATGGACAGATGCGTTCCAAACAGAAAACATAGCAAATCAGGTTGAAGTGCATGAATTGTGAGTATGTTCCTTTCGACTTATTGCCGTTGTTGCCGACAAACGCACTGAAAGACACAATGCTAAGAAGAGGTAAATTATACTTGTAAACAGGCTCAATACCACCTAAGCTAGATACATGAGGTCATGAATTTAATCTGAACATGCATATTATTAAGCATATATTAAACAAACATATATTAATGCAATATGTAATCGATGTATATTAGACAGTGACAAAATCATTAATAGTGATGACCAGGTGTTTCATTTATTTATTTTTAATGTAATCTCGTTGAACTCCTTAATTTGAAGTCATCCTGCAGGGACCGTTTGATACAATCCAATATAGTTTATAACAGCTTCCTATTTGATGGCAAGAACAAAAATATGCAAACCTCAAGTGAATAACAACGCCTGTCTGTGTATGTGTAATAAGTTTGGACTTGTAGGTAATTACATTGCCCTAGATCTAATTAAATAGAAATCGACATAAAAATACTAAGAGAAATGTGTACTCATTAAGTATTTACTTAAATTGTGTTTCATGAATGTCAGTGTAATATATTATTAGTAAAATGCAATACGATTTCAGTGAAACTAAACAAATATATATTTATTTTTCTCTAGAAAAAATAACAGAAATGCATTTTGTCAATAAACAACACCGATCGGAGTAGCTTCCGGGTCAAGAATGGTGGACGTGTTTTTAAATTGTTGTGAATAATAGCTGGAATTGATTGAGTTAAAACAGTGTTTTCACGTTCCATTTCAAGTTTTTGGACTAACACGTAAAAGGTCTCAAGTGCGAGTATGTGAAAATTCCTTTAAAACCGTCTGGACAGTAAGCAGGCTGATGAGCGGTCGATGATTCAAGTATTGTGTTATGTTTTTCGAACTTTTATGGACACCGCCATCTTTGGTGGCATGTTCAATCAAGCCTAACCGAGTTTAATCAATGGATTGTATTTATAAACAAGGGTCACGTCGAGGTGTTCAATGTATACTGCCCAAATAAAAAAGTGCCCAACATAAAAACAGTTTCTCACCAATATCCGAAATGAGTAAACCGGACAAGAAACGTAAAAAAGAAATTAATTCTACTGGGAGTGTGAGTGAGATTGATAGTGAATTGAAAGCTGACCAGCACGACAGTAATGTTGTGCCAAAATCGTCCAAACATGAGAATCCAATTGATGATAAATTACGTTCAAACGAAATATCTGAAATTAAAAAGCAATTAAAAGACATTAATTCTAAGTTATCGAGCATAGTTTCCAATGTCGATAGATCAGTAAGTAAAATGAACGAGAAAGTAAAAAACATAGTTGAGCGAGATAAAGAAAGGCTCAAAAATCTCGTCACTGAGCTCTTTGAGAAAGTTAAAGAGGGCTTTCTGAAATCCCTTACAAAGCAACTAGAAGTTTTAGAATCGAGAATTTTTGATAGGGAAGTAGAAAACGATAAGTTGAAGAACGAGATCAAAACTTTTAAATCGGAAGTAAACCATCAGACAGAAGAAAATGAGAAATTAAAAAGTGAAATTGGAAACTATGATGATAATCGAAGAAAAGTAGAAAATGAATCAAACCAATACAGAAGGAGCAACAACATTATCATAAGTGGCGCCGAGCAAGTCAATATAGAAAGTGAGTCCAGTTTTGAAACGGCAGAAGAGACAACCAAAATAATAGTCGCAAAAATAAATAGCATTGCCAACGAGAATCTCACCACAGAGGACATGGATATAGCCCATAGGTTAAAGAAGGGTCCAACTGGCAAGAAGGATATTATTGCACGTTTTAAATCGAGAATGACCAGAAACAGAATCCTGAGGCAAGGTAAAGTGCTTCGTTCTAAACACCTTTTTGTGCGCGAAGACCTCACACCCTTAAATCTCGAGGTATTTATGAGTGTCAAGCGTAAAATTAAAGATGAGGTGAAAAGTGTGTGGTCCAGAAACGGGTACATTTCGTATAAAGACACAAGGGACGTTGTGCATCATGTTGAATGGGATGATTACCAACACTGGCTCGACTTGCCGAGGCCGAAATAGGTTCAAGCCGTCTGTATTCCTCAAGCGAATACCGGGGTATTACGTACGTGCACTCATCAATAACATCAATAACAAGTGTATACTATATTAATACAACAAACATCTGCAACTCATTTTTTATTGTTAAAACCAGTTAAAATTATTGTAACCCGATTTTTTTTCGGTCACTATACTACGATTTTTGTCTGCCCATGATATCGAACAGTTGTAGTAAGTTATAATGCACGTGCTCCTCGAGTATATCGCTTTATAGTGAACTGGAATTTATGTGTCGCTGATATTGTGTTAGAAAAACTGATGTAAAACTTGTCATTGTTTGCATATCTCTTTTTGTACGCCTCGAAAGAGACTGTCTCGATAGTTTTTTTAAAAACTGTTTTACTCATCTGAATCTCAACAATTTCGCAATAAAACCATATTTATATAAATAACGTATTCTTTGAGAATGTTTCGTAAAAAAATATTAAAAAATAACAGCAATAAAATGTATTCGGAACTCTACTAATCCCGATATGAAAACAACGTTTTTACCGTTNCATTTTAAAAAAAAGAAACACACAAACTTGAAAATGAAACCATAAAAGTCATTGAAGCACTTGAAAAACAGTTGCATGAAACAAACACAAACGATACCACCGCCATTGAAAATGAAATTACTTCAAAAAAACAAATATTAGAAGGAATTTATCACACACACCTCAATGGCATAATACTTCGAGCACGGGCACAGCATGTTGAACACAATGAAAAAAATACAAAATACTTTGCAAATATTGAAAAACGTAGAAGCGAACAAAAAACTATACACAAACTTGTGGTCAATGGCAAAGACATAACAAATAGAAGTCAAATACTAGAAGAACAACGCCTATTTTTCGAAACGCTCTATAAACGAAATAATGTCGAAAATAACACCCTCTTTAAAAATACGCATCATGCTTTAAATGAAGAGGAAAAACAAGTATGTGACGGATTACTAACTGAATATGAATGTGGATTAGCTCTTAAAGAAATGCAAAATAACAAAAGTCCGGGATCTGATGGCATCACTACCGAGTTTTATAAAATATTTTGGAACGATATTAAAACACATTTAACTAATTCACTGAATTATTCATTCAACAACGGAGGTCTAACCATGCTTCAAAAACAAAGTATAATTTCACTCATTCCAAAACCCGGAAAAAACTTAGAATCCCTGTCAAACTGGCGCCCGATTAACTTACTGAACAATGATTATAAAATAGCAGCTAAAAGTATAGCAAACAGAATTAAAAAAATATTACCATCAATCATTTCAAGATCTCAATCCGGTTTCATAAAAGGACGTTACATTGGTGAGAACGTTCGTCTTATACAAGAATGTATTAACTATTTCAACAATTCAAATAATTCTGGTCTAATATTTTTTGCAGACTTTGAAAAGGCATTCGATTCGCTTGATCATTCGTATATGTTCGCTTGCTTAGAAAATATGAACTTTGGTGAAAGTCTCATCAAATGGGTAAAACTGTTCTATACCGACATTAATAGTATAGTTACTAACAATGGCTTCTTCTCAAACAGCTTTAACATTGAACGAGGGGTTCGACAAGGGTGTCCACTTTCATCATCGCTATTTATTATATGTATCGAGTATCTATCACATCACATCCAATCAAATAAACATATAAATGGCATACCGCTAGAACCTGACGAAGAAATCAAACAGTCCCTATTCGCTGACGATGCAACTTATTTTTTAAATGACAATTACGACTCTTTCAATAACCTTATAGAGTCGCTAACCCTTTTCGGAATGACATCGGGTCTTAAACTTAACAAAAGTAAATGTACTGTGCTACGAGTAGGTAAATCAAAACAAAGTAATGTCCATCATAAAAAAGAAATGAAATTTAATTGGACATCCGATGAAGCCACTACGTTAGGAATTACATTTACAAATAATGAAAACGATACAGTTCTAAAAAACATACTGCCTAAATTACAGAATTTTAAAAATTGCTTAAAATCATGGCACCACCGTAAACTAACACTAATCGGAAAAAACACAGTATTGAAAACGTTTGCACTTCCTAAATTAATTTATGTATTAACAGTTCTCCCAAATCCACCAAATGATATTATTAACGATATAAATTCAGCAATATTTAATTTCATATGGGACGATAAACCTGACAAAATTAAACGAACTCAGTTAATTCAATCCGTAGAAAATGGAGGTATCCACTTAACGAACATTGACTCATTCTTGAATGCAATCAAATGCAGCTGGGTTAAAAGATACCTAGATAGTACCAATACGAGTAAATGGAAACTATTCTACCAGAAAATTTTAAAAAAATATGGTGATTCCTTACTTTTTGAATGTAACATCAGCAATAATATCTTACATGAAATTGCCAACGAAAACATATTTCTATCTAATGTTCTATCAGCATGGAGTAATGTTACTCATAACCTAGACTACCAAACCAACAGTAAAATTATTTTATGGAACAATAAAGACATAACTTCAAACAATAACACGTTTTTCTATAAACATTGGTTTGAACGAAACATTAAATATGTCGACCAATTATACGACGACAGAATTAAGGACTTCTACTCTTTTGATAATATATGTTACATATACGGAATACCTTCAAGTGATTTCCTGAAGTACTACACATTAATCAAAAACATACCCAAACATATCAAATCTATAATCAATACAAATAATACACCATGTACTCAAACAACATTCGTAGAAAACATACTTTCAAGACAAAAGAAAACGAATAAAATATTTTACACACTACAAATTAAAAACCCTACAGAAAACTCCAAAACCCAAAATAAATGGCAAGTCCTTTTTCGAGATCAAGAACTTAATTGGAAACACATATTTATCATGCCATATAAAGCAACTATTGAGAGCACACTGAGAAATTTTCAATATAAATACGTCCATAGAATTATAGCTACAAATAAATATCTCTTTAAATGCAAATTATCTAACTCCAATTTATGTGACTTCTGCGGTGAAAACATCGAAACTATAGAACATCTATTTTGGGAGTGCAAACACATCCAGCCTATTTGGAATCAATTAGCATCCTTTCTTGAACAACAACAGCTAAACGTTAAACTATCCTTCTTAAGTGTTAGTTTCGGAATTAACTCATTAAAATCAATACATGGTAATAATATTGTGAATTTTATTCTTATATTGATGAAATATTTTATCTTTCACATGAAATACAGAAAACAAATACCAAATTTTAATTGTTTTATCCATAGTCTTAAACTCAAAATCCAGATTGAGAAAGAAATAGCCCTCAGTAATGACACTTTGCAGATCTTTGAACAAAAATGGAATCGAATTAAATTCTCATAATGCTTGTCCACTTATATACTAATCACTCTTATGTAAGTTTTGCTTTTTCATGTTTTTTTCATTTTGTTTAGTATTATTCACACCAAGTTTTCTACAAACTTTATCAGGCATAGTTTATGTATACTTTGTTAAAACCATTGTTTGCAAATGAATAAAACATGTATGTATACAATATATGCTTTAAAATGAATAAAAATAAAATAAAAAAATAGTCCTTGGAAAACATCACGTCAAATTAATGTCGTAATTGTACACAAACGGGTGTCGTTAAAATTACTCTTGCTTAATTGTATTGATTTATTATCATTTAACAAGAATATTATTTTCTTTCGGTGAATGATTAATCATCTATTTCACCCATGGGAATAGAAAAGCTATATTTACACTCTTGACTTCAGTCTTTTTTTTAATTGCTCGTGAAATAGAATTAAATCATTCACCAAAGGAAATAAATATTCTCTTTATACTTAACTGTTTATATTTTCAAGTTAAATGGCTTTCTGACGGTGAGTTTGACATGTAATTACTAAAATATATGTCATTTTTATCCTAAATGCTCCATCCTTCCCTTCAGACACATATGTTATGGCTTAGTGCTCTGCAATAGTCGGTATGACAAATCAGTTGCAGTAAAACCAATGAAGAGATTTGAAAATTGAAACACAACCCTTAGAGAAAAATAATATATTCTATCTTTTCGCAACTAATGTGGAAATGTGAACATAGTTTAACATTTAATCGCATTTTAAAACGCGCTTTTAAAAACATAAACGAACTGCATACATTATAAATCTGTTAAAGACGCACTGAACCTCACATTTATCCCATAATTAATGGCAAACGCACAGACTAGTTATTGTAAATATATGTATTGATGTATTCAATGCAACGGTAAAGCTATTAAACATGTCAATATATTCACATTACGGAAATTTGTTTACAGAGTTATCTCAATAGGTAACCTATAATTTTTACTTTGCAATAACATGTTACACTCTATGCATATATTGGTGAAACACGATATTTCTCCAATAATTGATCCGTATAAAGTCATATCATATCCGATAATTTCTTCCGAGTAGATAATATAAGCACTCTCATATAAAAAATGTCTGATACTAGTATATACACATAATTTTAATGGCATGTGAAAGTAAGTTCGAAAGAGAAGCCAAGTAAAGACATGATTTAGACAAACTATACCGATTTTTAATTGAGGTCGATAGAGAAGGTGAGATATGAATTCACAAATCTGAACATGATGTATTAAATTGTAGAACAAATAAGCGTTGCATACACCTTACAGGCAATACTACCACCATATCGCGTGTCTACCTAGATTGAATTTCAAATAGTTTGCTCACTGTGAGATCTGTCTACTTTTAACAATCGCCATGATGCTTAAGTCGACAGTCGTTTGATAATACCTTGAAAATGGATAAAATCATTACGAGCACATGGTCGATTTGGTCTTTTCGGCACATGTTTAATTTGATATCTCACATTATCTAAATGGTTTACTTTTTCTTTCATATGATGTTCCAGCTTAAAAGCACTACATAGCACTATGGGGCATATCGTAGGCTAAGGAATTTAGATTCTGATAAAATGACCGAACTAAAAACATTTTGGTTGGTATTTTAACTGTAGAGTTTACTTTTTATATGCTTCATTTGTATATAAGGCTATTTGAATTGTTGGATTTGATGTGAACAGAATGTTCAGTAATTCACCACTTAATGTTATTTAATTGCAATTTATATTCTAACATTTAACCCACAAACGGCATTGGCATTGATTAACAACAGAGTTCTGTAAAACGTTCGTGTCAGGGATGTTTTGAGATTGTTTATTCCATGTTCGTGTATACTTTGAACCGAAACGAATTTTTCTCTGAGGAAGTTTGAATATATGTAAGGTATGTACGATTTGACATATATCTAAACTGCTTTGAATGTCGTATGACATGCAATTATTTTAACAAGATGCAAAGATAACTTGACATTGAATTGCATGTATCAGTTAAAATACAATTCAATGCATATTATAGTTAGTATTACACAATGAACGTACTACATAATGTTTTGTTATTTGTTATTGATTGAGACTATGAATAATAGTGCCTTTCTGATTACTTCAGGCGGCAAAAACAGGTTATATTACACATCGTGTTTTGTGAGGTTTGAAAACTGCCTTGCAAATCAACGGAATTAAGTAAATACTGTTTTTCTTTTTACTCTTTACAATTTACAAATAGAAAAACATTTTCCGCATTGATTGACGGAATGTTAAAAAAAGTTAGTACAGTTAGGGAAGCATCCTATGTCTAGAGTAAATATAACACGTCTACATCTATAACACATGAGAGAACCTGATCTCCGGGAATTGATCGATAAATGCTTAGAGTAGTTTTATACTAGAATCAAAGAAAACATAGAAATAAATGATCTCATGGGAATTTGAATCCGTGTGTTTACTAACCAATTACATTTGCAGAAGTTGCTTTATATGCCCATTAAACAGTCTGGTGGGTATTGCTATTGTCGAAAATAGCGTTTAATTGATATAACGCCGACACAGAATAAATCCAATGTGGATGGTAAAACATACCAAACAAAACCTTTATTCAATTGTATGCAAAACCGTACACAACATTTATCTGGACGTTGACTCTTTAGCTATTTACCGAAACATATATCAAAACAACGCTTGAAGCTAATTGTAATAGTGTTTGTATCTTATTCACCAAAATTATACGACAATCAGCAGATCCAAATTAATCCAGAAATGTATTTTGAAAATAACGTTACTTTAAAGATAACAAAATGGGATTACATTGTATCTTGGATATGTTGACCTAAAAATCTATAAGCCTTTTTATCATTGCAAATTCAAAATGTTATCCAGATGTCGCGAGAAACGTGTTTTATGCTACAAACTCACGTGACCATAATCTTGTAAATGTAAAAGTCAAATCAAAAGGCATAATTTGTTTTATTGATACTTGGTCACACTTTAGGGTGTTTTATGGTGCAATACCGCCACTTCATCGAAGATTTAGAGGTAAAAGATTTCATGATATGCCCCCGTGTTTCTATTTGCACGGTTCGTTTAAGCAGGTATTTGGTTAAATGATCAATTGATTGTATTTACGCCAAAGATCCGTTTTTTTGTTGAAAATGGCAAGACAAAATGATTCAACATTCACAGTACATTGAATACTCGTAAACCGAGAAAGGTATACGAACATATAAAGACAGTTTATATCAGGACGTTTAATTGCCACTTGGTCGAGGCAGCAGTTAGAAGCTAGCTACGCAATTCTCAAGTGTGTCCGATACTTCAGACACAATATTCCAAAAGAAACTAACAAAAATATCTGCGCAATCAGACGCCTCTTCAAGCAACTTAACACTGCACTCCTCAGAATAAAGAGAATAGAACATTAATGCATGAATTCACAACCAACGCATGAGTAGTAAAACACGATAACCTAGTGTTTGGTGTTATGGTTTACACAAATGGATATAAATGGAAAGTGGTTGAGCAATTAGTGGTTGAACACATAGACGAGCGAGAGGGCTAAGATGTCCCTATATCGCTCACCTAAATAAAAAAGTGTGGTCAGTTTCGAACCCATATGCATGATTTGAACAATCTTTGTATAAGACCACAATCTTTCACATAAACAATGTTAAGCTGTGTTCTTTGTGGTTTCAAAGAATGTTTCTTTTAAATTATTTTGATAGATAATTCTATAAAATTTCACTCCAAACTACCAACTGGGGCATGGCGAGTTTTAAACCCAAAGCCATGATTGTAAGAAACTAAGTAGAGGACTACTAGACGATGTTAGACTTCGAATATTAAGTTGCTGACCCTTGCTGTTTCCGAGAAGATTTTAAATAATAATTGTGTATGGATCAATAGACCATTGGGGCATGATCAGTTTGACCAAGGGAAATGATTTAAAAATACTTAGTAAAGGATCACTTTACGATTGTACAGCCCAAATAACACATCTCTTACTTTTGCTGTTAACGAGAAGACGAAAACAACAGTTATTTCCTTTGTAAGTCTTACATGTTATTATTTCTATATATTATACCCTTGAGGTTTCAGAGATATTTTTAGTGATTTACTATATAAGTCTATACATAGATCATGTGGCCACTAGGGCTTGGCTAGGAATGACCCCAGTTGCATGATTAGAACAAACTTTGTACAGGACCTTTATCGGACATTTCATACTAACTACCTGGACCCTGGGACTTGTGGGTTCAGAAAACAATATTTTTAAAGTTATTTACTTTATACCTTATACATCTTTATAAATACCGTGGGTCGTTATTAGTTTTGCCTATGGACCACTAGGAAAGTTACACACCAAATAGTAAACCCCTGACGCTCGCAGTTTTAGAAAGCTCTAAAAGTGTATTTAGAAAAATATATTTTTTTGCTATGTTTACCGCGATATGAAACGGACCCGATTGATTTGAAAAACGTTCACTAGTTTCATTTACATCTGCCCAGTTTGTTATAAGAATGTATTTTGACGACGCACTGCCCATGAGGTAAGACACTTGATGGTTGCTGACAGACAGCCAATATAATAGCTCGCTGTAGGCACATCGTGCTTAGATAAGCTAAAAGGGAACACAAGTAATTCCCAAGTTGGGACAAAGTTTGACCTCGAGTCTGATTCTAAACAACTATGTAGAGAACCCCCATCCGATGTTACATACAAATATTACGCTTCTGTTTTTTTGTTAGATTTCAAGCAGAATTTTAAGTTATTTTGCTAATAAAATATTTATGTATCATGTGACCCTTGCAGCGTTGCCATGTTTGACCCCATGGGCATAAATAGATAAAACTGTGTAGATGACCACGTTACGATGCTAGATACCAAATATTTAACCTTAGTTTCTGTCAGTTTCAGAGAAATTGATTTTTGAGGTTTTCATTTTGCAAAACCTATGTTAAGACCTGGTGACTTACGTATGCATCGGACTTTGACGATTTTAAGATATTGAAAGAGTGTCACACAAGGATCCTTCTTTGAAGTTTTGTGTAATGCCGTTTGAAGCAAATAGTTAACGACTTACGACTGACTTACTACGGACGATACGCAGGGCGCCGGATACTCACTTACCACAAAAGCTCACTATAAGCACTTCGTGGTCAGGTGAACCAAAAAGCCACACTGAGTAAGCCAAATAGATTTAGGCTTCGTGTGTACAGATGTGTATGCTCATGCTTCCTTATATCTGCTACATATATGCACACATTGCTAAGATTGATAAACAGTGATGGTATACAGCAGTATAAACAAGTGTGCAGTTTACGAATATTTAAGCGTTCAACAAACGCGATAACTGTGTGATGTATATTTTGACCTTCATGTGAATGAGTGTGTTTTCTCGTCATTGCGAAGAAACTATTTATGCTTGAAATTAATGAATACAATATGGAATTGACTTTTCCAAAGTTATTAGAAACAGTGTAGTTGTTTATGCGCGATGCATGTGGATCTCAACTATCTGAATTGAAGGAGTTATATTCCTTGTAGAGTATAAACACTCGTCGTTTGCGATGTATTTGCGTTGGTATTGAACAATTGATACACGGTCGGTGAATAGTAGACAGTATGTAACCTGAATTAAGATCTGTATGTTGTATAATGTGTCAGGAAGATGCTCGAGAATTTACCGAACTAGACACCCCATTTGTTTACTTACGTGTTCCAGGTCAAACTATAAAATATAAACTTTCTTAAACAAAATAATGAATAATTGAAATAAGAATTTATTAATCATTTTGTAGTTCACCTTCAATTATGAGTCCTTATGAACTAATTTTACAGTTTCACCACTTCTTCAAAATTCAAATGATTCACAGCGCCATAACACTGAGCAGTCATATAAAAACAAGTAATCAGTACAATATTCTCATCCACCCCTGTTGCTATGGTTTGAAACGAACGGACAGGTACCAGCTGATATCGTCCGTATATTCGTTCTGCTTTTAAGGCCAGCGAGCTTATTTTTTAGATGATGAATATTTTTGTCAACCGCGGTCTGTGACTCTGTTTGCAGCCTACTAAAAAACCCTGAACGAGGTCTTTTAATTGTGTAATCATCACTTAATAGCCCGATTGTGTATCATCACTTAATAGCACGATTTCAGCATGTATTCATTTGCACGTGTTTTGATTCTTAATAAACAAACACATGCGCGTCAGCCTTGCAATTATGGAATATCAATCATTTATTTTTTCAAAATATATAATATATTACAGCTCCGTTTTCATGCTTACGGTCAAGTACACCACACACAGTTTTGCAAATTACCCCGCGATCTTTTGTTAACATAACATAAGATTTATCGTTAAACACGCAAGTTCGTAAAAAATACATTGTTGAACACGCAGCATAAACTACATCATTACGATGTGTGGGTACATATCTTGTATAATGGATTTAATGACACATATCACACTATGCACATATTTTTGTTATACGAATGCTGTACTAGTAGGTTTTCATTTAATTATTAAACGATTTGGCATTTCCTATTTGATGAATACAATCATATTTGAACCAGTACGCATGTACTTATTGTGTATAAGGGTTCGCTGAATATTAATTGGAGAAACATTTTTACGTCACAGATTTGATCAAAAAGCTTTTATATTGGATACAGTGCACCGATTGAACTTTAATTAACACTGGAAATAAGAGATTTCGCAACATATGTACCTTGCCACGAATATGTTCCAATCCAATGTACATGACAATTCACATTTCACTTATATTATAATTGTTTACGAGGAATATCACACTCACACATTATAATGATTTCTTATGTTTATCTATTATCACTTAAGCATTGGAGACTAAGGAAAGACACAAGGTCATGAAATCGATGACTACTGTGACCTAACATAATATTATCTTTAAACATTAAAATAAAAACAAATAATTTTGCATTCTAATTCAAAATCTGAGTGATCTCTTTTGATCTAATTTCCCGAAAACATGTATGTTTTGGTTTCGCAAAGGTGTTCCGTTTGCCGTTATAAATGTCATATATTAAACATCGCAAGATAATTTCCAAGATTGTGAAGCACATCAATTGGATTCTGCTAAACTGTACCTGACAGTGAATCTTCATTGAAGCTATTTTTGTAAGTATGTGATGACATAAAATAAGTTAAAAAAACAACACACTTCTTGCTGTCTTATACAACTGACATAAAACTACAGCCTAATTAGAACACGGAGTTATAGCAAAGTGATTAAGGCGTCTTCCTATTGATCATAAGATCCCTGGTTCAACTTGACCCCTAGATGAGGGCAACTTTTTTATATATTATTCTGCAATAATACGTTCCTATATATTTGAACCGATACATGTTTAAAAACCCTGGTGTATCTATAAATGGATATACATCGCTTTTCTTGTATACATATTTATCCGATTACCCGACATAATCACAACTGCTATTTAAAAAAAAATCTAGCCATTATTGACGATAAATGTGTTTAAGAATTTGGTAACACACAAAACTACGCCATTTTTCTAAATTGTAATTATTACAGAGAATTTTGGTACCATGATTTTCCAATTGAACATGCGCAAATCAAATTAAGTGATACGCTCGCATCGGGCACTGTTCTGATGAAATTGTTACAGCCAATGGACAAGTGAATTTAAATTTAGATTGAATGTACACATTATTTTCCTAAAACCGGAAGATTGTGAAAATAAATCTCTGTTTACAATAAAAATGCATTTGCATATATCTTAATCGTCTGCCTTTCACGTTTTCAATGCATTTTTTCACTCAATATCTAAATAAACGTCGGCGATCAATAAAATGAAATGAAACATGCATAGATAAAGTTGTCTGAATTGTCAATGATTCAACAGATATATAGCACACGAATAGTAACACGATATACATATGCTATTTTTTACACCGTTATTTGCATCAAACCATTGATTATTACACTTTAACTGTCAAAAGATCACAAATGGGTAAGCCTGTAAATGATAACAATACAGCAGTAAATCTAGCAGCGCGATGGGCGCAGTCATTTTTGCATTTCCTGTAAATATTTGAGACATTAATGGAAGGTTGGAGGAAAAACCGGGAACAAAGACCCAGCCGCGTTTTATTAGATTCCGCCTAGTAACGTAGGGCGTTGTATTGGATTTACACAGTATCGCTCATGCCGTTACATTTGATCAGAAACTGAGGTTAAACCAAACTTAATAGTTTATTGTTATGGTTAATATGCAGCGCACGATAAACTTAGTTCACAAGTCTTTAAAGTTGCGTACGTTACATAATTAAACTGTATTCTTAGTCAACCATGACGACACAAAAGCTGTTGAATCATTTATTTGTTGACCAAAACTTACTGCCATATCAGTTCTGAAGAAGATTTATGTTATACATCAATGAATAACTACTCGTGAATTATTCAGAAGCCGTTTCACGTGACACGACGTAAAATTCAACTTGAGAAAAGGCAATTCCATCGAACTGAATATCACAATTTTCCAATCATAACTGCTCATATGTTTTTTTGGATTTGGTTGATTTCGACAATTAGCAGAAGTTTCACGATGTAAGCTTTTTGAAAAACACAAAAATATTGCCAGTCAAATTAATCGCTTACGGCAATTACCGAGAAATTCCTTTACTATTGAATAAAACCTGACCGTCCAATAACGGTGAGCATCAGATGCAGACGAGTACGGTATATATGGATATGTTGATGCAGACTGATGAGGTGCATGTGTATTTTGCGGCCCGATTTCGAATGGGTAATGGAAGCCCTATAAGTCTGCGTCAATAATTGTTTGCAGGGTGATATAAGGTCGTAATTGCATCACGTAAGCTATACTAGGCTAGAATGATGAGATGAGACAGAACATATTTGACTTTACTCAAATAGATTGAAAGTTGAGCTGTCGCAATTGGATGTTGAGCTACATCACCATTCGCTTTCACCAATGTGATTCCAGACATAACCCAGACTTTTTAATCAATCATTTAAGTCCGCATCAACTATTATATCTTACTGATGGACCGATGCGTTCCCAACTGAAAACAAAGCAAATAAGGTTTTAGTGTATGAACTTTGTTATGTTCCTTTCGACTTATTGCCGTGTTTACCGTCAAACGAACGGAAAGATATTTAATATGAAGAGGAAAACTAAACTCGTAAACAAGCTCAATACGACCTACGCTAGAAACATACATATGGTCTGAACATGACAATTATTAAGCATATATCAAACGAAAATATATTAATGTAATATGTTATCAATGTATTTTAGACAGCGACAAAATCATTTATATTAATGACCAGGCGTTTGTTTTATTTATTGTTTTATATTTGTTTTGAAATTGGTAATTTGAAGTCATCATACAGTTACCGTTTGATAAATACAATACAGTTGATACCACCCTATTATTTGATGGCAAGAACGCAGCTATAAAACTAAACTAAACATATGTAGGATTGAATTTATATTTTAACTGCTTTGAATGTCGTATGAAATGCAATTATTTTCACACAATGCAGATATCACTGTTGACATTAAATTGCATAGATCAGTTAAAATACAATTAAATGAATATCATAGTTAGTAATACACAATGGACTTACCATACAATATCGTGCTATTCGTTTTTCAAAAGCACTTCTATGAATAGGAGTGCCTCTCTTATTACTGTAGGCGGCAAAAAATAGTTATATTACATATCGTTTTTTTTTAGTTTTGCCAACTGCCTCGCACATCACCGGCAGTAAGTAATTACTGTTTTTTTTCTACTTTTATTTTTTTTAACGCCACCAACAAGTAGAGTTCATTGATTATTTACATGTACAAATACGGTTTGTACACTAATTGCTTAAATGTCATATAGGAAAACATCTTTTCTCTAGAGTAAATGTAACGTCTGCATCTATAACACATGAGCGAACCTGATCTCTGAGAATTGATCGATAAATACAATTTAAGTGTTTATATTCTAGAACCTTAGACTATACCGAAATAATTGGTCTCATGGGAATTTGAATCCGTGTGTTTACTAACCAATAACATAAGCAGAAGTTGCTTCATATGCCCATTAAGCAGTATGTTGGGTATTGCTACTGTCGGAACAAGCGTTACAATGATATAACGCCGACGCAGAATAAATGCTATGTGGATGGTAAAACATACCAAACTAAAACGGTTGTTTCGGCGACTAAGATAACTTGGTTAACAAGGAATATAATGTTCCATTACTTATACAATAAGGTCAATATGGATGATTCGACATTGAGAAGCGAACATCAACTGAGTGTATATAACTAATGCTTTTATTTTATTTCGTGATGAATAATCCTACATCGACACGTTTACTATCGGTTCGTATCTTCCGGGTTTGAGCAGGATACGAACAGTTCGTTCTTACATATTCAACAGTTAAATAATTTTATTGTTGTAGAACATTATCATAATAGTAATTGTCTGTATATATACAACATGACTTACTGTTATTTCAACTTTTAACTGCACGTAAAGTGAAGATAACCATGCACTGCATATATGTTCATTAAAGCATCAAACTCTTGAAATTAAATGTATGTATTCTAACTCTTATTATAAACATTTGACTAAAACAAAGTTAATTAATTTATATCAGCATAAGTACCTTTTATGACTTAAAACACGTCTGTCTTAAGGCATTAGGACCCTAATGAGATCGAGAATAGTCGGTCGATATCGCCGTATTCGGAAAGCGTTAGGCAACGATTGGTTATCTACGTTAAAGTCCGAAAAGATAACTAAAACACGAAATAAAGCGTGTACTTTTGTTTAAGAACTAAAATACGAAATAAATGTGTGTTTATTTATTTTAGAACTAATTGTGTTCATCTCCGTAAGATTTATTTACTATTAATTTAAAATAAAATATTATTTTTTGTTCGAAAAAAATNATTAAAGCATCAAACTCTTGAAATTAAATGTATGTATTCTAACTCTTATTATAAACATTTGACTAAAACAAAGTTAATTAATTTATATCAGCATAAGTACCTTTTATGACTTAAAACACGTCTGTCTTAAGGCATTAGGACCCTAATGAGATCGGGAATAGTCGGTCGATATCGCCGTATTCGGAAAGCGTTCGGCAACGATTGGTTATCTACGTTAAAGTCCGAAAATATAACTAAAAACACGAAATAAAGTGTGTACTTTTGTTTAAGAACTAAAAATACGAAATAAATGTGTGTTTATTTATTTTAGAACTAATTGTGTTTATCTCCGTAAGATTTATTTACTATTAATTTAAAATAAAATATTATTTTTCGTTCGAAAACAATATTTTCGTTCATGTCACGGCTGTTGACATTGTTGCAAAATGAAAGTGCGTAAAAAGAGCACGCCGTTCGTAAACACAAAAATGAATGTGATACCGATTACCAACGTTGTTCTGCTGTTGAACGAACGCAGACACATTAATATTGCGGTAAGTTTTTTCATATTTGCTGTACATAAACACATAATTCTCTTATCAATCGTTGCTTATGAATTACGACGTTTCAGAATGTAATGAATTTCTGTGACTTATTGACAAATTGACTTGCAGTTTGGATACTTTTTATTTAGGTGTTGGAATCTCTCAGATATCGATGTGGAAGCTGTGTCTGGGGCAGTTTCCTGAGGCAATTTCCATCTTGTCAAGTTTGAGTCAGAGCCAGCCTAAGTAACCATTGACCTTCAGGAACAACGGATCTAACTTCTAAGTAAGACTTGATTATTTTTGGACTTTTTCCTTGCGCATACAATTTCATTTACAAGAAGGTTAAATTGTTTAGAGTTTAAACGTTTCATAATTTGACATCACGCAACCCATATTTTCATGTTTGATAATTTTTGGTCAAGGAGTAGTCAATTTGTGAAGTGCGTTTTGTCCATAAAATTGATCAAATTAAAATTCTCATAACAAACAATCGTATAAGGCGTCAGTTTGAGAAAAAAGCATTGTTTGAATTTACTTTTTTTATTACAGTTCGATGCAAAGTAATCCCGAATATAAGCCAGATTGCTGCCACGGATTTGAAAACGGGTTCGAAGTTCTCCACATATGTGAAGCCATCAGTGCCGAATCCTGCTGAAGCCCAGAAAGTAGCTGGCATTTCTGCTTATGCCAATAGCAACATGTATGTAAATGGTGACAATGTGGATAGTGTCTCCATTACAACATATATAACTTTGCTATGTAAGATGGGAAATACCTTGACATTTTCTGGTGGATTCCGGCTATATGCTTGGGTTGCCTTTGGACTTTGGGTGACATTAAGATTGTATCATTAATGTATTATTACATCAATATTAAGCCAATTTTAGCCAAGTTTAATCATATATCAGAGTTTATAACTATCGCCTTTTATAAACAACTAGAAAACCCACAAATAAATATTTATACACATTTTTACTGAAATCCGTTGCATGATAATGAATGGGGGGTAGGCATACTCAAAATATGTTGTGTTAAATAAATATGTACAATATATGCATTTCATCTCACTACAATTGACATAACACGTAATTAACGGTTTTTGCCACTGAACGATGTGTTGTCGTTTTTGCCATTTTATCCAGAAGAGTGCACATGTTATTGGAGATCAAAGGCACACTTCGATTTCTATGACACTTATTTTCATGCTGTATATACTAACACTCTCATGTTGAGTACGTTTATTAAGTTAATTGTCAAAAAATATGAATTTTCCATTTACAAAAACTATACATTTTGGATATAGGGTAAATCCATAGAAAACGCCCAGCCGAGTCAAGGGGTAGGTGTATTCAACCAAGTATAAAAAGTTAACCGGCTGGTAAAAAGTTTTAAAATTTTGCAATTAGTTGTGATATACAATTTACAATGTGGTAATAATAATAAATTGTGTTTCTGGAAAAGTACCCATTAGGGTCCCACTACCTTAAACTCGCACAAAACGTCAACACAAAGTCATCACATCGACGCAACGACTATGCTCAGAAAACATAACTTATACTGGGTTTAGTCAAAACTGGCTCCTCTTATTATAATATTACATTTGGTTTCAAAGATAAGTTGAAGATAATACATGTAATAACAGCTTTATTCAATTGTTTGCAAAACGATATACAACATTTATCTCTACTTTGACTCTTAAATTGTTGAATGCAGTTATTTACCAAAACATTCAGATATTTCGACACAAAGCTTGAAGTGTCAAGAGCTAATTGTTATACATGAAGTGTTATTATCTTATTCACTTAATTATACGACCATCAGAAGATACGAAAACAAAAATGTAATCACGACAAGTATTTTGAAAATAACGTTATTTTAAATATAAACGTATGGAATATTATTTTACCTTTGATTTCTTGACCTGAAAATCAAAAGGCCTGTTTTTATATACCAAAGTCAAATAAGTATCCAGATGTCGCGGGAAATATGTTTAATACTTCATACCCACGTGACCTTAACCTTTTACATAACAACCTCCAATCAAAAGGCATGCTTTTTTTTTCATGATACTTGGTCAAACTTTTGGGTGTTATATGGTGCAATACATCACCACTTCGTCGAATGTTTAGAGGTATACGATTTGATCATATCCCCCATGTTTCTATTTGCATGGTACGTTTGAACAGGTATTTCGTGAAATTATCAATTGTTTGTTTTTGCGCAAAAGATCCGTTTTGTTGTTGAAAATGGCATAACTACCACTTACCACAATAGCTTTCTATAAACGCTTCGTGATAAGGGAACCAAATTACCACACTGAGTAAGCAAAATAGATGTAGGCTTCATGTGTACATATTTATAGGTTCCTGATGCCTTATATCTGCAACATATATGCATATTTTGCTAAGATTGATGAACAGTGATGGCATACAGCAGTTCATACTTATATGCAGTTTTAGAATATACACGGTAACTGTGTTACGTGTATTTTGACTGTCATGTGAATTTTGCGATTTATTTGCGTTTGTATTGAACATTTTAGACACGACTTTTCCCGTAGGTGGGTCAATAATACACAGTAGGTAACCTCTAGTTAGATCTGTCTGCTTAATTATTGTTTCATGAAGATGCTCGAGAATAACACGAACTTGACATCACACATTACTTACGTGTTCCAGTTCAAACTATTAAATGGATACTTTGTTTAATAAAATTGTTAATAATAAAAATTCCAATTTATAAATAATTTTTAAGTTAACATTCAATTAACATTCTTTAAGAACCCGTTTAAATTATCACCAGTTCTTCACAATGATTCACAAGTTATCCGTACAATATTATCATCCACCCCTGTTGCTATGGTTTGAAACGTACGAACAGGTAACAGCTTCCGTATATTTTTATGCATTTTAGACCAGCGAACTTGTTCTAGATAATGATGTATTTGTCAACTGCGGTCTCTGAATCTGTTTGCAGCCTTCTGCACTGAAAGCGGTCTTTTAATTTTGTTATCATCACTTAATAGCACGATTTCGGCATGTATACGTTTGCACGAGTTTTCTTAAACAAACACATGCGATTCAGCCATGCGAGTGAGGAATATCAGGTTTTTGTTTTTAAATATAAAGTATATCACATCTGCGTTTACATGTTCAAGCAAACCACCCACAGTTGAACATGCAGAATAAATAATACCATTACGATGTGTGGGTAAATATCTTTTATAATTGGTGTATCGACATTGGTATACGAATGCTGTACTAGTAAGTTTTCATTAAATTATTCAACGATTTGGCATTTCATATTTGATGGACACAATCATATTTGAACCAGTACGCATGTATTTATAGTACATGTAATACATGTACATGTAAGTAATAGTTGGGGTTCTTTTATTACTAATGGAAGAAACCTTTTAACGTCAAAGATGTTATCAGAAAGCTTTTATATTCGATACAATGCACCAAATGAACTATAATTAACTAGAAACAAGATATTTTGCAACATGTGTACCTTGTCACAAATGCGTTCCTATCCAATGTACATGACAATGCACATTAGAAAATATAATACTTGTTTGCGATGAATGTTATACTCAGAAATTAGTAGTCTAATAAGTATGAGAATACTAGTAATACCATTCTGACAGTATTGTGTCACTTAATTGCACACTGTGCGGTCAGTTATCACAAGCAGATTATAACATGTTTAATTTTGTTTAAGTATATTATCACTTAAGCATTGGAGACTGTAAGGCACGACGCAAGGTCATGACATCGATGATTATTGTGAATTTATATAATATTATCTTGCAAATAAAAACAACATATTTAGCATACTATTTGAAAATCTGATATTTTTTTATATTTTACGATTCTTTCCAAGACGGTGATTTCTACTTGGAAATGGAGTCTTCATTGTAGCTAATTGTTTAAGTATGTGATGATATAAGACGAGTGCAGAAAACAAAAACTACTTATAAAACTGACATAAAACTACAGCCTAATTAGACCATGACGTAACGGCAAAGTGTTTAGGTTTCCTATTGATCATACGGAACCTGGATGGAGGCAGCTTATTTATTGTCTTGTTTTTGTTATAATACTGCAATAAAACGTTCCTATGCTAATTCACCAATACATGCATATAAACCCTGGTGTATCGATAAATGGATATACATCGCTTTTCTTGTATACATATTTATCCGATTTATCCTTCATAATCACAACTGTAATTTTGTGTTTGTAAATTTCAAAAATTTAAGGTTAACATAAAATTATGGTACGGTGATTTTCCCATTGAACATGCTTACATAAGATAACGTGATATGCTCGAATCGGATAGTGATCTTTTAAAATTGTAACAGCCAATGAACAAGTATATTTAAATTGAGTTTGAATGCAATATGTACCCGTTACTATAAAAAAGAGCGAATGTGGACGTAAATTCTCTTTCCATTAAACCTGCATTTGCATGTTTCTCATTCGTCTTCCTTTCACGTTTTCAATTACATTTGTTTCACACAAATCTAAATAATTTGTGTTGATGAATAACATGAAATGAAACATGCATAGATAAACTTGTCATGATTGTCAATTATTCAACATATAGATGGCACATAAATATTAACACCCTTAAAATGTCAAACAAGATTGACATATGCTATTTGTTACACCTATTTTTTTATCAAACCATTGATTATTACACTTTAAATGTCTAAAGCTCACAATATGGGGTAGCCTTTAAATGGTAACAATACAGCAGTAAATCTAGCAGCGCAACGGGTGCAGTCATTTTTGCATTTCTTGTAATTATATGAGACATTAATGGAAGATTGGAGAAAAAACGGAAGCCAAGACCCACCCGCGTGTTATTAGACTCAGCATAATTGCGGAGGTCGTTATATATGATTTACACAATATTGCTGTTGTCGTTACATGTAATCAGGAACTGAGGATAAAGCACAATTAATATTTTATTAGTATAGTCAAAATGTAGCGCATGGTAACCTTTATTCACATTTAACGCCATTCGTTAAAGGTGGGTACGTTACATATGTAAACTCTTTACTTATTACTATGGCAACACACACGCTGTTGCATAATCTCTGACTAAAACTTGCTCTTATTAGTTCTGGAGAAGATTTAGGTTATACATCAATGAAAAACTACTCGTGAGTTATTCAGAAGCCGTTTTACGTGATACGACGTAAAATTCAACTTGAACTCAGGATATTGGCAATTCCATCGAATAGCATCCGGACAATTGTTAATTAACTCAAGCTATCAAAGTGAAAATGATTATTAGCAAGTAATCATGCACTAATTATAACAACCATTAACTGAAAACCACACTTTTCCTTTTAAAAGGTACACAACTGCTCAGATATTTGATGGATTTAGTAGATTTTGATCATAAGCAGTAGTTTCACTATTTCACGACGGTTGAAAAATGAGTATATATAACCAGTCAAATTAATCGCTTACGGCAAATACCGAGTACCTGATTATTGAATGAAACGCGACCGTCTTAAATCGGTGAGCATCAGATGCAGACGAGTACGGTATGTATGGATATGCAGATGCAGACTGATAGAGTGCATGTGTATTTTACGACCCGATTTCGATTTGGTAATGGAAGCCGTATTTGTCTGCGTCAAGAATTGTGTGCAGGGTAATTGAAGGTCGTTAGTGCATCAAGGAAGCAATACACATCACCTTTTAATCTGCTTCGATATCATACTTCACAGTAACATAAACGGTTGTATTTTAAATGTCTAAGTAACTGATCCTTCCTCATATGCATTAGTCCAAAAAATTCTTCACAGGGGCCTAAAGACTGTAGAAAGCATGGTGAAATTCACAGAATCATATACGTATGCGTCCAGTTAACACATGAAGAATGCGTATAGGCTCTTTATTGCATCGAGTAACAAATATACTTCTATTAATCTGCGTCCATACATTCTTCGCATTGATTTATACGGGGTTCATTTTGCTGAAAAACTCATGAACCTCTATAAATCAGCGTCCGGTGAAAGTTAACATCATGTTTATACGGTTAAAGTTTTATAATTGATTGACCCCAATTAATTTGCTCTCAATTAACATGTTCAAGTGTGTATACGGTCTTAAGTGCATTATATAACTAATGGACTCTTATCAATATGCCAAGAACACATGAGAGGTTTCTGAAACGCTATTTCGTACTGCATTAAATAACTACATTCCATACTGAGCTTATATTCATCCGTGTTAATAAAATCATTTCAGGTTTTTATACGGTTTTATTGCGTGGCGGAACTTATGCACCCTTTTAAATCTGCGCCCAGAAACAATTCAAATGGAGCTCTACGGTAAAATTCGTGATAAATGGACCCCTATCAATCTGCGTCGGAGCAAAACATGGAAGGTGCTTATACACTCTGAATTGCATAAGAAACGTAATGAACCCGTGTTCATCTGTGTCCATACACTATTCGCATGTTCTTCTACGGCTTCAATTGCAACATTGAACGTATGTGCTGCCTCGGCGCAGATTGATTTGAAAATGAAACTATGTTTCGTACATAAGTCTTTTTTTCCTTCTGATGAGCATTTAGCTTTTAACATTAAGTCAACTCGAAAAGTGTTTCTTACATTTGGATAAACTTACACTCATCTTTAAATAAATTTTAAATGTACACCATTATGATTTCAATATTTTTAAATAAGGTAAGATGTGAGTGACAATTCATTTTATGACCGACGTCACACTAGATCTTTTCTGGACATAGTTCTTGCTTTTCTTGAAAATCGAAAATTGAAATGATTGTAAATTATGAAGCTTTTGCAGTAGTACACATCTTCGGTTAACATCTCCAAAGGTCTTCTGTTGTTTTGCTTAATTGCGGCCGTTGCTAAGGACTAAAAGGTGTAATATGAGCTAGTCCTAAATACATGTTCGTTTAAATATCCAGTTTAAGTTTACGCTTGACTAACATTTTATTTTGACATAAGTATGCCGTTTCCAGAATATGAATATAAATAAAGTACAGATATCTCTCAGCCAACACATTATTAAAGCAAACAAATCATACGTCATCAGACATGTCTGGAAATATACCACAAAAAGTTAGCTTTTGAAAGGCCCTCTTATCACTTATCACGTCAATATGGAAATCGGTTTTTCGAAGCAAGCCTATAAATAGTTAATTTGTATACAAGTATTTTGGTCTTCTGTTCACCCAAAACTCGTTTGGAGTGCTGCCCAAGAGGAACTTTTTTGTCAGACACAAAGGGCTATTTTTTGTGATATAGCAATATCAGAAGCACTATGGTTATTTCACAGAAAACAATTTATTCAACATTTGTGACACATTGCCTACTCAACAATTAAGTTACAATTCACAAATATCGAGCTTTGAATTTACTTATAAAACTGAAACAGTGCACTATGGATTCTATAGAAAAATGTAACAACATAATAACCAATACATGCATGGTTTAAGTGTAACGTGGCCGTCTACCTCTATGTATAATTTGCATGACTAATTTAATAAGGTATTGGTGTAAATTGTAACAGATGTCACCTCATCTCTACTCAAAACAATTTAATATAATGCTTAAGTGCTTTGGATAAATTTGGCAGAGATGTATGGGTATCTCAAGTTTAACACCTACTTTTAACATATGGTTTTAGCTATGCCTATATTATACAAGATGTTTGAAACAGCAAACATGTTCTTAAACTATTAAGACGAAGACTTTTAAACTTGTTAACTCAGCATTTGCTTGATAATAGTGTTAATAAAATTAATTGAAACCACTATAAACATTTAAAAGAGCTTATAAAATACCTACATCTTATTTGAAATGCCATCGGAACATCCAATATCTGTAGCAAAATCCCGATGTTGCAATCACAAATTAAATGTATCAAAATTGCCAGGAAGTAATTGTATTCCATGCTTTGAAAATTCAATTAATATGTGCTAAAATATAAATAAAATAAATATACACCTTTGAGGACATTACTTTTATGACTACAACAGATTACGAAACTATTCGAAAATCGCTTGAAATATCTTTTCAGTAAAACAAAATCCGCATATGCTTATAACCAGCTTATAGCTTCATTAAGACAGCTTCCCATCCCCCTAAAAGAGAAAATGGGATATTTTCTAAATCCCTCTCTCCCATTGTATGTATATAATAATACAAAAATAGACGAACCTCAATGCCATCACATTTGCTGAGCAAGTTGCTGTACAGAGGGTAATAGTTGCTGTACAGAGGGTAATAGTTGTTGTACAGAGGGTAATAGTTGCTGTACAGAGGGTAATAGTTGATATGTTTTGAGAAACGTTTGAAAATGAAACAACGGGACATAAATAGCATATACCAACATTGACACTATATATGGAAGTAAATATGATATTACAAGGAAAAAATATATTATCAAGACTAGTGCACACAGCTTTAATTACATACCCCGATTTAAACCAATTATATGTACAGCGTCTGATGAGTGTTTGTGATATTCTGTCCGACGCCTTATATACAGTTTTGCATACGTTTTAAACCAGTATAAAATGCATTAAAACTTATTTTCCTGTTTTGTAAAGGTCGTGATGGCGTAACATCTTTGGTATTGATTAATCAAATTGAAGAAGTGTGTCACCGAATCCGGTCTGTAAAACCAAGATGCAGACACGGTTTCGTGAAAATAGATAAAAGTTTTATTACGTCTTGACAAATGAATGCGAAATAAACTACAGTATTATTGTCCCAGAGTCCAAATTTAACAACCACTGTACATGTGTTTATGTACTATAAATATTGGACTCGTCTGCTAACTATCGATTATAGATATTCTTTTTGGTATAAAATAGAGCCCCACACAACTTTTTATTATAAATATAGGTGAGCTTTTTTCGTGAATGAGATACATGTATGTACCCATATCTTGTTTTATGCATCGCGAGCAAATATGGCACAACTGATCAGATATGACTAGTGTTGTATCTGACATGACAATAATGAAACAAGAATTACTAATTATAATTCAGGGCTAACTCTTTTCGTTCTATAACATAGGTCCATTCCCACAATAATATTTGTTTACAATGAGGCAATCATCCCCAAGTTTAGAGTTTATATTGGACAATGTTTCCCCTTTTTTGTTTTGTAAATTCATTATTCCCCAAAACTGAATGCCATATCCCTTCCAAAAACCAAGAATGAGCACTGTTAAAAAGCTACACAGACCCAAAGCGTTAAACGGCGTGGATGAAATTCGCAAGGTTTACACACTGCATGTTGTTGCCGCATCATAAAACCTTAAGACTGTTATTATGGAAATATTGAAAATACATGTGTAGACAAAGTTAAATAATCTACTTCATTTGAATACTTGAATTTCAGTCTTCATGATCGTACCTTGGAATCAATGCTTAGATCGACATGAAGAGTATTGAAGATAATTAGTGTTCGTCTGACTAATATATGGTGCACCATATGGATTCCAGCTTTGGGAATATCTTAAGCGATGTTTATTCGGGGTCCAAACGGAAACGCAGCAAAAGCTGTATAAAATAATTTTTTGGCACATGTAACTTATGCAGAAAACTGACTTCTTGATAATCATGGCTTTTAATCAATTAGTACAAACTGTCCGTAGAAAAATAACTTCAAAGAACAGTAGTTACATAAATAGAAAAAGCCAACACTATAAAAACCCACAAAAAACTATTATGTTCAGTAAATATCTTGAATGATTAAGCAACCATTCTGCTAGTGGATTGAACCAACATTTCCAGCAATAAAAGAAGTTTCTTAGACTTGCGTCCATAGCCTTAACACTAACTTGATATGTGTGGATAAGACGCAATCTCGAGCTAATTTATTTATGGGGTACCTTTCTATAAAGTTTTTTGTTTTGCATAGCTTTGTATCGATTTAAAAAAGATCCATCCATCCTTCGACACGCCAGGTTTAGAAAAAAACAAATTTATACATTCGAAAGTTAAACAAGTAATCTTATGTTAATTCAAAATAAACTTAAACACGGAACGTATTTTTGAAGATGTATTTGATAGTATGATCATTATAAGTTTTGAAATCACCAGCCGCTATTTGAGTAATTGTCGTCTGTATACATGTTGGTACGTATGGCATTGGACTTGGTGGTTAGCAATTCATCACAAGTCAAAATAATATAAATACAATTTACTAAATGATTGAATTTAATTGATTGATGGATTAATTGTTTTGGGTTGATTATTGATTGATGGAGTATTGATTGAATGAAAATGGGATGAGTGAAAACTTTGACTGACTGTCTTTTTGGTGAATTCTTTATTACTCATCTTAACTGATTTTTGACTACGTTTACCGAAACTAATTTTGTATATGGAATTTCTAGCTGACTTGATTTGTGAAAAATTATTTCTTGCCAAGTTTTATTTTGGCGTGTTTTATAGCATGCTACTTTCAAAATAGCACCAACATTAACTTGTCAGTGGTTCTGAGATTTTTTTTTAATAAATTGGCGCCATTACCTCAAATTATATGAATGAGGTTGAAGTAAGTTTCTTAAAATGCACGAACTATTTGTGAACAACATTTATGGTCATTGGGACTTGCCAATGTATTGACAAATGAAACATTTCCGTCTTTATTTAACCTTTGAGAACCTAGAAAACTGCGTGAATGTGCTTTATTTCGAAACCATAGTAAATGTCGTTTTATGAGCTGCAACCTTTTTTTGAAATACGGAAAGATTAAAAGGAAAATTGTTCAGGTGATTAAGAATGTGCGATTGTAAGGACAACCCGTTGAAACGCATAAAATATGTAAAACAGATTTGTAGCCTAACTTTTATTTAAAATGCTTAATACTCGTTATAAAGATGTAGATTTTACATCCGGTGCTTCATACAATTTAGTTATTTATAATTACCAGTCAATACAAAAGAAGCGGTACCGGATATTCATTAACAGCGCGTTTTAATGAATAAACCCCATATTTCGTACATAATTATAACATAAATACAAACACCGAAGCGAATATATAGCTTAACACAACTCATGTTTAAAAACAATTGTGTAAAGGACTCGCATATTATAAAGCAATGTTACACATTTGAAATTAGAAAATAAACGAGTTTTTATTACAATGCAATCCTAAAATGAAATAATGTGTTATACATAAAAAAAACACTTTACTTAAATGTTAGTTTTGTGTGTTCAATAATTAATAAAAACTGTTGAGCAGAACATAATTAAATATATAAACTAAAACAACAAAGTTTCACAAAAGCACCATATCAATCTTCAATGACATCTCTATGTCATCAACACAGTCATTCGCCGAAAACAAGAAGCTATATTAAGTGGTTTGTACTGATTACTTGGCACAGTAAAAGCATACAGTTAGCAAAACTACTTTGCCAGTTGTTAGGTAGACTGACATATCTAAGAATATTTATTTTTTTGTATCTAAGAATGAATTTTCGTGTTTTATTATACATAAAATGTGTTTTCTTTCCGGGTAATACTTATATGTAAAATGATTTTTTTATTTTTCTTTATTCACTGATAAATCATCCTTAATATTTTCTTGCAAGTAAACACATTTTTTGTCATATATTGTTTGTGAGTATTGTTTTCTTTGTTATCTTTTAAGGCGTTTTAATCGCATATGTCTTTTGTCCGTGATGAGTATTAATTGGGTTTACAAACCAACATTCCTGCACATTTTCAGATTGGAATATATCTGCCGTAGTTCTGCAATGTATTTTTAGGGGTTTCTTCTGGTCATACTAATTTACAAACTGACTAAAGCGGACACGTGTTTAAGGCGCCTTAACCCGATCAGAAACGAGCAGGTGACCTGGCGAGGTACTAAAACTGGCGGAACAAATGTCTCACAGCTCATGAAAACTTGCGGACATCTTTTACTTTTGAGACACTTAAAAATAATGTTTTTCAACTATACAGTGTAACTATTTTGTGTATAAAACACATAAGAAAAAGAACACCATATTATATTGTACAAGTCAACTCAACTCTTGGAGCTAAAAATTCACTTGGAATATGTTCAATTTTGTTTCATCAAATTTGTGACTATATCACGTTTTAAGTTTCTGTCACAGACCTTCCAAAACTTCACCAATATTAATATGGTTGCAGACATCATGTGACCAACAATTATTTTTATCAAATTTGTGACACTGTTTTAGTTTCTGTCAAATCATTCATGGTCACCAATTCTATTAATATGGCCACAGACAGCATTCGACCAAATAATTTTTATCATAAACCAATAGCGTGTTTTCGTTTTTTTCTTTTACGAGGCGATCTTATTATCGTAAATTCGCAATTTGTTCGTGCTGCAAACAACTTCATTTTGGAAAAACAAAACGAATTATCTTTCATACTGGGAATATAAAATGCACTATTTAATCAGTTGGCTTCTACGATGTCTGCGCAATACATGATTTAATTCGAAGCAATCAGAAAGCAGACCGAGGTCGGACGTTTGATCATTACTCTGTAAACATAGCGACATTAATATTCGTCCCTGATTATTTTAGTAATTTTGACGACTCGTCTCACAAGTGTTGAATGCGACATGAATCGCAACAAGATCATTTATGAAAATCCTGTAATAAAAGCGCGATTTCGCGGCATCGCGAGAACACTGGCAAAGGTTTCACGAAACTTCAAAGGTACATTGATCCTGACTGGCAGATGATTTTGAGGTCTCTAGGTAATAGGTCAAGGTCAAAGGTCAAGGTCACAGTGACGGGAAATAGAAAAATGGTTTCCGGAAGATAACTCAAGAACGCTAAGGCCTAGGATCACGAATCTTCATTTGGACATTGGTCATGACCGGCAGATGAGCCCTTTTTATTTTCAGGTCACTAGGTCAAAGGTCAAGGTCACAGNCACCACCACCACCACCACCACCACCACCACCACCAATGTATTCACACAATGGCTGCCACTACAACTGACAGCCCATATGGGGGGCATGCATGTTTTACAAACAGCCCTTGTTCTTTGAAATAATCCATTTATGACGTTTATACCACCTGTCACACAGCAATAAGCTTACGTACATGATACTGATAAACCAGAAATGAATACTTGTTAAGTGCAGTCATTTTAAGTAGCTGTTATACAATTTGCATTCCAAGTTTATGTTTTAGATATTTTCTTTGTGTGACTTTTGTTAGCGATTTTTCTAGTTTAATAAATATTTATCGAATTATGTATCAGTTCCGATAATTTGTGTTCATATTGCCAGAGGCGTAGCCAGACATTAAAGAATGTTTCGCATAAATGGGGGAGGGTGTGGGAGGTGGTGTTCCCCTCCCGCTGGTAGGGGTTCGAAATTTTAAGAAATTATAACTTAAATGGTAGGCGCTAAGGTGTATTTGAGGTGATATTGGGCACTTAATATTACATCATGTATTTTATCTGAAAAGTACTTTAACTTGTTGTTACAGACCAAGAAGTCATGAGACGTAATAAGCTAATAATTATAATTGTATTTTCAAACTTTATTCCAGCTTTTTGACCTTCTGGTTTAATTTTTCAAATGATAGACATTGTATGTCATTGTCATTTAGCTTGGCTTACGTATAAATCTACAAGTTCAATTGTCATGAAAGATAAGTGCCAAATGCCTTTTCCTCTTTTGTGCAAATAAGTCAACAACTCTAGGTTCGTTTAGTTTCCTATCCCTGTGAAAGTTCAAGAGACCAAGTCCAGACATGCGTTCAGTAGTCATAGTTGACCTCAAGTAGGTTTTAAGGCGTCTCATGGTACTGAACGAGCGTTCTGCTGAGGCAGTTGATACTGGCATAGCAAGCAAAAGGTGGAAGCACCTAGCAACATTCGGATACAAGTCTTCCGGTAGATTGAGCAGCGTGGTTTCCAGAGAAGGCGTAGATGGACTCTGTGTCTGTTCACAGCGACATTTCGAACGCTGTCATTCTCTATGAAATGTTTCCATGTTAACTTCAAGGTCCGCTTGTGCTGCCGAGAATATTTCATTTGTCGGTTGATCATTGAGGTTTTGGACACGATCTGGCAATATGTACGGTATGGCATATCTTTCATTTCATTTTAAAAGACGTTGTTGAAGCTCTGCAAGTAAATGGTACGCAAATGGTAAATACATATTGATCCTCCAGTAGTCAAATGCAGTTGCAGCCTGTGCATTGGGGCGGTTCTGCTGTCGCCCTGTGCGTGGAAATGTGCGTTCAACATCAACGGAGCTTGCCATTTCAACGGCTTTTTCAAACAATACCTGCCATACAAGGGGATCATTGCGTTCTGCCTCAACCTCTGCGTTTACGACCTCATCTTCCATTGCAGCTTGCAGAAGATCGCATGAAGTAACCTGAAGTTGTTGTGAGAGCGGCACACACGCAGACAGAACATGCTCTACAGCCACCAGTGTAATTATGAAACTAAACTGTGTAATAGCTGCTTTTTAAGGTCCAGCCTTTGCATCATTGTGTTGGGATAAATCTTCAAGTGTGTGTACAACCGTTCCAAATGAAGTATTGAATGTGGAAAGAGCATCGGCCCTGGCCGCCCACCGGGTCTCGCACAAAGTTTTGAGTTTGGTCCTCCTGTCCATCTCTGCCCGATCCTCATCGCTATTGCGTAGGAATTCTTTAAACCGTAATAACCTCTTGACTGAGTCCTGGAAACAAAATGCTATTTCCTGGACGGATCTCATCATGTTTCTTGCACAGGGCTCTTTGGACGCGTTGATAATAGCAAGAATCAAGGAATGCGCTTTGCAATGTGTACTAGGTGCTCTTGGAACTACTTCTTGAATGCGGGCTTTGACACCGCGGTGAAAACCAGACATGTTTGCGGCCCCGTTTCACCGTCTCATTAGAAATAATGTAACATTAAAATCTACCACGATTTTATTTTCAGATAAACAGAATTAAACAACGAAATTAGCTCAAAATTACAAGCTATTAAAGTAATGTACACACTTTTACCATTTCACTGTGATTATTAAAAGTTTCAAACCAGTTGGTGAAATTATTTTCACGATTTCAATCAAAATTCATACAATCAAGATACTTTACTAACCTGCTTGGAAATTCAAATGTATGAACATCCTCCCACGTTGAAGTTAAGATAACTTTCTTTGACGGGTCAGTTAGTGGTGCAGTTCCCTCAGCAAACACATCCGGATATGGTGGGTTGAAAGTAAGCGAGGTGGATGCCATTTTATATGTCAATTGTAATTGCCGCTGAAAATAACTTTCCAGGAAGGGCAACTCTCGTATTATGAACTAGATTGTTAGTTAAGTCAACTTACCTTTCTTGATTTCAAATAGTGTAATCTTACTGTAAGTTTAGCAAATTTCAGATTTAAATGACTCAAAGTAAGCTCGTAAATTATTGCTCTGATTTGTCAGACTTGAGGAGATCTTAAATTATCACGGACATTAAGGTTACCCTCCTAAGGTCATAGCCTTACACTTTTAAGCCTTTTTCTGCCATTTTTTTTCTGAATGATGTAACGGACGTGCGTAAGTGCGTATCGCTGGCTACGCCCCTGATTGCACATGTTTAAGAACCCCTTTATTTATAATCAAAGCATTTGAAAAATGTGAAGTGTTTCGTTTGAAGCTAGATTCAATGTAGTGTCAAAATGAAATAACTATTAAATGGGCGATGGCCAAGTGGATACATATACGCCCCGTAGAAACATTGATCTACAATGTATTATTATTTATATAATGAACGTATGTTTATGTGTATACAACCGCATTTACCATCAAATCCATAAATGTCTTTATATCCAATTTAAAATTCTGAATCAGTTCCATTAGCTAATTTATTTGGTCAAAACACCTTTGTTAAGCATTACACCTAACACCTCCCAACATTATTCTAGTATACATATATTGTAATCGTAAGTGCATTAAAGCATGAACACAAAGTAACCAAATGTATAACCAAATAACAAATATCTTGATATAAAATATAAAACATAAAATGGTCACATTAATACGCATCATAATACACATTCAATAAGCTTGTTTTATTTAATATGCAATATAATATGCAACTATATGCAATTTGAATTTATCATACATATTCAAACAAACCTTTATCCTTATCTCAAAACGTTTAGATAACGAGCGACACATACACAACAACAGAAAGTATCGTAGAGATAAACAAAAGAAACATGACTATTTTTACTGCATTCAAGTTGTGGGCATATTATGTAAAAATAAAAACAATGCTAGGATATACACAAACATCCACGTGTATCGTAAAGCAACTACAAAATATGTATGTTCTCAATATACATGCAATCTCTTTATGCACAAACGGACAATACAGATCAGTCAGCTGTTACAGTCTCGAAACATGTGTGTCGGTAAATTGATACCGATAATGTGTAGGATAAGCCAGACAGGCACACGTTGAAACTTAGATGCATATTGTTTCAGATGCAAATGCAAATTGTTCCGGGCAATTAATTTAAGAGTTAGCAAGTTTGAAGGTTTGGCGTTTGCAAAACGTTACTGAATACTTTGAGTGAATGTATTCGCGAATAATGTGTTAATTGGATAAAAAAGTTTCGTGGGTAGATTACTTTTCGAACTTAGGTAATTTACTTATTTGAAAATCCATACTGTTTCTTTCGTATTAAGAGCCATGATGTAGTTTTAATGCACACATTAGAACTTAACATGTTAATCATAATTCCATTGAAGCTGTAGGTTAACACGATCATACAATGTTAACTACTTAAAGGCATCGAAGATTTGATTTCATTTTTTATGTTTTTGTCCTATATTGCAAGACTTACGGAAAACATTTATACCTTAATTCTATTATAAAAACCATCAATGTTTAAATTTCTCGAACTTTCTAATACGCATATAAGGAGTAGTTATATAAATACTGCAAGTTGTATAAAACAATATCTTGCTATACGACAATGCTTGTGAGCCACTGTTAATTGATTATGTTCCCTCTCTTAGAGCATTCAACATTTATTTTCTCTTCACAAGGATTTTTTTTATTTAGTGAAGTGGCTTTTCGTACTATCACAGAACATTTGATTGTGTGTACTGTATATTTATTTTATTTGGATGGTGTACTTTATTCAAGGCTATAAATATAAGTTTTTTGTTGTTATATAACACATCCGCCGCGAAATCAACGGCACTAGATCTGATCGCAGAATTGGAAACAATTGTTGTAAAAATATGTATGTTTTAAACATAAAAGAAGCCATTTTATATATTCGGGTCCTAATTATCAAGTCTCAGGCCACAAATAACTGAAAATAATTAAATAATACTTTTTTCACATTCAGATGTCCAATTTTCAAAAAAGTTTATTTCCTATTTAAATATTGTATTTTTTGTTTTTCAGAAAAAAACAGCTATAATACATAATATGTACTTTAGAGTTAACTAATAACAGTAATGGAATGGTTCCCATCCCTGGTCGCTCTCTATCATTTGCGAGCCGTCGAATACGGATAGAAAGCTTGTCACAAAAATGCGAATTATGTATGTTTTGCCTGGCGCATTTAAATACCGTGTTTATATACATTACATATACGTATATTAAAATACCGATACCGAGAATATATACACTTTTGAAATGAAACAATTGAAATGAAAACCTCCTAAATATTGCTGTAATATGACACACGATACCCGAACAGTACAACTGATGCAAGTTTCACAATCTCGCAAACATCCGTTCCTATCTACATACAAAAGTTCACTTTTTATGAATAAGCGTGTTATTACATTGGCACAGAGCTGAACTCGGCCTTTTGTATTTATGTCTTACTACTTATGAACTCGTTCCCACGAGTTAGTAACTCGTCCCCAACATTAAGCAACTCGTTGCCGTGACTTAATAACAGCGAATAAAATTCGATCCTACCGCAACGTTTATTGCATTGCGAAGTTTTCATTTGGGATTTACCTTTAAAATACAACATTGCTCTTTGGTAATGGCGAGTTTATTACTAGCAGACCCGTAAATGATGTCTGCTAAATAACACGGCATCTAGTATTTCATAGCTGCAGTTATTATTAACCAGCTGGTACTTACCAAACGAGGGTTGTGTTATTTATGTATGTGTTTGTACCTCAATTGGTAATATACATGCTATCGTTATACCCCCGTCACACCGAACTGGCGTCCTTAGTGCGTCCTTACGGTGACCCAGGTCGCAGTGAGGACGCCATAGAGGCCGGAGGGACGCAGTAAGGAAGCAAAAGGACGCAGTGAGGACGACAAAAATTGCTCATGTCGCGAGCCCACGGCGACCACTTTGAACATGTTTAAAGTGGTCGCCGAAGTCAGGACGTTTTACGGCGTTCTGTTAAGGACGTCGTAGGGACGCCGTACAGACGCAATAGTCGTAGTAGGGACGTGGTAGGGTCGCTGTGAGGTCGCAATAGACGTCGTGTGGTCGCCGCTAAAACCCACAGAAAATGATGATTGACTGCAAGGCGACCGTACGGCGACCTTATTGCGACTTTAGAACGTCCTTTGTACGTCTATTGCGTACTCAGAACGACTATTGCGTCCTTACTGTGACTTCAGTGCGACCTTACGGCGTATATTGCGACCCTACTACGACTATTGCGTTCCTACTGCGACCCCAGTGCGTCTTTAGGTCGCCGTAAGGACGCAGTACGAACGTGGTAAGGTCGCGATGGACGTATTAAGGACGCCGTGAGGACGCACAGAACACCATAAACCAGGACGCTGGTATGACGGGAAGGCCAAAAACAGCATTTTTACCGAAAAAGTCATTGGCGTCCTTACTACGACAATAATAAATTTCCAGAAGCACAGTCTTAGGTTGCCGTAAGGACGCCAGTCCGGTGTGACGGGGCTATGATTCAATCTTATCACGTTTAACCTTGAAATTCTACTGTGAACAAACTTAGAGAAAACCATACCTACGATCATTTCACTGTTTATTGCCGCTCCGCTTTGGGAAATGCCCGCAATCGTCTTAGTCATTTTTTATTTAATATTGTAAAACATTTCTATTGTTACATTTTGATAAATTTACGGAATCAACGTAATACCCAAAGTGCACACTACATCTTATATCGTGGATTTTCTAGATTGTATGATAAATTAGTATTAATATGCACCTGAATCGTATATGTCTCGTACAGATATAAGCCTCAAACACTACATATATTTGCAAAAATATATTATAAATACCTGTATTCCATTTGCACCAGGGGCACTTAAATATAAACAATATGAAAGTTTTGTCTTACCATCGAGACATGTGTGCGGTCAATAAGTTTCATTCCCTTTGTAAAGAACACAGGCCATTTAAAAATAGAATTCACCTATTTTCGGTGGACATGGACTTCAAACGTTATAAAACAAACGTTAACTGTCAAACGAGGAACGTTTGTACACCTCTTATACCTAATTATATTTAAATTTACATCTGTACATGTTTATGCGTTACATGTTCATGTTCCGGAATAAATGAAACATACATATATAAAAACAATTTATTATTAACCTTCACCATACAGTATTATAAATATTCCATGTTATTTCATAGAATGATTTAACTACGTTTGGTGTAAAATGTTAATTATTGTGTGCCTTTTTTTAACGTTGATCTTAACAAACAATGTATTAATGTCCGATTGAAAAGAGAGTATGCATATCATAACATTACAGCAACAATTCCTTTTCTGAATTAGAACGCTGAATAAATTCTCTTTAATTGTGCCAGATGCCGTTGCCACCGAACAACAAAAGCTCCTAGTTTATTTATGCAAGCCAGTATAAGTCTCTTTATGATCTGCAATTAGTCGATCATCTTAGATGAAGCGCCATTAACGCCCAAAAAATGAATACGTGGGCAGTAAAGCCAGAATAGTGTTGAAAGCATTGCGTCGTTACTTCAGCTATTAGATGTTAGATAACATTTGTGGTCAACGTTGGTCATAATCCTAACATTACCGAAGAGCAGTGCCGTGTTTAATGGTAAATCCCAACGAAAACGCCGCGATGAAACAAGCGTTAGGAGAAGGATTGGATTGGATTTACTATTATCGCAAGATACGTTTTGGATGCTGCATGCAAATATTGGAATCCTAGCACGCGCCAGTAGCGCTACATGTTCAGAGGATGGAGGTTTATTTATTTAACGATTTGAAGATTGGACTGTTTCAACCAAAGGCGGTGTTGTGATAATAAGCTCGTGTCGCATACCTGAGTTTTGTTTAAATAACTAAGTATTTAACAAGGATGTAAATGTGATTTCGTTATATGGTTGTGTAAAAATCGATAAATTGTGTGCGCGCGTCATTATTTTAAAACTTTTAAATATATATCTCTCATTCACTTGTATATGAATGGAACATTACGCTGTTTTTTTTTTAAACTTTTTATCATAACGATGCACAAGTGGCGCAGTTCTGGAGCTATCCTTAAGTCTACTCTATTTTTCAATTTATACTTTTTGAACAAACGTACAAACATCTAATTATTTTTCATAAAAAAATAATCAACAAAAAGAGTGCATTATGGAGTCTGACGGGTTTGAACAAAACAGCTTAAATTTAACGAGTGACAGTGGCGTGAACATGACCAACCAGTCCAAACTGTGTGATCTAAATGAAAGGTGTATGTACACGGAAGGGATATACCCGGACACCGGAAAATGGTTCTTGATTATAGCATACATAATTTCTTTTCTAGTAGGACTAATCGGCAATACCCTTGTCTGTGTTGTCATATGGCGAAACAGAGGGATGCGGACGGTGACGAACATTTTCATTGTCAATCTTGCCATCGCAGACATCGCTGTTTTAATTATGTGTTTACCGATGACGTTGCTTGTTGACGTCACCGGAACGTGGTTCTTTGGTGATGTGGTCTGTAAAGTAAATCAATTTACAATGGTGAGTAGCTTTTGTACAAAATATCACTAATACTCGTACGGAATGACACGTTTATACTATTTTCTAAGAAACACACTAATAATATACCATATAGATCAATTGTAATTGATTATTGCTATATCGATGTTCATCTGAACGATGACAAAATCACAATGGGAACCAAATAAAAATAGGAAGAATCAAGCAATAAAAGTGTCTACCTGATTTTCACTTTAGTTTTAGTAAATTGAATTGATAATTAAACTGGAAGCCACGACCATTGCACGAGCTTATTTCTGTAAGTGCTATCTTAGTAATACTCCGTGTATATTAATAATTGATTGGCACTTAACCAGTTAATTTATATATACAGTCATTTATAATTGCTCTTCGACTTTTCTGCATCTTAATACGTATACATTTTACCTTATTTCGAATGTCAAGTGGTATGTTGCATAGCCCAGACACTTTATATTTGCTTTATTTCACATTATAAAGCCTATTAATAAGTATAGATTATCCGCTAACTCTATTTCATCTTCTTTCGAACTATCATCCACAAGACGAGTAAATTATATATACTTATTTATAATTTTGTAATATTCTGTAAGTAGCTTACTTTGCATACATCTTCGACATATGAACAATATTATCCAAATATTATCCAAATAGCTGGGTGTGTTGAAAACATCACACGTTATTAATTTAATAATGATCATGATGTTTAAAATAAACTTTTTAATTAATGCAAGTACTTTTTAAGAATTATCCGTGTGTATGGAATAACGTTCCAATTACAAATCGCTACAGTAGTTACCAGGTAACACAAAAGCAGAACGAATCATGTTTAGTCATTTTGCAAGCTTAATTCAATTTTTCACTCGGGTACAAAATCTAATTACGGTTGCTTTTACTTTATCACATTACATTCTTGCAACCTAAGACCTTGCCAAGGTTTTTTTGTATTTCACAAAGATCGAACAATGAGTCTCTAAACCCTTCATCTTCTTAAATACCAAACTATGGAATTATTTATTAACTAGTTTTTTAATCATTGTTCAGTCTTGTGGTAATTGATGAAATGTGATAATTCAATTGTAAGAAATATAATTCGCTGAACTTGATACAATCAGAAAAACAAATCGTCGTAATAAAGTACATAATAAAAGCGAATAACAATGGCAATAACATGCATTAAATAATATTGTAAATAAAATATAATGGTCTTTATAAATTAAAATGTATATTGATGATCGCATTTTTTTTAGAGTAGCCGTATTAAGACGGCCATCACGAGCAGACAATCCAAATAAAGTGTTTTCATTCAAATTTGCCCTTTTCCAAACAAATGCCGTCTTAAATAGCATAACTGATGCGAAATGTAAGTCTTTTTAGCTATTGATCATACTTAGTTATGATAATGTATATATATATGCATATACTGTGGAATCTACATTGCTTCTTCATTTTCAAAACCGCTTAAGCTTGTTGTTCTTTTTTTGCATTTTGTAGTTCATTGTTCTACACAGCTGATATATAGGACTTTCGTTTCAATAAAATGTAAATGATTCACAGTAGGTGTTTCCCTTTCTTTGTGGGAAAATAATAGATTCCACTTCAAGCAAGAGGTTAACTAACATCGGAATTAAAGTTTCAGAGGAAAACAAATCACGCCTCTCTCTGTACTTTAATGGCATACGTTGATTTAGGTTGCTACATGTTATCATTGGTAAATTTACGGAAATAACGATATTATCATTTAAATGCAATATAAAACAAAAGGTTCTAAGGAATAAACATATACACATTTGGAATGGATAAGAACGAACGATTACAATCGTTTAGTGCGTGTGTTACTTTATTTATTTACAAAAGATGGGTCAACTTTTCGTCGTCTTGTGGGAATGTGGTCGCCTTCAACTAGGCCATTATGCATACTAGGCGAGTGAAATATCGGACGTGCAAATAACGCTTTCAAGATGACGTTTCGGTGACGGCTGGAGTCGCTATCAAATCGCGATGTAATAACCTTTAAGAAAAATCAGGCAGAATAAATAACCTGTGTTACTGTTATTTTACAGTTTATTGAAATAATCAGTCCATCAATCATTTTTTTCTCCAATAATTCTTAAGAAATGCGTACAATGTTTCTACACAAAGTTACTTGCAGTCAGCAGATGCGTTCAGCTATATTACCGCATCTTTCTTAAATATTTATTTCTACTTGGATAAAGTTTACGAAATCGAGATGACGGGCTCATGTACAATATCAGGTTGTGTTAAATTTAAGTTCTTATTCCTTTATATCGTGAAGACGATATATTCAAGAGGGGAAACAATTTTCAAGCATTGACAAATAAAAAAAATAATCCACAAAACCCGCCTATTTACCGTGTACTGTTTTATCTTTAAAAAGTTTATACTGTGTACACAAATCCAAAATCTATTAACAAAACAAAACACAACAAATTGTTCCAATGTTTTACTCTCCGTTTTACTTTTAAAGACTCGAAAAATCTAAGTGACGTCACAGAGAATTTAGCCTCTGTACACTAATTAACAGACTGACAATTTGTGTTGTTTAGGATTTCATTTAGCAATGATGGCATCGGTGGTCTGGAATGCATCAACCAATCATTACATATTTATAAAAATGTTCTGCAAGTGAATCCCTACAATTTAAACATTTGAATATGTGTTATTTAAAGTAATTTGAAGAAATTGAAACATTAAGATCAGCAACACGTATGCTATTTATATGAAAACAAACGCATTTAAGACGTTAACGATTACTTTGTGTTCACCACTTAGCGATAATTACCCTGAAGTCCTTGGGGACTACGGCCATCAGACCGTTATGGAAATCTCAAGGAATTATCGCATAACAGCAAATATCAACTAATCAATAAAGAAACTTGTTGACAGATTGATAAATGAAAGTTCTCCAACTTTTTATAGATTTAAACTATAAAAGGACACTGTACATTATGGAGCAAAATAATACTAATAACATCAAGTTATACCAAAACAACAACAAATGATTTCGATTATAAATAAACATCATTTGAAATTAAAAACATTGCAACGAGATAAACGATTGAACGCATATTGTTTTGAAAATGTTTCTGAATTTGTTTTATTCCTATAATTACTTATAATTATTTTCAGAAATAAGGACACTTTGTAAATTATCATGAACCAACTATTTAACACGAGTAATATAAATAGTTATTTGAATGTTGTAAAAGCACAATTATACAAGTTATATAAGTTGGTAAATTTGCAGCTTATATACTTCTAAATGCAATGGAATTAAAAACATATTTTACAAGATGCATTTGTTTACTTTAAATTTATGTTATATTACAATAATATGATAACGTAGAATTGTAAACAGTGCTTATCATACCCAGTCCATGCTGGTAGATTTTATATACAATGTGTTCCAACATTTCTTAATCGTGCTATACAACTGTTTGTGTCTTTTTGTTGATGAAGTTAGATGGTGTTGTTGTTTACCTTTTATGTCCAAAAAAACTAGTATGTAATGGAGTGACATTGTTAGAAGTATCCTTTTGTTTGGTAAAAAAAAACATCTCCCAATTCCCTCATATTGATTAATGTCTTCGCAGATGAAGAGCAACAATTAATTCATCTTGATGACAATTAAAACATCTGTACTATTGATAATACGTTTATTTTGCAATAAACTTTAGTGAAATGGTTATTAAGACGAAGCGATAAAGCGATTTGATTAAATGCGTGACAGGTCACTGATAGGTGTCACATTAAATTTGAGATTACAGGTATTGTTCATTTATAACATTTGACTTATATTTACTTATTTGGAAAAAACTACCCTACGCTATTCTATTTAATGTAATGCGTTCCTTTGCTATGGCATGCTACACTAGGCCATTATTTGCAATGCTTTTTAAACTAAATGACATTCATTTTACAGGCCTCATGAATAAATATGGACAAATCATGAAAATCAATATGGATATTTATTGTTATTGAACATATGCTCTTATTTACACTTGTATAGACGTTTTTATATAACATAAATATTTTGTTTTATTATATAACGTTTAATAACCTTTTTTTATGCGATTGTTTTATACCGATGGCTAAATTTAATCTTGTTACAAATTGCATGTGTATTAATTATAAACAAATTTGAATTTACAGATCATTCTAAACGGTAAATACAACATAAGTGCCGGTAATAATAATTTGACATTTCATCTACAACTATGTTTTTGCGAATTAGTTTATATTTACTAAGATAATAATATAGATGTTGTTATTATCGTGACATATTGCAATAGTTATTACACAACATGGCTCAATTATGTTTATAACAATTGCCCACGGACGTATGTACACAGTCACATAAAAATCAGATATGGATCGATACTATCCATTTACTCATGTACGCAACCACAAGGTTCATTGACGCATGTAGGATTAAAAGACAAAATGCAACAATTATTTACACAGCATGCCTTGTTTAAAAGATAAAAACAACACTTTTGATAATTCTTACATGAACAAAGCCTCATACATATAGGATCTGGCATGAGTTTTTATATCATACCATATTTTATTAAACGAGTTCCGGAATTTTGTTAGTAAGCGAGCCTTTGGCGAGCTTACAAACGAATTTCCTTGACGAGTTTAAAAAAATATGGTATGATATGACAACGAGTGTCAGATCTTTTTTATCACATGCTTTTAAATGAGCAAATTTTATAAATATTTACGCAAACATTATGATAAATCCCGAATGTTGTTTACATTTCGTGACGTCATTTGACGTTGCAACGTCATTTCAGCAAAATAACAACATGCGATTGGTCAATAAACGAAAACTAGGCCAATGAAAACGCTTTAAAAGTACATTACACATGTGCAATATAAAAATATATGTAATGGTTATATTACATGGGAAACAGGGTATGGCATGTGATAAAATAATTTATGTATGCATCGAAACAAGACCTTTGCTTATTTACGCAGCTTTACGCATGGAAGATAGAAGGAATAACAAGATTGTTATTTGTTCCCAAACACTTTGAGATTTAATTTTATGAGATTAAGCAAAATGTTTTTTTCTCGTTTCAGACCTCGTCGATATCTGTATCTGTTCTAACACTTACGGCAATATCCTTAGAACGTTGGTACGCCATCTGCCATCCGTTGCGATTCCATAGCAACGTACGACGCGCTCGTATCATTATCATTTTCACATGGATTGCATCGGCCTGCTTCGCAATGCCTGAAACCATTGCTGCCAGAACTGTAAAGCGCTGGCCGGAAGAGCTGCTCCATACCGCTTGTTACCCGGTTGATCTTGGCGACATGGGGCTAATGGTTTGGCAATTCGTACTAATTGCTGCCCTTTATTGTGTCCCTATCAGCCTTATGGGTTTCACCTACTCCAACATCGCCTTCATCCTGTGTACCGGGCGAATACCACGGGAATCACGTAAGCGTTAAAAGTAGACACACCACGACGTTTAGTTATTTAATTGTTAATTTAGAATCCTATATTAAAATATGAATATTTTATTCAAATGTACAAAATCAGACACATCAATATGTTAATTTGCTGAACGAAAGTGCTTCTTTATTTATGCTTTATAATAAAAATGTCTATACATACATATTGGTGCGGTAGATACGTGAGTCGATAGAACTGTCTTTGATGTAATTTATACAAAATAACATATATTACAATTATATTGAATTGCATTTTTTGATTTCCATTTTTATGGAATAACTTCATGTAAACGACGGAAACGTATGTATATATGAACAATTTAACATTGATTACAGACACACGTGCTCCGATGTTAAATGGGAATGACAACGATGTTCAAATTGAATCACGCAAGAAAGCTGCAAAGATGCTGTTCGCCATCGTGGTTCTTTTTGCCGTGTGTTTCCTTCCAAACCATCTGTTAAACGTCTTAAGGTTAGATATCAATAAATCTCGTTCAAGTGGTGAGAGGTAACGTGTTCAGTAAGCCTTATCAGTAAGTGTACGGAAAGTAATTGCTTATAGATTCGCATGGATAACATACAAGCATGATAAATCGTTAAAACGTTTCAACATCCCGTAAATATACAAATTAAATGTTTATTACATCTAATTCAATAACACTATTTTTTTCAAAACGGCCGGTCACACGTATGTATATTTGATCGAATTATAACATTTTGAAATGATTTGCCATGCACATGTGATTACATGTGCATTTCTATAAAAAATATATAAATTAGAAACGACTAATTATAAAATACTTCTTAAATAAGTATTTATTTTATCAGACTGACATCACTAGATACTTTTCTATTTATTGATTGAATTCAAATTTGTAAACAGTTCACACGAACACCCACGAACGCACGAACAAACGCACGCACGTTTATTCAGGAGAGTTATAAGTATAACTCGCAGGTACTGGTAACTTTGTAAACGTTTTGAATGCTACACATTTAAGCAACACATTGTTAAAGATACATCGACTCTTCTAAAATGAATTAAGCGGGTAGGAAAGTTCTCATATAAATGTGGAATACAATTAATACACGTAGAGGAATAACAAGAAACGGAAAAAAAAGTCAATAAACATTATTCTTTAAAACTTCTATACAACAACATGTTGGGCGAAATGTGGTGTAAAAATTAAAACCCGATATGTTGTCATAAAACTCTTGGGGAAATCTTAACAATAATTTCTAATGTAAACGACTAAAGTTGAAATTCAGAAACGGTTTAGCGCTATTAGAGTCTATTATCTTCGAATATTAATTCAATTAGTGTCTTAAACGCCTTTGTATAGTTTTTATTTTCACGTTTTCTTCGTGAAAATTTAATGGCCTTAGCAATAAATATGTTTAACGGTTCTGAGTTTTCGTTGGACACTTCTTGTTCATATAATATAAGAATAGTAACGCTGTTACTGTATAATGTGCTTTACATATAATTGTAGATACGCTGGCGTGACGGAGCATGTGGAAGGAATAGAAAACTTTGCGCTGGTAGCACATCTGGCGATATTCCTCAACAGCTGTATGAACCCCATCATTTACAATTTTATGAGCGGTAAGCTCTTCACTTTCGTCTATTCTCATTTTTTACTACAATAATGCACTTTTTGTCGGACTTTGTAAGCATATACCTAGCAATTTGAGACTAGTGCGCTTTCATGTATCGTCTTTGATTTTAAAGTTTATGTCTTCATCCAAGAGGGTCTACTAACCCAGACATCCTGGGACGAAATCATTATCATTACTCAAACTTACCGATGCTGAAATTGTGTATGCACCGATTGAATGGAAGTTTCATTAATTAACGCCATGACAGTTGAGTTATTATTTTAGCGCTGGTGTTGCATCATTATTGCTGCTGAGTGCTTAGCGCATTGAAGTATTGGCTTCCTTGGAAATGCTTTCTTGCAACATAATATTATCATAAACGGTCAGTAGTTTATGGTATTTATTGCAGACAAGTTTCGGAAAGAATTCCGCCTTCAGATACAGCACTGTTTCCGATGCTACACGCCGGATCAGCGCTACAGATCATCCTTCCCCAATGGTTACAGGGTGACATTTAGTGTCGGCAATAACATGAATATCAACATGACACACTCAACAACGGCAGTGTCGCAAGACGTGCCATCATGAAATAAGACAATACTTATTGCTTCTTTGTTCGAAATTGTTCTTATGAGTATTGTGGTTGGTAAGTGGAATCTATACAATGATGAATGATTTACAGTCTGTCATATCTATTAAGAGGTTCAGTATCTGACATATTATATATTTACGGAAATATATGACATATTAAGTGTTTTCTTAATACGGTCAATGTTACACGCGTAATATTTATATAGTATTATATTAATATATTTTAAAACAAAAATAGAATAGAGATATATTTGCATGGTTCTATATGATATGTAAGAATATATTAGTTCAATAATATTCTGTTTTGGGAAATATCGTCACATCGGCGATATTTCCCAAAATATATAGACGCATTTTAAAACATATAAAACATCATGTTGTCCTTATTGGAACATTTATATTTCGACCAACACTACAATATGAATTATCCTTTAGAAAGGGAAGTCAAACAGTATATAGAAAAAGAGCTCCCAGTGGAATAAACCAGTAAACAGACAATTATAACCACGCCTTGCTATTGCTTGTTAAAGGGTTCACAACAATAAACCGAGTATGCAGGCATGTGCGTTTGTTTACCACTAAACATGTAATTTATAAACCGATTATTGGTCTACCTAGTTATTGATTGATAGTTATTTTCTGGTGAATCTGAACTCACGCCAACACAAATCAGACACTTCAATGCGAATGTTTTTACTCCCCGGACCGTTATCAAACGTGCGTTTCACATCATGTTCATTTCGTTCCCAAACATTTAATTTCTTGAACTGGATTTCAAGCAATAAATTCCCGAGGATTATTGTTTAATTGACCTTCTATGAAAATGAGACCTAACTTCTAACAATTTCATTTGGTTAAAAAATATAATTTGCCGTCGATATGCACTTTTAATACATTTATCATTTGAAATCTTTAATGTTTTAATGTAATCAATGGGCGCCTCGTTGCCAGTGTTTCAATATGTATGTTAAAATATCATTGGTTCGGTTGTTTTGTATCGTTTACACAAATGATACATATGCTATTAAATTATCGTTTTGACATTTGTTTCATTGTTGTAAATCGTTGACAATGATACACTTAAATCATGTGTGACAATGTTTTTGGTTTTTTCTTAAACAACATCCGCATATTTTTCTCTTCAAGTTTTTAACATGCGGACATTAAAAAGCGTTTACACGCATAGTTCCAGTACATGGTGTTTTCAAGACATTATGTAGTTGGCGATGTTGAAAAGGTACGCTCTGTATTCATGTTCCAATTGGAACCCAAGTGGAGCTAATATACTCATATAAGTCGGGTTAAAAATGTCAACCAATTACAATAGTAAATCTGCAACGTTAAATGATAATATTTAAAATCAAAAGCATAAGGAAATACTTAACAAAAGA
>VMBQ01001432.1:169422-209985 GCA_007657795.1 Dreissena rostriformis | reverse complement strand
GTCTGTGTGTCCATCCGAAAACTTGAACGTTGGTCATAACTTTTGCAATATTGAAGATAGCAACTTGATATTTGGCATGCATGTGTATCTCATGAAGCTGCACATTTTGAGTGGTGAAAGGTCAAGGTCATCCTTCAAGGTCAAAGGTCTTTCTTTTTTTTCTTTTTTTTCTCTCAAAGCGGCGCAGTAGGGGGCATTGTGTTTCTGACAAACACATCTCTTGTTAAATTGTAAAAACATTATGGATTGTTTTGAATGCTTTGAGAACACGAAGATAAATGATTGTGTTCATGCTTTACATGAAAAGTTCTTAGAATAAAAAATGTTGAAATTGATTGTATCCTCCAATGTTTGCCTTCACTACTGGTATATTTGTAGTTCATACTTTCTTTAGTTGATGGAAATCAAATGCAAACCTTATTTTGTTTTAGCTCGTCTAAAGCAAACAAACGAAAGAGTTCATCAGAAGATGGTAGCAACACAAGGGTCACGAGAATAAAAACTGAAGATGGCGGATATCTTCCGCTTCCTGACCCAGACGACACCACGGTTATCGACCTGACCTTCGATGAAATGGAAGAAGAAGACCTTCCCCCGGAATCACAACCACCAGAGAGTGAGGAGACCGAGTCACCACAACCAGAACCAGATTTACCTGGTTTACCAGAACCAATACAGTCCACATCGAGAAGTGCCACTGGAAAAAGTACACTTGGTGCTCCAAAACCAAAAGCTGCTATGAAATCTTTTCCGCCTGGTTCAAGAAGAAATGAAAATAAAGCCGTTGAGGTTGGAGGTGAGACAAATGAGTCTAAAGACGCAGCATCAAAAGATGTGGAGAAAACTGTCTGTCCAGATTCTAGTGATGTAAATACTGAATCTGACACTGCAAATACTGACGTTGAGGGTGTGATAACTGACGCAACCGCTGACAGTGTTAACGCCGAAAAAGATGATGAAAATGTATCGGTTGCAAAGAGTTCAGAAGATGATAGGCCTGGTGCTGAAAATCAATTAAATGAATATACAGAGATTCAAGACATAAAACCAGACGAGGAGATTTTGCTTGCATGTAAAAACGAAGTAAAAACTGAAATTAAGAAGGAATTTGCAGATAATTGTGTTCAGACGGTGCCAACTGTTGTGAAATTTGCCAACCCAAAAGAAGTTGACTTGTTAAAACTAAGCCCAGTTGAACAGAAACAAGCCCTGCTTGAAAAAGCAAGAGAGTTGGACACAACCAAAGAAAGCTTGGATGAAACAAAGAACAACTTGACCAGTTTGAGAAATAATGTCTGTAAACTTCTCAAGATTATAGTCTCTGATTTTGACTATGGTGAGCCTGAAAACATTGAGAAGGTTATCTTGGAGTTCATCCAAGCCAATGAGACGCTGGCCTCATCTAAGACTGAGTGAAGCTCTTAGGGTCAGGGATTATTGTAATGGACTCTATAACAACACTTTCAGCTTTTGTGGAACTTTTTGTTAAACAAATTATCTTCTATCAGAATTATATTAATCCATTCTAGGCAGAAAGTGGCATCGCTGATTAGCCTGTTTGGACTGCAAAGGCTCACATGGGACGGCACTTTATGCACATGCATTAAGCCCAGTATTCCCAGAACAAGGGCTCAAATATAAGCTATGCGTGTCCATTTCATTTTTATGTCCACCAGTATATACTGGGGGACATATTGTTTTTGCCATGTCTGTTGGTCTGTTGGTTTGGCCCAACTTTAACATTGGCCATAACTTTTGCAATATTGAAGATAGCAACTTGATATTTGGCATGCAGGTGTATCTCATGGAGCTCAACATTTTGAGTGGTGAAAGGTCAAGGTCAAGGTCATCCTTCAAGGTCAAAGGTCAAATTTATGGGTCAAAATCGCTCAAAAGTGGACATAGTGTTTCACAAACACATCTTGTTTTAAACTGATTAATGTTTTGGGGTCATCTCTTAATATGCCTATTGAGGCTTTTCTGTTCCATTGCACAAAAGTGTTCAAAACAAGCTAGTTGGAAAAAAAGTTTAAATTGAATTAAAAATGAATGCAAAAAAAATGTATTTTCAGTCTACATTATTAGGTGTAGTTAGACCATTGCATTGCAAAGTTTTGTCCGTAAAAAGTACTGTGTCCACAAATGTTCAATTGTTTTCAAAAAAAGTATTTTTATGCCCCCGAAGGTGGGCATATAGTGATCGCACTGTCTGTCTGTCTGAAATTCCGTCACACTTTGCATTTAGGTTTCGAAAAATGTTGGAAAACACTTTGCGTTTAGGTTTACAAAAATGTGGAAAAAGGGGGCATATGTCATCCTATGGTGTCAGCTCTTGTTGTACTTTTCTTCTGTCCTTTTGATTGTATGCAGATTAACCTAAGGGAATGTTTTATTTGTTCCAGGATTGTGCCATTGTGACATAAAACAAAATCTTCAATTGTATCTGATGAGACGAGAAAATAGTAGATTTCTTTATGTGTCACTGTTTGTTGGCAGTGAATTAGTTTTACAAAAAATAGTCTGGATATTTTACATTTGTTTTGAATTAGGCAACATTTGTTATAAATAACCATTACAGAGTGATGGGTTGTTACTTCCCTTACCACTGTTTTTCAACAAGCACATGTTGCTGTAAATTTAAACTGTGGTTTATATGGTAAAATGTATCATTTATATGTGTCTAGTATCACAAACATACTTAAGTCAATACTCTGACTCAACTTTGAGTTGTTTCTCAAGTTTTGAGATGAGTTAGACCATCAAGCTCAATTTGATGTTCATTAAACCTTTTTTGAGTTTGAGTCCAACTCAAACCCTGAGTTTGAGGAGGAATATTTTAATTGTTATAGCTGAGATTTGAGCGTGGATAATGAAATTTCATGTTCTGAGTTGATCACAAAAATGTTCATGATACTAGGCCATTGTGGGCTTACTTTAGACCTTGCGAAAAGAGCCGTTAGTTGGCATTTTCCTTGCAAATGATAATGTTGTATTTTGAGACAGGTTTGTAAATACATGTATTGATTTTGCCAAAATGAGTCTTTTCTCACTTGTTAAGATGCATACTTTTTATGGAAAAGAACTATGGGACTTCATGTCAACATGCATTTATGTAACTGTTTTTTGTTGACAGAGTTAATCATTTTTATTATTAACACAGCATGTTCTTGCCATGTAAAGAGTGGCATTCATAACCACCTTTTTCAGTATATGATAATGATATAACATGTATGCTTTGAAAATGTTGTGTGTTTTGATTTTGTTAAAAGCCAAGAAGCAAGAGAGGGTCACAGAAATGCCCTTTTCCATCCTCCATATGTCCGTCCATTCTACTCTCCATATCCAATCCATATCTTCTTTTTATGAAAATTGGCTCAAATATTAAGTTAATTGAGATGTTGTGCAAAAGACATGAGTTAGTTTAAACCTATTTATGTTTAGCTCGATTGCATCGGAAGCGGAAGTTGGTCTCACTGTCTCAAAGTCAAGGTCATGCTTAAATGTCCAATGTTTAAGCTTCCATTTTTCTTTTCTGCTCCATATCTCTTATACCGTTTTTTAAGGATTCTTTGACAATTTGCTTAAATGTTACAGCCATTGTGGCGATGTGCACATAGCTAGAGTTAGGCACAAAGGTCATGATCACTCTTGAAGGTCAAACTTTCATTTTTTGTGTCTGCTGCATATATCCTTTACCTTTTGCATGATTTTCATGAAACTTTGCTGAAATGTTTTGAGACCATGTGCAGAAGGCGCAAGTCAGTCAGTCATGCAAATTCAAGGTCAAGGTCACATACATTGAATGAATTAATAGAAGATTTATTGCTGACATAAATGATGTTGTTGAGTGTTTGTTTATTTGCATGTCTATTATATATCTTCTGTGCATTTGAAAAGATTTTTATGACAATTTCCTTCTTTGTTTTATCGCACTGAGGCAATGTGTGAAAGACATGAGTCAGTCTCCATGGCAATGTGTGAAAGACATGAGTCAGTCTCCATTCATTTAAGGTCACCACATGAAGACATAAGTCAGTCTCCATTCATTAAAGGTCACCAGTGGAAGACATGAGTCAGTCCCCATTCATTCAAGGTCACATGAGTCAGTCTCCATTCATTCAAGACATGAGTCAGTCTCCATTCATTCAAGACATGAGTCAGTCTCCATTCATGTGTGGAAGACATGAGTCAGTCTCCATTCATTCAAGACATGAGTCAGTCTCCATTCATTCAATGTCACCAGTGGAAGACATAAGTCAGTCTCCATGGCAATGTGTGGAAGACATGAGTCAGTCTCCATGGCAATGTGTGGAAGACATGAGTCAGTCTCCATGGCNACCTCCACTTTGATAAGACAAACCATTAAACTATTCACCTCCACTTTGATAAGACAAACCATTAAACTATTCACCTCCACTTTGATAAGACAAACCATTAAACTATTCACCTCCACTTTGATAAGACAAACCATTAAACTATTCACCTCCACTTTGATAAGACAAACCATTAAACTATTCACCTCCACTTTGATAAGACAAACCATTAAACTATTCACCTCCACTTTGATAAGACAAACCATTAAACTATTCACCTCCACTTTGATAAGACAAACCATTAAACTATTCACCTCCACTTTGATAAGACAAACCATTAAACTATTCACCTCCACTTTGATAAGACAAACCATTAAACTATTCACCTCCACTTTGATAAGACAAACCATTAAACTATTCACCTCCACTTTGATAAGACAAACCATTAAACTATTCACCTCCACTTTGATAAGACAAACCATTAAACTATTCACCTCCACTTTGATAAGACAAACCATTAAACTATTCACCTCCACTTTGATAAGACAAACCATTAAACTATTCACCTCCACTTTGATAAGACAAACCATTAAACTATTCACCTCCACTTTGATAAGACAAACCATTAAACTATTCACCTCCACTTTGATAAGACAAACCATTAAACTATTCACCTCCACTTTGATAAGACAAACCATTAAACTATTCACCTCCACTTTGATAAGACAAACCATTAAACTATTCACCTCCACTTTGATAAGACAAACCATTAAACTATTCACCTCCACTTTGATAAGACAAACCATTAAACTATTCACCTCCACTTTGATAAGACAAACCATTAAACTATTCACCTCCACTTTGATAAGACAAACCATTAAACTATTCACCTCCACTTTGATAAGACAAACCATTAAACTATTCACCTCCACTTTGATAAGACAAACCATTAAACTATTCACCTCCACTTTGATAAGACAAACCATTAAACTATTCACCTCCACTTTGATAAGACAAACCATTAAACTATTCACCTCCACTTTGATAAGACAAACCATTAAACTATTCACCTCCACTTTGATAAGACAAACCATTAAACTATTCACCTCCACTTTGATAAGACAAACCATTAAACTATTCACCTCCACTTTGATAAGACAAACCATTAAACTATTCACCTCCACTTTGATAAGACAAACCATTAAACTATTCACCTCCACTTTGATAAGACAAACCATTAAACTATTCACCTCCACTTTGATAAGACAAACCATTAAACTATTCACCTCCACTTTGATAAGACAAACCATTAAACTATTCACCTCCACTTTGATAAGACAAACCATTAAACTATTCACCTCCACTTTGATAAGACAAACCATTAAACTATTCACCTCCACTTTGATAAGACAAACCATTAAACTATTCACCTCCACTTTGATAAGACAAACCATTAAACTATTCACCTCCACTTTGATAAGACAAACCATTAAACTATTCACCTCCACTTTGATAAGACAAACCATTAAACTATTCACCTCCACTTTGATAAGACAAACCATTAAACTATTCACCTCCACTTTGATAAGACAAACCATTAAACTATTCACCTCCACTTTGATAAGACAAACCATTAAACTATTCACCTCCACTTTGATAAGACAAACCATTAAACTATTCACCTCCACTTTGATAAGACAAACCATTAAACTATTCACCTCCACTTTGATAAGACAAACCATTAAACTATTCACCTCCACTTTGATAAGACAAACCATTAAACTATTCACCTCCACTTTGATAAGACAAACCATTAAACTATTCACATCCACTTTGATAAGACAAACCATTAAACTATTCACCTCCACTTTGATAAGACAAACCATTAAACTTTTAACTACTTTACCTCAAACCTTTTAGGTCATATTGTTTCCAACTTTTACAGCACTCTTGATAGTGTAAATAAATGTTTCTGTCTTCATAAATCACAAACAGCATACATTGGTGCTAAATACATGGGGATTGAGCAAGGCTATTTTGTATCTTATTAAACCTTTTCATAGCTATACAACCATTTCATGCTCTAACCTTTTTGTATTGTCAGTAAATTGTAAATTCTTTTCTTTTTATTTGAGTTCTTTTCTTTTTATTTGAGTTCTTTGTTTCAGAATCTGAAATCATGATGTAATATGCATGTTTTTTTTTTATCAATAACTTTATGAAGTATGACCATTGATGGTCCCACAGTAATGGGCAGGGAAGCCTTTGGGTGACAATGTTCATATGTGTCGTGTTCTGAGAAAACTGGGCAAAATGCATTTGCATAAAGTGTCGTCCCAGATTAGCCTGTGCAGTCCGGTACAACACTTTCGGCCTAAACTGGATTTTCGCTAAGAAGAGACATTATTTAAACGAAAAATTCCATAAAAGCCGAAATTGTTGTCCCTGATTAGCCTGTGCGGACTGCACAGGCTAATCTGGGAGGACAATTTACGCAACAGCATTATGCCCAGTTTTCTCAGAACACAACACATACTGTTTAATAAGACAGTGATTTTGACATATCCAAAGTTGTGGTTTTCTGATATTTGGATGTTGTATATCAACTTTACTGGACTGTGTCTGAAAAGTCCAAAAGGTTCTGCTTCCAATCTTGTTTGCCAAAATGTATTGATTCAAATTAACTGATATTTAAAAATTGTAAAATGTTCTGTTAAACGTTCGGAGTTGCATTTATTTAAACTGTGCAAATGATGTCAGTATTATTACTTTTATATCTTGTATTGGGTAGTTTTTATTTTGAGTACCATGTTATCCATGTTATAATAATTGTGTTTCGTTTATATGCATGCATTCACTAGAACTCTAGATTTATCATGTATAGCTGTATGTAGTTGTTAAGTGTATGTTAGATAGGTTTGTGCTATCATGAGGTTGTGAATATCTATATATTTCATATGTTTTTTATTTCCATATTTTGTTCAGTTTACTCAGACTGTGTTTTTACACATGACTGACACTAGCATTTTTAAAGTATGAAGAATTTAAGTCCCAAATTAGCTTGTACAGTCTTCACCAGCTATCAGGGACAACACTTTCCGCTTTTATGGCATTTTTCATTTAAAGGATATCTTTTTATCACGACAATCCCTTTTAGGCTGAACGTTTCGTGCCAGTCCTGTACTTTACACAAATTCAGTAAGACCAGTTTTGTCTTGAATTGGCTTTTGCTTCTTCCTTATCAATATTTCTTGTTGGAACAGAATTTACAAATATTGTGTATGGCCAATAAATGCTGTCATGTTTGAAAATGGACAAGGGACATTTTTTTGTCTATTGCTATTAAAAAGGTTCAATGGTAAAACTAAAGACAAATAGCTAAAAAAAATGCTTGATTTGCTTATAAAATAACATTACATTTAAGAATTAAAAGCTGATGTATTGTTTTTACCTAAAAATGATGTCATAAAGGATACAGTATTGAGAAATTTATCACATATTAGTTGTGTCCAATCTCGCTTGCATATACTTGAATCATGTGTCCATTTGTGCTTGCACACTCTTTTATCCGGCTTGTGTAAGGGAAAGCTGCAGTTTTGTTAATCTGGGAACAGAGCTCCAAATAATATGCGTATCTGCGTATTTACGCATTGAAAAATTTAAAAAAACGCTTTTAAAATCGGCCCAGTGCGTAGCATTACGCAATACAAATCTTGATACGTTTTTTAAATTGATAAAAGTGCGTAACCGGTTTAACCAATGGAGTTTTTAGTGTCAGTTCACCTTTAAATCAAAAGTAAGTCGATCAAAATAAGCTTGTTATGAAAATGGCGGCCCGTCATGTTTGTGGATAAAAAAAAGGACGTTTTAAGCGATCAGCGGCTGCTTTGGGAATATTTCACAGAAAGTCTGTTCATATCATCATTTAAAATGTATTCTGTTTGCATTTATTAATAAAAAATAATAATATTTCTAGATTAAACACATCATGGTGAACTTTGTCAGTTTTCTATTGAAATGGAAAATAACCCTCAATATTCTAAATACCCTTAATTGCTGAAACAAAGGAGTAAAATACGCTTTAACAATAATATCAGGGGTGAAATACTCTTTAGACTTAATCCTTATCTGGAGCTCTGTCTGGGAATACCCAGTTTTAGGAAACAAAATGTATTTTCAGTTTAAGACAGTACTCAATAATGATGGTCAAATCTGGAGGGTTTCATGAGTATGATCTCATCGCAGCATTACTGCACACGACACTCGTCTGAATGTTCATGTGCACTGCTGTGTATGTAACATCAAGGTCAACATTGAAATCACCTCTCTGGCTCTACTTCTTGTTTCGTGTTTGTGTTTTCGAATTTATTTTGATATCATGTACTTTGTATTAGTCTTACCTTTAAAAGTTCCTTATGCAGTTTGTTACCCCTTAAGATGTAGATTTGCTATGTTATGTTAACAGTTACCAGAATCATTTATATTGTGAACATTAGGCCATAACAAAATAATCAGTTGTTCGATGCATTTTGGCCACACAATAAATGATTGAGTGGATAAAATAAAACAAATTATTCCATTTTCCATATAATAAAAAGCAAGCAAAAAGTGCAGAATTAGAACAAGGGTTTGTGCTTATCAATTTAATATATCCGCCAAACACATCCAGGGCTTTATATTTTCCAATAATAACCAGTTAATACAATCATCTGGCAAAGTGTTTGACCTGGAATAATTTTAGTGTTTTTTTAAAAACTACCCATGGGTTATGCCCATATGTAAATTTTACTGTCAAGGATGACAAAGTAAGGGCACAGTATTTAGCCTTTAAACCAGGTCTGCCATTCTTTAAACTGGATGCTTACTGTCAACAATCTTAGCTGACCAACCAAAGCAACTTTGTTCAGCCCATTTAATAAAATCACTATTTCTTACTGTTGTTTATGTGCACTTTTTTTTTCTCCATACCTATCGATCCTATTGCCTATTTTCATCCATTTAAATCATTCACGACATTTCACAGGACTGAGAAGCACTGGCTTCTGATCGGAATAAATCAGCAAAAAATATTTGTTATAGGGTGACTCAGAGCAACTAGATTTAAAACAACATTTTTTAGACACAACCAAAAATCTTAATGATGCTATATAATGCTGATAACCATTTAAAGACAAATGAACTCTATGTTGTTAATAAATAGGCCGAACTGAAATAAATACAAAATAACTCTGTGGTGAAAAAAGTCATTAGCTGGGTAAAATTTAGATGTTAGGTGAAATAAAAGGAATATAATTTAATTTCATTTAACAAATTTTAGGTGCGACAAACCCAATGAACATCTTGTTGTGGCCTAATTGTGACTTTCTAAATAGTATTATTTGTTTCTTGTTTAAATGTTGCTGTGTTTACAGGTTTACTGGATGTCAATCCTTATATTCAGGGTATTTCTTGTTCTAGAAATGTTGCCTTTTGTTGGCTGTTTTGATTAATTCTTGAATTTTCAGTGACATTATATCACAAATTTATTGAAAATAGATTATCAGTATGTTTATGTTGTGCTAAATTTATTTTCTGCCGTGCGAAAAGAATTCTCCTTGAAGATCATATCACGGGGGCCGTACTGATTGGGAATAATATAAAGTTGCATTTTTGTGGGCAAGATAAATTTGACATTAAAAAAAAACATGAGAACTTTAACAACTATTTTCTGTGATGTATCCATATATATATAATGATATAATAGTACTATGTTTGTTTACAGCTGCTTGCATACGACTTAGATGGTATAATTTAAGACGTTTGATGTTAATAGTACATTATGTAAATGTTACTTGTTTTACACTAAGTTCTGTTTTAGGTCTTTGGAGCACAACATGCTCATGATGAGCTATTGGGATCACCTTTTGTCCTTCGTTTATTTTATGTCATCAATATTTACATGTACATTGTGAACACTTAAGAGGCCACATTTATTGCCCTTTCTTTATGAAACTTGGTAAGAACTTTTTTCCCAATGTAATTTCATCTGAGATCAAAACTGGGTCATGTAGAGTCAAAAACTAGTTCACTAGGTCAAATTAGGGGAAAAAAACAAACTTGTGATAACTCTAGACGTCACCTTTTTTATCTCCTAATGATATCTTGACTGTGTTGGAAAATGGTAGCGGTCCATTGAAAACAGCTGACAGGGGGCCACTCAGTTTTCCTGATATCACTATAGCGAAAACTGGTGAACCCACTAGAAGTCACATTTTAGTACAATTTTCATGAAAATTGTTCAGAACATTTGTTCTAATGATATGTTGGCCAGGTTCGAAAATGATTTCGGTAAGTTGATATCATGGTCGCTAGGGGAATGGGCAGTTTTCCTTACCACTAGAAGTCATATTTTAAGTCCAACCTTTATGAAATTTTCTCTTAATATTTTGGATAAACCCAGTAAAACAACAAATTCTGTTTCATTATGAATCTTATTTGACCTTAAATAATGTATTCATGTTATGTCAGGAGCTGTATGTAAACTATTTGGCATAAAAAATCATTCACAGGTGACCTATTGAACTTTAAGACATTCTCTTTTCAAGAGAGACAACTGACTAGCTAACTGGGTTGTTCCAATAGAAACGTCCACCATGAAATAAATTAAGGTTAAAATATGTAAATGAATAATTAAGGTTAAAATATGTAAATGCACATTGTTCTGTGTTGTAAATATATTCAATTATCAAAAGTTTTTCATAATAATGTGTCTAGAAATGTATTCAAAGTTTTAATCTCACATATAGGTAAAACAGATGATATACATGTAATAAGAAATCTGTCTGCATGTCTGTATTGTGTGTATTATATATCTTAAGTCCTTATATTACTCAATAAGTATAAATTGTTTTAGTTATCAAAGCAGCTTTTAAGAGTGTTTTTTGTATGAAGTGGTATATCCGTTGTGACATTGTTACATGGCCACAGTATTGGCCAATCTTTTTTAAACTTACTCAGAACTGTTTACATTTAATTGTGACGATATGAAATCTTAGCATTGTTTGCTACTTGGTCATGTGGAGTAAAAACTAGTCAGTATGTCAACTTAAGTTTCACCTTAGAACACCATGGAAGTCTTTTTTTTTTGTCCAATCATCCTGAAACTTGCTTGGGAGGGTGTGTGGCAGTTTTTCATTATTTGCAGATTTAAAAATGGTCAAGCAACAAAAAACGCTTTCTTAGCCTAATTTGCAACTTTGATTAGAACATTTATTTCAATAATGTAACTGCCCTCATATAATCTGTGTCGTAAGTTAAAAAGCTCAGGTCAGAAGTAATATTTATATCACAAACATAAAAAACAAAAGCGGATCAATTAAGTTCCTTTGGGTCTCAGGTGAGCGCATCAGGGCCTTTGGCTCTTTTGTTTGTAAATTTTGTTAATTTTAAGATAATTTCATCATGCAAAATCTGCTGATATTTTCATAGCTGTTTATTATAGTTTTGTACCCCTTTTTTTTAAATATGTATATATTTTGTTTTTATGATAATTAAAACTGTAGACCAATACAGAATATAATTTGTAATGTTTTCAATTCTCCAGTGTTCACACATTGCAGTTTGGTTGCCTACAATCGAATGGCCTTCAACTTTGTTCACACATTGCGCATTGCTTGTTTACAAATCAATGTTGTTGTACTTTGTTTACGCATTGTGCACTACTTGTGTAAGAACCAATGTCCTTGTACTGTATTGACACATTGCATATTGCTTGTGTACAAGCCAATGTCCTTCTACTATGTTGACACATTGTACATTGCTTGTGTACAATCCAATGTCCTTGTACTGGGTTGACACATTGTACATTGCTTGTGTACAATCCAATGTCCTTGTACTGTGTTGACACATTGCACATTGCTTGTGTACAATTCAATGTCCTTGTACTGTGTTGACATATTGCACATTGCTTTTGTACAATCCAATGTCCTTGTACTGTGTTGACACATTGCTTGTGTACAATCCAATGTCCTTGTACTGTGTCGCCACATTGCACATTGCTTGTGTACAATCCAATGTCCTTGTACTGTGTTGAACCATTGCTTGTGTACAATCAAATGTCCTTGTACTTTGTTGACACATTGCACATTGCTTGTGTACAATCCAATGTCCTTGTACTGTGTTGACACATTGCATATTGCTTGTGTACAATCCCATCTCCTTGTACTGTGTTGACACATTGCACATTGCTTGTGTACAATTCAATGTCCTTGTACTGTGTTGACATATTGCACATTGCTTGCGTACAATCCAATGTCCTTGTACTGTGTTGACACATTGCNGGGTAATGTTGACAGGGATGGTCGAGATAGACCGTGTTGTCAAAAGAGATGTTCAGTATTAAAATGACGTCACTTGGTGAATAAATGAAGAAGTTATGTTTAAAAAAAAATGGGCCCCACCCCAACCCCCATTCTGGTCTATCTCCTCCTACACTATTAGCACTAGAACCTTGAAACTTACACACATGGTAGCTATGAGCATATGTGCGACGGTGCGCTATTTGGAATTTTGATCTGACTCCTGGGTCAAAAGTTATTATCATGTGCGTCGCATGTTGTTAGTAAAATGAATGTTTTACCCATTTTACCCATTTATTTGCCCATAACTTTTGACCCAGGGGTCAGATCAAAATTACGTCACCGTCACCGTCGCACATATGCTCGAAGCTACCATGTGTGTAAGTTTCAAGGTTCTAGTTCTAATAGTTTAGGAGAAGATAGTGGCCGATCAAAAAAAAAGCGGAGATCAATACAATATCTCCACGCTTTTGAAACCGTGGGGATATTAAAGCAGAAATTGTAAATGAGCACACACAAAATAACGTTTAAACTGCTGTGTACGAGCTCAACCCAATGTTATAAACTATTAAGGTAGTAAAATCATTATAAAAACGATAGAACGTTGTGGAATAGCGACCGAATAAGTTTGATGGAATGGCATCGCATTGAATTTTAATAACCTTTAAATAGTGTCCATATTCCAGTACAAAGTTCAATCATTAACTCCGGCATTACACAATGTAGTGCGTTTATTGTTGAAGTGCACTAAGTTAAAAAACAAATTAATCTAACTGACAACTGCTCTAGTTGAATGAGAAGTAGAGGGCGAATGATAGTAGGAATCATTTAATTAAGTTATTAATCCCGGAACAAGTTATGTGGTCGGAGTGCGATTCCGGACTCACCATCCCCGGATTAACAGACCTTACCCTACAATCCTCTCTCTACAAACTGGGAACGCAAAGATTGGTAATACGCCATTAAAATACAAAATAATTGAGCCTAAAAAATCATTAAAGCGGAAAGTATCGTCCCTGATTAACGTGTGCGGACTGCAAATGCTGATATGGGACGGCACTTGACGCGCATGCATTAAACCCCCTTTTCACACAGATAGGCTTAATTGTATTGATGCGCAGTGCACGAAGGGCAACGATCTGGATAAATACAAGAATACATAGTTCAAGGCTCTATAAGCCGATATACGGACACACGTTGACATATATGGCGCGTTAAACGTTGCAAAATTCATACTTATCTGATATATTTGTGTATATAATAATATTCTGTATTCCCTGTTTGTGTGCGACTGCGTATATCATAGGCGGATCCAAGGGGGGGGGCGGACGCGGCGTACGCCCCCCCCCCCTAAAATCGAAAAAGTAAAGTCAATTCATTTGATGTTTCACACTTAACTAGATCAAAATCACCTATTTGAACTCATTTTTCTTCTTTTTCGTACACAGCATTTCCCACTAATCACAGACAATCGCTAAATGTTTTATCTTTAGACTCTCTGTCGCCCGGTTTTTCAAGTCGAACTTTGCGATTCTGATGTATCCCTCTTTACATAAGGCGTGACATTCTCGAGGAGTGGTTGTTAAAGCCTTCAAAATCACTAAAATCGTGATACCCCTGGACCCCCTAGCACGGCTTTTCCCTGCACCCACAAGGGGCACTAGCGGCCCCCTGGACCCCCAGCAAATCTTTCAATATCCCGCCCCCTTACCAGAAATCCTGTATCCGCCCCTGTATATTGTTGAAGTGCACTAAGTTCAACAACAAATTCAACTAACTGACAGTTGCTCTACATGAATCAGAGGTAGGGGGAGAATGACCACAGACATAAAAAAAATTACAAATCCCGAAAACAGTTCTGTGACCGGACCGGGTGTGCGCTTTCGGATTCACCATCCCCTGATTGACGGACCTTACCATACAGTTCTCTTTCTACCAACTGAGAAAGCAAAGCTCGGTTATACGACATTTGAACCTCGCTATGTGAAAAGGGGGTAAAATGCATTTGCGTTAAGTGCCGCCCTAGATTAGCCTGAGCAGTCCGCACAGGCTAATCGGGGAAGACACTTTCCGCTATTTTTGTTCTTTTCGTTTAAAGGAAGACTCTTCTTGACGAAACTCCAATGAAGGCGAAAAGTGTCGTCTCTGATGAGCCTGTGCGGACTGCACAGGCTAATCTGGAACGACACTTTACGCACATGCATAAAAAACCCTTTCCACGTTGCAAGGCGCATTTAAATCGACATTAATTGTATTGATGCGCAGTGCACAATGTGCAACGACCTACACGTCTGAAGTTTAAACAAGAAAACAAAGCGCAAGTCTTACATTAAAGTAAGAGCATAAATAAACGTCAAGCCAATCAGAAATAACATTTTCATCTGGGCATTTAGTACAGAGCTTTATCATTTACTTCAGTATGGCACGTGTACTGCGTATATTGTTGAAGTGCACTTAGTTCAAAATCAAATGCAGCTAACTGACAACTGCTCTATTTGAATTAGAGGTATGGGGAAAATGACCGCTTCACCCATTTATGCTTAGCGTCTAGAAAAAAGGCCTTGGCAAACAGCGTAGACCCTGATGAGACGCCGCATGGCGTCTTATCAGGGTCTGCGCTGTTTGCTTAAAGGAATTTCTGTAACAAATATTCTAAATATAGAAATAAATATACTAGACACCCCTTATTTTGGAAATAAATTGATCCAGTTTAGAAGAATGGGAGAGTACACTAGGCATAAATGGGTTAAATCATTTATTTACCAATGCCGAAACAAGTTATGTGACTGAGAGTGCGATCCAGATCTCATCATCCCCGTATTAACAGACCTTGTCCAACAGTTCTCTCTCTACCAACTGAGAAGGCAAAACTTTGTTATACGACATTTGAGACTCGCTGTGAAAAAAAGGGATTCAAAGCATTGGAGTAAAGTGTCGTCCAAGATTAGCCTGTGCAGTCCGCACAGGCTAATCAGGACGACACTTTCCGCTTTAAGTGTATTTTTCGTTTAAAAAGAGATTGTTCTTGACGAAGCTCCAGTGTAGGCTGAAAGTGTCGTCCCTGATAAGCCTGTGCGGACTGCACAGGCTAATCTGGGACGACACTTTTCTCACATGCATTAAAACCCCTTTTCACAGACCGATGCGCATTTTAATCTACATTGATTGAAATGATGCTCAGTGCACACGAGGTGCAACGACCTACGCGTCTGGAAAGTATACAAGAAAACATAGCTCAAGGCTGAGCCTCTCTCTGTGAAAATAGTGGTTTAATGCGAGTGTGTAAAGTGTCGTCCCAGATTAGCCTGTGCAGTCCGCACAGGCTACAGCTGGATTTTGGATCAGAAGATACTTTCTTTAAGCGAAACATATCATAAAAGCGTAAAGTGTCCTCCCAGATTAGCCTGTGCAGTCCGCACAGGCTACAACTGGATTTTTGGTACGAATATACATTCTTTAAAATAAAAAATATCATAAAAGCGTAAAGTGTCGTCCCAGATAAGTCTGTGTAGTCCGCACAGGCAACAACTGGATTTTTGCTAAGAAGATACTTTCTACAAACGAAAAATATCAAAAAAACGTAAAGTGTCGTCACTGATTAGCCTGTGCGAACTGCACATGCTAATCTGGGACGACACTTTACGCACGTGCATTAAAACCCCTTTTCACAGAGCGAGGCGCATTTTATTCTACATCAATTGAATGGATGCACAGTGCACGAGGTGCAACGACCTAGTGTCTGGAGTGTAGACAAGAACACACAGCTCAATGCTTCATAAGCCAATATACAGACACGTGCAGAAGCATATGGCGCGTCGAACGTTATCGATCATAAATATGGGAAATTAAACAACACATATTTCTTTGGCCATACATGTATATGGCGCGTCGAACGTTATCGATCATAAATATGGGAAATTAAACAACACATATTTCTTTGGCCATACATGTATAGGATTTTGCCATATGCATATGACTTTAAATAACATATATATACAACTATACCACACAAACAGGGAAATATAGAACATTTATACACAAATATATCAGATAAATATGAAAACGTTGAATTTTGCATCCCTTAACACGTGGTTGTGGTCCCAGTGGAGATGATGGTCTTCGGTCTGACGGCTTCCTGCTGATTCTGGTTTTCATCGTCCGGTGTCACACGCCCTCCAGCTGGCGATCCAGCTTCTTCCGGGTTCGTGATGTCTGTTGTTATTCTGTTTGGCTTTTTTGTAGCAATAGAGGGTTTCGACAGGGTATGTAAGCTAGCCTTACGCCCAACCCTCCTCCTTTTTCATAGCGGGCTTGGGAAGTTGGGACCGCCGTGATGGAGGGTTTTATTTGATTTCTGAACTTTTATATTAAATATTTGCAAAACGTCTATGCATGAATGAGTATTAAAACAGCACCACACGGTATCTCATTATGGGACATCAGCCACACGCATATAGTAAGATAACATGTCTGTTGTAAGTGTTGACATGGTAATCGTAATAACCTTGATATTACATTTATTTGCCAATGTTATTGTATTGTCCAATACGCTCATCTTTCTCCCATAGACCGGCTAGCGCTTGGACTGATACATGTAACTTTGTGAATTTATGTGCATGATGGGCAAGTGAGGCAGCCAAGTCAGCGAAAAAATGTAATGTTATATGTGTCGTGTTCTGAAAAACTGGACAAAATGCTTGTGCGTAATTTGTCATCCCTGATTAGCCTGTTCAGTCCGCACAGGCTTATCAGGGACGACAATGTCCGCTTTTATTGAATTTTTCGTTTAAATGATGGCTCTTCTTAGCGAAAATCGAGATTAGGCGGAAAGTGTCGTCCCGGATAAGCCTGTGCGGACTGCACAGGCTAATCTGGGATGACACTTTACGCACAAGCATTTTGCCAAGTTTTTTCAGAACACGCCACATATATCAACTGTTATGTGTTATGAAAGACCTAGTACGTATGAACCAGATATTTTAGTGTTTGGGGGGGGGGGGGGGGGGGGGGCATACTAATAAGAAGTGGAATTCGCTTTCTATAGCATTCATATTACAGTAAATACACTCCCTATTTTCTTTTGGTATGTTTTCATGACGACCTTTTTCTATCGCTAGATTATGGGCAGAGATTCTGAATTGTGTGAGTGATATTCTAACTTTATTGTTGTTAATGCATTTTTAATATTTTTCCGTTTCAAAGTCATATTAGAAATATCGGTATGCAGCCAGTCTATTTGAGTCTATTTGAGTTTTTTATATTTGTGAACCAAGTCTGTTTATATATACCCAAAATTCGATTTGTTATTATTTTTAGGTCGTATTCGTTTGGGATATGCGTATTTTGTTGCATCCTTATAGTAGCTAAACCAATGTGTTCGAGAAGTTCTTTATACCGATAAGCCCAGTTCCTACCGGCATATGTATTATTACTTTCAGTAACGCTCTTAAGCAAATTATAAATAGATTTTGTCAGTAGGTTGTTGTTCGGATCAATGATTTTTAACCAGTATTTAACAAATGTCAATTGGCGTTTTAAATACATTGGGTATCTACCTAATTCCCCGTAAAGATTTAAGTCCGTCTAAGTTTGTGGATTTTCTGACTTTTAGTATCTTACGTAAGAAGTTACAGTGTATGTGTTCGATATCTTTTCCTTCATGAAAGCCCCATGTTTCGGATGCGTAATATAATTTGGACCCAATTAGACTGTCAAACAGTCTACATTGTTCGTCTTTGTTTAATTCAAGTTGATTAAATACGGTAAACAAATTGTGTAATGCGAATTGTGAATGTTGAGCGATATGTTTTTGCGTACGGTTCCAGTCTCCGTTTTTGTAACGATTTACCCCTAAATATTTAAATGGATCGACAATATCTAATATTGTGTTATTTAATTTAAAATTATATCGTGTATGTCTACCTTTTTCAAAAATCATTATTTTGGTCTTTTTTGTGTTAACTGTTAGTTTCGACTCGTTGCAGTAATTTTCTAAATCTTTAAGTAGCGATTGTAGCGCGTTAGGCGAGTGAGCGAACATGACCGCGTCATCAGCGAAAAGAAGTATGAATAATTTAGTATTCTCAAGAGTAAAAAGGTCATCCATATTATCATTGAAACTTGAAACAATATCATTTATGAAAAATAAAAATAATAACGTTAAGGTTTGGTCGCCTTGTTTTGCTCCAGTATTCAACTCAAATAGTGATGTATATGTTCTTTCATGCCGGACACATGCTTTGCATACAATAAATTCCATCTCGCAGGTCAGTGCGCGGTCAGCCTTTCTCGAAATCGCTATTTCAACGCTACTTTAGCAAAGCAAGAATTATCTTCAGACCAGAAATATACTTAAAGAAGTCATTCTCCGAATGCAATAATTATCATGCACATATGGCTGATCAATTACAGATTATCAATGTGTTTTAAACAAATACATTGCAGATACTGTTTTTTTTTATTATTTTAATAAGAAAATAATGCCATTAACTTGACAAAAATATTTTGCATGATCGCGATGAACCATAATAAGATAAATAATCGAGTAAAATACTCGGTAACTGTGCACGGCAAACCACTTAAACAGATCTGTTTGAAAAACGCGCGTATAAATATTGGAAATACGTATGGGTGCATACCCTTTGTCCGGTTACCGTATTTGCTTTTATTACATGTTCACATAGTATTTCTGTAAGATACATTTTCAAAAGTATCTAATAATGAGAATTAAGTCACCAAAACTTGCGCAACACCCCGTAATTGCTATGGGCTTCGTGCAAATAAAAACTAAGCAGTCAAAAAACATCCGCTATCTTTGATCTCATCGATATAACTGATTATCCAACCAACATCGAAGCCGTAAATCTTTTTAAAAAGCTATTTCTTGTTTATCATGTAGAACCTTTTGTTGGGATAGTTTCTAGCTTTATCGCGCTAATCAGATGGGTCTGCTTAGCCAAACGAGCCAGTATCGATCAAAAATAGACGGCGATTTCCCGAAGATCACCAGACTAAGTGTGATAAGTTGTATAGCTTATAAAAAGTAAATAACTGAACGTTCTGTACTGTGGTAGAAATTTAAACTTGTTCGCTTTACGTATTGTTGGACTGACCGGGTAGTATCCATGGTTACCGTGCACACGTTTTACACCACAAACCACACTGAACTTAATGTTATTGATATGAATATAATTATATATAATAGTTTGAGTTGTTTATTGTTTACATCGATTAATATAATACAATACACAACGTTAGAAAATACTTCCATGGGGCTTGGTTGTTGTTTATTTTTGTTGTTGTTCGATAATTCACAAGGCGCAGAAGTGCTTTTAGACGAATGTTTAACACAGTTTTAACACCAATTACTCATAACAACTGTGAACCATGTTAACCAGATTGTTAAAATGTAATGCCCAATGAACACACTTAACAATTTTATCGAGAAATTATTATTATAAGAAAACAAGTGGATTGGTGACAGTAACTCTGTATGATCGTATGCCTTAAAGGGATCTTATAGAGTTTCGTATATTTTTTTTTTTGTAAATAAATGTGGTGTTTTTTTTTTTTAATCAAAACTATAATTATTGAAACAGTCAAAAATAAATATCATAACCCGATAAAAAAAAATGCTGAATAGAAAGCATATTTTGACTCGAACAAGGCACCTCAAGGATTAAAAGCTACCGGGCTAACTCCTTACCACTCGACCACATAGGTTTTGATACAAACAGCGTGTCTTAAACGCAATCTTAATTATACACGTATTTTCCAAATTATGGACGAAAACCGTTACAATCGTTTTTTTTATTTAACCGATTTCGATTGGTGGTTATTGATAAATGACCCAATATTATTCCTGACTTTGGAGACAGCCCTAAACTTTTTTGGTATTGCAGACTGCGGTTTCCATAATTTTGTATTAAATCATAAAAATTACAATTTTTGCTACACTCTCATGTTCGCTGAATTAACGTAAAGTTAAAGCCCATGTACACTCAAAATCAACGAATATTTCGTAAAATAGATATTTTATTATTATTAATAAACGATTAACAAAATGCTTATTTTTTTTATTTTTGTGTCAGAATATATTCCATTTTAATTTCCCCCAACGATATCTATTCATACGACACACGAACACTAACATGGTGCATGAACATTTTAATTTCCCGCAACGTTATAAATTTATACGACACATGAACTTTAACATGGTACATGAACATGTGTTGAATATATTGTCCTACAAAAAAATAAAACAGAGCATTTTGTATCTTGTTAAATCTATTTTACCAGACCACATCTAACGTTGAAATTTTGGCTTTTGCTTTAAGGAACATTGATTTCTTATGGGTTAACTTTAATTTATAAAATATTCGTTTATTTATTTGTATCAGGGTGTCGATAATTGCAGAAGGTGCTGCTAATTAGATGCATACCCAACTTTAAATTAAATATATCGATCCTTCAGAGACAATGATGCCACTTTGAGGAAAAGGTTGTTTATAAAGATCACATAAGTTATCGGCATATCAGAAAATTCGCTTTAAGTGCCGATAGTATGTGCGTTCTACTGAGAGTATGTTAAATACATTACTTTTGTTATACATAATACATTATACGTATATGATACACTAATAAAAGTTTCAATTCATCCGCAAACCAAAGATTTATCAATAAACTACTTTCGTCTGGCCATTATTTGCTTATTGATAGATATTTGCGCAAACTAGTGCATACATTTTTATCATCATATTAATGCTTTCCGTTTCGTCGGACTAATACACCTGTATCAAAGTGTGCTAAAAATAGATGTCGGCCAATGTCAAAGTCGACCATGTACCACGCGCATGGTTTATATTTATCGCGTGGGGTTTACCTATACAAACAATGTACATGATGAAATCATGATAGCTTGCATGAGTGTACAGCAATGCTTGACGGCTTGCATCAGAGCCTCGGCGTTGATAAAAGAAACTTTGTCACATTATCTACTGCTCTTGTTCTGTACTGGTGTGTTTTATTAGGACTGGAAGTTTAATAGGACTTAAATAGTTTTGAGTTTGAAAGGTAATATATTTATTATAATCAATATTTGCATATATAGATCTATATGTATAGATTTTTTGTAATATATTTTTTGTTCATTATATTTTATAATTAATAACAATGAAATAAATTATGGACCTACAGGCTTTGAGCATTGATTTATTTACCCTCTGATTTACATGTCTTCTTTTGGCCAGATGGTTATACTGGTACAGTAAGCTATATTTGTTCATTTAATTTGAATCACTATTTTTTTACATATAATTAAGGTCTCAATAAATTATTCAGTTCGTCTGAATTTGGATCTAAAACATTGGAGTGATCGACGAAAGCAACATTTTACTAATTTTAAGTGCGGTTACTATGACGAACATGTTTTCTTTTTGTTGTGGTCAAATGTACATCATCGTCATGTATTGTTTTGTTAAACTTAATGCAAACATTTAAAATAACTAATGACAGAAATCGTTAATGCAATCCATAGCAACTTGTAACAAAATTCCAAAATATAGTTCGTTTGCGCATAAAAATGCACGAATTCTGTAGTACATCATCTACATGTACTCTAAAGTTATCTTGTACGTGTCGGTGAAAACAGCTGATCATGTTAGCATGTACCGGCACCGGTATAACGTTATCATCATACGCATGATAAACGTTTAAGTTGTAACTGTTGTGAGCGACTCATGATTAACGGGTTTGTATTACTGTAAGTTTTGTATTTCCTGAAGCAATCGCTTTGCCAAGCACTTTAATAAGAGTTCTATATTTCTTGTGGGGTATTGAGTCTAATATAGAGCATTGTACATGTATTATTGATCACCTCTTGGCACGACATGAACCTGACCACGTGCGCCAGGTAGAGCGACATAAACAGTTATCTAGCTGAAATAATTCGCGTTCAGAATAAATCAAGAGTCTGCCAAAGCAAAAATCATCAAAAGACTCTAAGGCGGCAATTTATATTGACTAAACAGTTATCATGACTTATGGGACATTCACGTGTGCTTTTTTCAGTATGGGGGTCATTATTTATAACGTTCCGATGTAAACATTGATTCGTCCGAGGGACATTCACGTGTTGCGCTCAGCTGTGTGTGGGGGTTATTATTTATAACGATGTTAACATTGATTCGTCCGAGATCACGGCCGACGTAAAATGTCATTGCTGATTGAATCATCTAAAATTTAATAATACCTAACTATATTCATAGTTGGTGAGAATATACATTTGGAGATTTAAAAAGTTTTATTGAAGTAACATGTCTTATGGTAAAGTACGATATTTGCACGGTTATAACCAGAGTACTAAAATAAGTAACAATCAGCAACATACTAAGCAACAACATTACTCACATGCAACACATGTGTCAGTATTCACATAAATACACTTGTCATAATTCGCATATATACACCGACACGTCACTTTCCATGTACAATACACCACAGGGAAAAGTCTCGATTTTTTTTTTACTATATACTATATATACGAAGTTAGTATANATTTTCATTATGCATGTATATTGTTTATTTTCAGATTCTGACTACAGTTTGAAATCAATGCGACCAATTATGGAGACCGCCGAGCTTCGTTGTTATAGAGACACTCCGCGTTACCCTAGTAGCTACTCCCTGTCCACCCGAGGGTCAGGACTCGGGAAGCTAGAGGGTGGGATGGAGGGGCGTGGTATCATCTTGTTGGTGGTGTGTGGCCTATACGCTCTCTTCCTGTTTTTGGTGGCACGATCACTGAAACATATCTTGGGGAAAGTGACATCGCCGGGTAAGTTATTGGGAACATTATGCCTCGTTCTGGGAAAACCGGATTTAATATTTGAGCGAAAAGTGTCGTCCCAGATTAGCCTGTGCTGTCTGCACTAGCTAATCAGGGAAGACACTTTCTGTCTTCTAAACTGTAAACTGCACAGGCTAATTCAGGGCGTCACTTAACGCTCATGCATTTAACCCCTTTTTCCCAGAGTGTTGCTCATTTCTATGTTGTGGTTTTGTTGATGATGGGGTTGAAGTTGATGATGATGATGATTATGTTGATGATGATTCAGGTCGTGTTAATTGTGATGTTATAAATTTTCAATGTCTGTCTTTGGTATAAAAGTATTTTTCTCCTGATAGAGTTCCTGGAGATTTATTGCATCTGTATGAATGATTTTTTTTTCAGTGACATCCATGATGTGGCGAAAAGAAGTCACCAATGTGTCTGTTTCAAAGAAAACCATGGAAGGCGAAAAGAAGAAAGTCATACGCGACCGAACATTTTCGCATGGTTGAAAAACAATAATATAATGACGAAAGACAACAAATGTGTAAATATTAACCGTTAAACTGTGATGGTTATATTTATATTAATGTTCGCACTTGCATTCGCGCAAAAGTAGCATATCCGGCCTTGAAAATACAACCTGGAAATGATGTCATATCCGGCGTGGGTTGCAACTCCGGTGAAGCTTCACATTTAAGTTCCAAATACGTATGCCACAAGGTCCTGAGATACAAGAACGACAATGACAAGCTTCGTGTGCTGTTCTAAAAATCAAGAGATTTGTATTTTATATAAACTGTAATTTATTTACAATAACAAGGTGTCTTCATCTAAGAAAGTGTATTGATAAAAGTTTGATAGCAGTGTTCAGTTTATATAAAAACTGAATTGTAGAATATAAATGCAGAAGTAGGCATATTGCATTACAAAATAAATTGTAGAAGGATAATTATGAAAATAGCGCGCACAAACTGTTAAATGTTAACAGTATAATACAGACTAGTGTATTTTAACGCGCACAAACTGTTAAATGTTAACAGTATAATACAAACTAGTGAATGTTAACAGTATAATACAGACTAGTGTATGTTAAAAGTATAATACAGACTAGTGTAATGTTAACAGTATAATACAGACTAGTGTAATGTTAACAGTATAATACAGACTAGTGTAATGTTAACAGTATAATACAGACAAGTGTATTTTAGTATTCACAGTAGTCCTGAAGGTTATATTTTTTCTTTGCCTTTGTGTAAAATAACAATACTCAAGCATAAAAATATATAAGATAAATGTTGTGATAATCTTACATGATTTGTTATGTTGGATACATTAACTGTTTTATACTGTATGTGTACAGTTATTATTTCGTGCTGTTGTTTGGAGGCCTCATTGAAAATAAGATGACCATTGTTTCAATGTAAATGATACTTTGTCAAAATGTGTTGTCTTAATGAGCTACCTTCAGAAAATAAAGATTAGTAATATTTTTCCCAGTAATTTTATAATTAGTATTATTATTATAAGGGTTGGTCTCAGAGTAGAAAGTTATATAATATAATGAAGACCTTTCTTAGCAAATGAAGTTTTGTTTAGCAATCCTTTCTTGTTAAATAATGATTTGTATTTGTTCATGTTAAGTTTAGTTATTATTATGTATATGAATATAATGTAAATAATATATGTATTTGACTGTAATAAGGGCCTATATTTACCTGTAAATATGTTAGTAATTGTCCCCTTTGTAAGTAATTGTCCAAACCACAGCCATTCACAGAGTAATAACGTTTGCTAAATGCAGCTGGTTTTGTTATTTAAGGGACTTGTACACAGATTGAGGCATGTTTTAAAGTGTGAAAGTTAAAGTTTAGTTTTGAATTTCGACCAAAAAATAACTTTAACTATTTTTAAATAGAATATGGTTAAATACTAAGCTTACACACACAAAATCACATGTTGGTGCGCACATTCGTTTCTGCAACAGTAGTTTAACAGCAGTTATGTCGCCCAATGAAAATGTATATTTTATTAAGAACTTTAATTGTATGCACAAACATGTGTATGAATTCAATGTTCATCGGATATTCCAGAGACTAGATCTAGTGTTTGGATATTCACACAGTCATCTTCCTGGATATTCACACAGTCATCTTCTTGGACAACGAAATCTGTTCTTTGTGTTGTTTCATATGTACATAGCTTACCAGTACTTACTTTGTTATACAGTTACAGTATTTTTTACTTTGTTGAAAAAATAAAACGTTTGAAAAACAACAAATTCGTTTTTCATCAACAAATCAATACCGTTAATGTACTAAACCGGGGAAATGTCTGATAAATATTGAAAAATACACGATAGTAAGGTTAAAATAAATCAATTGATATCTTAAAGTACATTGCCTGTGGTAAATTTTGAAAATGTATGACATCAGGAGATATCATGGTATGCAGCAATCGTTTCATGATTTGAAGATTTAGCAGGAAAAGGACAGTGAATTTTCTTAATTATACACAATTTAGTAATGACATATTCAACATTCTTGTACTAACTGGTGCATTGTTCTCTAGTTTAAGTATGAAGGTTAGATTATACAAGTGTAAACATGAGGACTGGGGTGATCAATGCGTGTCCTTTATCTATGCCTTGCATATGCATGTCTCATATCTATGCCTTGTACATGTTTGGCCTCGTTCAAGGTGAGAACATAAATTGAGACCAAATGAACTGATTACGAACTTGATAAAAACATCGATGTCGTTGACATGCATCAGATTATGACGAGACTAAACCGGGTAAAATACCTCGTTATCGTGCAATTACAAAGACTAACTTATTTATGGGTGCATTACACTGGGAATGTAATGTCCCAATAATGAATAATAATACTGTCAGCAAATTTTAACAAACGTAAGACAGCATGCATACAGTAACAGACCTATGTATTATAGGTCTTTGACCGGGTCTATTTTGAGGTATCGTCAATTAAAACGTCATACTACACGGCTTCTATTGGGGTGACAGTATTTATATTGGACTCGAGCCAAATATGCAACATTTACTACCTTGTATCACCTGTACCAGTAAGATGCCGTGAATCCGATTATCTTTATATCTTCAGCATCAACGCAAAACCGAGAAAGAAGTTAGCTATTGTGTATTTAACTGTTTCGTTTTCGCTATTGTGTATTTAACTACGTCATCTTGATCGCTTTCGCGCCGTCATGTATCGTTACTCATAATTATGAAAACCTCATATGTGGAAATTCTTAAGACCTAAATTGCACCTGGCTTATCCAATAAAATACGAGTTTTTAGCCAAATTGATTTAATTTTCGCGACTCTAACTTTCGTCCATAATTAATGATTAATGACTGTACATTTTCGGACAATTTATTTTACAATGCTATTTACCAGCATTCTGTTCTGTTGCGCTTATCTGGTGACACTTCGATCATGCGTTTTTACAACCGGATTTAGGCAATAAAACCTGGCAGACGAATGCCTTAAGGCAATGTCCATTAAATTTGCGTAATTGGATACGGTAAATAACTATGTATACCGGTAAAAGACACTGGTTTAATCCAACACCTTAAATTGAAACATGTATAAAAGTAATATATACTATACGGCGTTGTTTTTTGAAGTACCGTACGTGCTTTTAATCGTTGAAACAATTGATGCTCTACACGTTTCATACCCGTATCCAATGGCCAATGCAATATTTGTACAGTGTCTCTTAATTTTCGAACACCTGTATTTTGTGTGTCTAAATTGTTGGACACCTATATTTTTAATCGGACAGGAAAAACAATATTTAAATGTCCGAAATCTTATAGTCATTACGGTAGTCTGTAAGATGAAATATTAATTCTCGTGCACAACTGTATCTCTGAAATTCGGAATTGGTCGATTTAAAATTAAATGTAATACTTTTCAATGGCAACATTAAATGTGCTTCTGCACAATTCATCACTCTTCCTTTAAAAACTTCATCATGTCACCCATTCTCCTTTCTTACCAAATACCTATGTTAAGGGTCTGCTTACTGAACACTAGATAATAAGATTTGCGTAATAACAACAAAATTGTTGGTTTTGCTTTATACTGACCCCGTTAACGTGCTGCTCTCAACGCACTGCCTTAACCCATTTATGCCTAGCGTTTAGAAAAAAGGCCTTGGCAAACAGCGTAGACCCAGATGAGGCGCCGCATGATGCGGCGTCTCATCAGGGTCTGCGCTGTTTGCTTTAAGGAATTCCCATAATACATATTCTTAACATAGAAATAAATATACAAGACATCCCTAATTTTGGAAATAAATTGATCCAATTTAGAAGGATGGGAGAGTCCACCAGGCATCAATGGGTTAACGTGCTTTTCTAAACGCACTGCCTTAATTCGTGCAACAAAGATGGCTTCTTTCTGTAAGATAGCATGATTCATTGCTTGTATACACCAAAGATCAATGTTTATTGAAAGATCTTTGTTTAGACCACATTAGCTGATGAGATGACACCATTGATATATTGATCATGACACGTTGTGGACTTTGTCGCTGCCGCTCCCGCCGTTCTGTTTATTTGCATTCCCCGACAATCTAGACTAGGGACTTATACAGACATAAAGGTCCGTGTCTAGACTCATGGACTTTAGCCGTAAACAAAGCGTTCATTTTCTCACAGCGTTGGCCCTGTTTTTATCTTCAACACTACCGATCTTTGCCTAAATCAAAAACCGATTTTCCACCAAGCAAACTTTTTGTTTCTGACATGCGCGCTAAATTCGCGCAGAAAAAAATGCTTCCGTGAAACCGAAATCAGTTTTCAGATCAACACGCATGTGCATTACAAAAAGTTACATTGAGAAACTAGTAATCTTACCTTTAAAAAAATCGGACATCTTCTGGTTTTTTGTTTTCTTTTCAAGACGAGAGTTTGTTATACTTAAGCCTTTTTTTCCTCAGGACACCACTTTTGGCCTCACGTTTGACATTGTTTGCGCCCAAATTCGAAGTAATTGTTTCCGCTTTTATGGTATTTTTCGTTTAAAGGAAGTCTCTTCTTATATTAACGAAAATCCAGTTTAGGCGGTAAGTGTCGTACCTGATTAGCCTGTTGGGACTGCACAGGCTAATCTGGGACGACACTTTACGCACATGCATTAAAACCCCATTTTCACGGAGCGAGGCTCATTTTTTCATGAGTAGGTAGGGTAATATAAGTGTAAGAGAATGAGATGACCAACACGTGTCCTATAACTATGCCTCCCTTCAAGGTGAGACCAAGGTTCGAGACCCAGTGGACTCATTATGAACCTTAATTAAAACACCATTGTCGTTCATATCCCAGTGTGAACAGTTCATGTATTGTTACCCTGAATACTTGCTGATTATGCTTTTACAAAGGCTAAGTAATAGTGCTATAACACGGGGAAATATAAGAAATATTCCAATACTATTTTTTTATTGATTTTAGCGAATCGTCACATAACGAGGTAAGGTAACAGACTCGGTCTATTTTAAGAAATCGTTAATCAAAAACGTCATAATTTTAGTAACATGGCTTCTTACGGAAGTGGTACAGTATTTATATTGGACTCGAGGATAATGTTTAGTTGTTCGCGCTAGCGGACAGCTAATGTTGAGGGAATTTTGCAAGTCAGTTTGCTCTTAACTACGCCAGGTACCATAACCACCGCATCTGCCTGTTTATACTTTACCACTGGTACACTGCATGCAGACAGCCAGTGTGTGTATGTAATCAATAGTGTTTAACAGCTTGTGCGACGACTTTGGCCAGTCTAGTGTTTAACAGCTTGTGCGAAAACATTGGCAAGTTTATCATTGAAATATGTACGTATTGCTGCTTTCAGTGAAAACGGGGCTTAATGCATGTCAAATAAGATAAGCATGTGCACACTGATTAGCCTGTGCAATGCGCACATTTTGTCTAAGTTAACTCAATAACATAAATATGAGGATAAACAGTGCACACACATCTCGACCTATGTTGTAAGACACACTCTTTATAAATTTGAATGGGTTTTGTTCATTTCAAACTTGCGATATAAAAAGCTATTACATAATTTTGAAAACTGATTTGCGTCTAAGATTATGCAATAGCGAAAAACTGCAGTGCCTTCAGCGCTTTGATTAATTAACTACTCTGTACCCTCAATTGACGGATACAGTAAGAGGCCGTGTCCTGAATTTATCCGAGTATCTTTATATCTCCAGCATCAAGGTAATACCGGGGGAGTTAGCTATACAGTAATATATTTACCGACGTCATCTTGATTGCTTTCGTGCCGACAATTTCCGCCTAAACTGGATATTCGCTAAGATGAGTTATTTTAAACGAAAAATATAATACAAAAATACCATACTAGAAAATGTCGTCCCTGATTTCACTGTCTGTCTGGAACGACACTTAACGGACATTTATATAAAAAAAAAAAAAAAAAAAAAAAAAAAAAAAAAAAACGTTTTCCCAGAGCGTGGCTCAATGATATACATGATAATATTCAGCACTCCTTATACTCCGGCATTGGTCTCTAATTATGTGACATTGGATTTAGTGAAATGCGGTCGCAATGCGGTGACATCGAAATGTTTTATCGGCAAAGGCGCACCAATGAAATAAACACTCATGGCTTCACTCGGAGATAAATTGATCGCAGGCTAATTTCGATGATACACTATACGGGTTGAAGAGGTGCATGTGTGCATGCGAACTGTTGCACATGTGGTCATAAAGAATAGCACGTTCGTACTCGAAGAATTGCACGTGCGCACGTACAGAGTTGCACATGCGAACTTGAAGGCTTGCAGGTATGCACTTGAGAACTTTACGTGCGCAAGTGCATACAGCATATTTCGGATGTCATCTTCAGGCCATCCTAGTATAATACTAAGGAGTCAGCAAGTATATTTTAAGAGCCTCGAAATATTAGTAATTCGCCCAACGTGTCAGAGAATGTAAGCGTCTATATATTAGGAATGGCCTTTATGGGTTATAAAATGAGCATCGTTCTGGGAAAACTGGACTTAATGCATGAGCGTAAAGGGTCATCCCAGATTAGCCTGTGCAGTCGGGGACGACACACTCCGCTTGTATTGGACTTTTTCGTTTAAAGGATGTCTCTTCTAAACAAAAATCCAGTTTAGGCGGAAAGTTTCGTCCCTGATTCGCCTTTGCGGACTGCACTTGCTAATCTGGGACGACACTTGACGCACATGCCATAAACCCCGTTTTCCCAGAGTGAGGCTCATTAAATTTCGGTTGCTACCGGGGGCCTTCGCCTCATTGACCACGTCCCGTGATTTTTGTCCTGCACATACAGTGAAGCCCAGCAGCCCGTTCTATTAACATATCTTATGACAGCTTTCTATTTTGAGTAACACTGAATTCGGCTATGCTACGCCCCTGTCTGCAAAAACAACATAGGCTTACATCATTGATATGATTGATCATGACACGTTATGGACTTTGTCAGTCGCTATCGCTCCAGGCCGCCGTTCTGTTTATTTACATCCGCCGACAATGTTAACTCATGGACTTTAGCCGTAGACAAAGAGTTCATATTTCAAGCATTGACCCTGTTTTTATCTGAATCACTTTGTACAAATTCCTGTAATCGAAATAAATCTCACGAAGAAGCCGTCAACATGCAAAATGCCAGGTTACACATGTTCTGGTACATGTTCTTGACATGATAATACATCCACAAGTGGCCTATATGTTCTGCCAAGTAGTACAGTGGCACCCTATATGTTCTGCCAAGTAGTACAGTTGCACCCTATATGTTCTGCCAAGTAGTACAGTGGCACCCTTTATGTTCTGCCAAGTAGTACAGTTGCACCGACACTTTCGTTTGCGTTGTGTATTGGGTATTTAAACAAGAAATATGAACCCTTTGCTTTAGGACGACCCACCAAGTCTTAGTTTTCGTAAGTAGCTTTTGTGCAAAACCCTGGTATCTACGTGGTTTAGATCTTGTAATAGAAGACCAAACAGAACATGTAATTTGTCTTCAGTAACATTGAACAAATATGGTATGTAGGACCGCTAAACTTGTTTACGCTGACTATGTTGAAGATTTCCTACTTGAATAGGACTATGCAAGGATATGAACAAATTTCCCCAATCTTTATTCAACATTCTTTTTTTAGTTATCATAAATAATGTTTTAAAACTTCATTTAGCGGATATGATATAATGTAGCAAACCTTATTGCAAGCTTACTCGTTAATTAAGTGAATATGGTTGGATTAAGCAAAAATGATCGGAAACTCACCATTGGATACCGGTGCATACAAAAGTTTAGGGCCATCACAGACAATTTGGGACGATCGGGTTAGTGGAAAACTAAACGGCAAAATGTTGACGTTTAATAAAGTTTACTTTACAACAGGGATAGATGCAGGGCACGAGATTACGGAGGTTTGGCCTTGTTTGTTTCGACAATACCGCCAAGGCCAACACTGTGCTATATTCGGCCAGATAAAATAGAATTCACTTTTTTTTAATTATTTAATGTGACACGTACAACCATTCTTACACTATAAAAAACGTATACAGGTGGACTAAACGAAGTCCAGTTAGCGAGGTTCTGTTTATGTACATTCGCCGACAATCTAAACTCGTGGACTTAAGTACAAAGAGTTCATTTTTCAAGCCGATGTTCCTGTTTCAAAATCTTTGATCTGTAATCTACTTGCCTCAATCAAAGGTTGACCATCATGATATTCGTATCAAGCCGCGGTTTTCCATGAAGCACACATTGAAGCCGAAATCAGTTTCAGATCAAACGCAGGTGCATTTATAGAACTTTCATTGGGGAACCAGTTATTTTACCTTTAAAAAATCTAAAGTCTTTTGGTTTTTCTTTTCGAAGAAGCAGGTTTAAATGTATTTATACAATAGCCTGTTGTTGCAAGGACACCACTTTTGACCTCACGTTTGTCAATTTTTGGGCCAAAACTTGAAATTATCGCTTTTACAATATTCAGCTACGACAAACCCGTCCATGGTAAAACACCATTGTACAATGCAATACGGACTGTAGCGAATTTATTTTCTTCGGCGCGTGCTCAGCGCAGATACTCTCCGCCCCGAAAATGCATGTTTTCAACTTATTGAAACCGGCCCAAAGCCCCTAAAACATCATGCTGAGCCCCGCACTCTGCGCAGAATAAATACACGTATAAAAATAAAAACACAAGTGGAAGATAACAGTTACATCATAGCACTGCAGCTCAAAAAAAATGCAATTTAATTGAAATTCAAATAAATGCGCAACGGGTTAACATTTAAGTCTTGAACCAGAACAACAGAATTAAAACTTCCTGTTGCACGCTCAAAGTAAGTGAATACCAGTATCAGTTGAATCAATCTTCTTGTAAACACGATTTGAGAACCAGACATCATGTAGTGCAAATTAAACATAATCGTAATGCTAGGTAGATAAGAAGCCGTTGGCGTGCAAAATGCAATGAAACAAATGTCACATACTGGGTCATGTTATTGAAATGATAATAAATCCAGGTTGGGCAATATGTTCTGCAAATCAGTACAGTTGGACCGACACTTCTTTTGGTAGTTAAACAATGAAATATGAACCCTTTTGCTTTAGGGCGACCCGCAATGTCTGAGTATTCCTAAGAAGCCTTTAGTAAAAAACCTCGGTATCCGTGTCGTGTGGATCTAGTAATATTAGGCTAAACAGAAAATGTCATTTGTCTTCACTAACATAGCAAGAAAAATAAGGGTATGTAGGACTGCTGAAAACTTTTGTTTCGTTAACTTTCCTTACGACTTCAGACTTCAGAAAACAATATGAAAGGAAAACGTCAACATTCTTGTTTAGTGTGTTTTTTTTCAACTTTATTCAGCGGATATGATTGAATGTAGCAAACCATATCGCAAACTTAATCGTTAACTGTGTCGCGTTCTGAGAAAACTGGGCAAAATGCATGTGCGTAAAGTGTCGTCCCAGATTAGCCTGTGCAGTCCGCACAGGCTAATCCGGGACGACACTTTCCGCCTTAACTGGATTTTCGCTTAGAAGAGACATCATTTAAACGAAAAATTCCATAAAAGCGTAAATTGTCGTCCCTGATTAGCCTATGCGGACTGCACAGGCTAATCTGGAATGACAATTTACGCACAAGGATTATGCCCAGTTTTCTCAGAACGCGACTCACTTTAGCGAATATCAGCGAATTATGCAACAAAAATATCGAAAACTCAACACGGAATACAAAGAAAGTTAAGGGTCGGCACAAACAATTTGGGACGATCGGGTTAGTGGGAACAAACAACTCTATTTTTTCGGCTCAATATATTTTATTATGCTGGTAAATAGGTGTTTGAGGGTTGAGGGCATCCCACTCCACACCGTTCATAGTTCACACGCAATGCATGCATATTATAACAAATATACATATTACCATCAATAGCTTTTACATAACAATATAAACAAAATTCGTTTAACACATAATTTGAAATAATGACTTCTTTAGTCCCTTATCACAAGTAATGCAGAAGAGGTAACAATAGTTGCCTTTCTTCATTTTGACGCAAAATCATAAAAATAGTTAGTTTTATGTAGTACATTGTAATGCAAGGACAGGTATGATTTTGCTGCTCTAAGAGTTGGTCTAGTTTCGTTAATTTTAAAATTGTAAATATTTTTTTTTTTATCAAAACAAATATTAAGTTTAAGGGTCCATTTGTATTTGCACTCTATATTTAAACACTTATCTATCAAACATATTGTTCAGCGACATACCGACATCTAACTCATAGGCAAAATGTTGACGTCTATTAATGTAAACATTACAAAGGTCTAGAAACGTACTTGTCGTCTGCTGCCACAGCTACAGGACACGAGGTTACTGTGGTGTGACCTTGTTGTTGTTTTAAGCACTTCCTCCAATGCCAAATATGTGCAATATCCGGCTAGATTAAATACAATGAAACCGTCAGCATTGAACATTTTTTGTTTATTTAAGGGAACACGTCCTACAATACAAACATTATGAAGTCAAGGTTTCGTGGTCTCGTTAGCGGACAGGGTAGCTCCTGACCAGACTGCGCGGATGAAGTTGATGCTCGTTTTAGTTTGATTTAATCGTAACTAAGACATTTACAAATCTGGTGCTCGGGGTTTGTATCAAACCATTGATTATATACATTACTATTTAAATTAAATTGAATTGTATTCTGTTTTGATGCTATTTGATTTGTATTTGTGATCCTTTGAGAATAATGTTTAATTTACATTAACATGTTTTGTGAATAATTCTTTGCCAAGTGTGCGGTTTGGAGCTCCTTCAAACCGGTACAAACCACAAAACCACGGACCTTGCATTGACCGTTCCAAGGCGATGACCCGAGATGAATTCAGTTTTTTTTTTCGTACTTGTGTGTCATGTCTAGTTTTTGTTTGGAAGGTGTTTCATTGACATAAATAAAGGAGTGAACGATATAATAACGTTTCTCTCTTGATGGTGAAGCCGAAGTTTCACTTTATGTATACATTGTTTTTTATTCATGTAGGTATCAGTCGCTTTAGTAGCCTCCGATACATGACATTCTCTGTTACAGCTAGGTGTTTGCAATTTAAATAACACAGTATACAAAAAGAATTTCGTGGCCAACAGAATGCCAGTAATACATGGTGACATTGTCTAATGCAGAAAATGCGCACATTTGTATATTCGTCCAGGATAGAAGCATGTTTCGCGTGTGCTCGAAAGATATGCTTATAAATAGACAAGTTTTTTTTTAAAGATTTGCGGCGTTTTGATTTGTGTTTGTGAAAAATAATCAGTTACCAATGAGATCAAAGATCGCGAAAGCCTTTTTCTTCGCAGTTTTTAGCTGCATCACACTTTCATCAATTACAAGGTGTTGCGCTACTTTCGTTATATATTTCTAATTATTAGAAACGTTTGATATCTGTAGACACACCACAGAAATACAAAAGAAGAGTGAACGTGAAATAAAAAAATATAAGTTGACCGGCCAATTACGAATCATATACATATTTCAAATATTTATGGAATATATAGACATCCCTTCCCATGGATGAATTACTCTCAGCAGCACACAACACACCTGACTGGAGGACCACATAATGGTCATGCATTGCAAGAAGCCGTCAAAATGCAAAATGCCAGGTAATAAATGTCATGTACTAAAAAATGTAATTGAAATGAACAACAAAATGGCCTATATGTTCTGCCAATTGATACAGTTGCACCAAAACTTCCACTTGCATTGTTAATAGGTTATTTAAACAATGAAATATGAACCGTTTTCCTTTAGGACGACCCGCTAAGTCTCAGTTGTCGTTCGAAGCTTCTTTGTACAAAACCTCGGTACCCGTGTGGCGTAGATATAGTAACATTTGGTCAATACGTGGTATTATTTGGTCAAGCAGATCATTTTATTTATCTTCANCGCAAACATGTCACTTGTCTTCACTAACATCGCAAACATGTCATTTATCTTCACTAACATGGCAAACATGTCGTTTGTCTTAACTGACATCGCAAACATGTCATTTGTCTTCATTTACATCGCAAACATGTCATTTGTCTTCACTAACATCGCAAACATATCATTCCTCTTCACTAACAGCGCAAACAGGTAATTTCTCTTCACTAAAATCATAAACATATCATTTGTCTTCGCTATCATTGCAAACATGTCATTTGTCGTTTGTCTTCACTAACATCGCAAAAATGTCATTTGTCTTCACGTTCATCGTAAAAAATGCATTTCTCTTCACTAACATCGTAAAATGTCATTTCTCTTCACGTTCATCGCAAAAACAATAACGTATGTAGGACTGGTAAACTTTTTTTTATTAAATTTGTTAACGATATCCCACTTAAATAAGAATCTGCAGGGAAGTAACGAAAATTTCCCAATATATATATGTATTCTTTGTTTATTTTTGTAACTTTATTTAACGGACGAGATCGGATGTAACAAAACCTATCGCAAAAGTTAATCGTTAATTTAGTTAATATGATGTAATTAAGCGACAATGATCGAAAACACATCATGGAATATAAAGAAAGTTTAGGTTCGACACAAACAATTTTGGACGATCGAGATATTGTTAAAAAGAAACTCATTTTTTTTAAGATTAAGCTATAGAACGTGTTGCGCAGCGACATACCAATATCTAACTCAAGGACAAGTGTTGACGTTAAAAAATGTGTACTTTACCAAGTTGTAGAAACATACGAGTCGTCTGCCGCCACAGATTCAGGACACGAGGCTACGGAGGTGTAACCTTGTTGTTGTTTTTTTCTGGCACTTCCTCCAAGGCCAAATATGTGCTATATCCGGCTAGATTAAATACAATACAAACAATTAATAGCATTGAACATTTTTGTTCATTTAAGGGAACACGTCCTACAATACAAACATTATGAAGTCAAGGTTTCGTGGTCTCGTTAGCGGACAGGGTAGCTCCTGACCAGACTGCGCGGATGAAGTTGATGCTCGTTTTAGTTTGATTTAATCGTAACTAAGACATTTACAAATCTGGTGCTCTGGTTTGTATCAAACCATTGACTTTTCCTTACTATTTAAATTAAATTGAATTTTATTCTGTTTTTAATGCAATTTGATTGGTTTTTGTGATCCTTTGTGGATAATTTTTATTTTACATTTACACGTTTTGTGAATATTTCGTGGCAAAGTGTGAGGGTTGGAGATTCTTTAAACCAGTTCCAACTACAAATGCTTTGCATTGACCGTTCCAAGGCGGTGACCCCAGTTGTATTCATTTGTGTTTATTGTGTGCGTACTTGTGTGTATTGTCTAGTACATCTGTTTTGTGTCTCACTGTTTGGAAATTGGTCCATAAATAAAGGAGCATATGCTATAATCTCTCATGATGGGTTTCACTTTGTGTATATTTGATTCATGTAGGTATCTGTCGCTTTAATAGCCTCCAATACAAGACATGCTCACTAACAGAAAGGTGTTTACAATTAAAATTACACAGTATATAAATTGATGTCATGGCCACAAGGATGACAGTAAACATCGCGACCTTGTCTATACGACACAAGGATGACAGTAAACATCGCGACCTTGTCTATACGACACAAAATACATCCGTCCAGAAGAGAAACATGTTTTGCTTGTTCTCAATAGATATGCTTAAAAATAGAAATGTAACTCTTCATTGCAGACGGAGACTAATCATGCCAGAGGTGATTCGAACAAGTCATGTAGATGAATATCAACCTGCGTGTAGGGCAAATTCACCAAGGTCCGGGCGTATCTTTGTGTGTTTCGAAGTGTATGAGGTCCTTCAGCGCCTGGGGCGGCAAAATGTGTTTACCCAGAGTGTGTCCCAGCACTCCTACCTAATTTACTCATTAGACTCACGAAAGTTGGGGCGCGTTTTTAAATTAAAACTCACATTTCAAGCTTTGTTTAGTTTTTTCTTAAAGATTTTCAATTTGGGTGTGGTCTTGTGTTGTGTGGGGGAAGCCGTAGCTCCCGTAGTTATGGTCCCACCAACCAAACTTACATGCGTCGGGAGCGGGGATTGAACCCTGATCGCATATACTTATATCAAATGTATGTGTGAATGCTGTATTTATTATTATTATTATTATTATTATTTATTATTATTATTATTATTATTATTATTATACCGGATTTATATAGCGCCCTTTTCATGCAAGAGTGCACGTTCAAAGGCGCTTTACATATGAACATTTGACGTATTGCTGTATTGCAGCAAATAGAATAATACACACGTCAGTGGACCTGTATTTTGAACAATAAGGCATCAGTGGAAGTTCTCACCATCCCGACATTCGTAAAGAAACACACGAAGTTCCGTGCGTGATATGCTACATATTCTCGTACACGTGTGTTACAGGGTTCATGAGGTTTCCAGCTCACGAAGTGAACAAGTTTCGTCTTAACCGACCCTATCTTATTGTGCCGACCATAAACATGTTTTGGTATTCCATTAAATAATTAACTATTGAATCTTCGAGCATGTTTCCACATACGATCATACTCGCTTATTTAACTTTATATAAACTAACGTTTATAAAAGAAAGCATGAGATAATGAAGATTTCTTTGTGTCTATTCCTTTTGGTTGGGAAAATCGGGTGTGGTATAAAATAACACACATTGAGTCGAACACCTATCCCTTTATTTCGAAGTAAATGTACAAACTTTTTGGTCGTCTTTTGGTAAATCGTGTGCGGGGTGTTCTTTTAATTTGAAAGCAGTACATACTGCTAAAACGTACCCATGGACATGCAAGCCAGCATGTGTCCTTTCCTTGTCCCTATACCACGGTTATCGCTATCTCGAGGGGTTAAACAGGGTGAGTCATCTCGAGGGGTTAAACAGGGTGAGTCATTGACCATTTACCTGAACCGTATACTGGACCAATTTCAGGACTACATAATCTTGTCGACCTTACCCTGGCCGTATGAAGGTCCATCATTACAAAAAAGGAAATCTATTAGTAATGTACATTTAAAGAATATATTAAAAATAAGCGATAATAAACCATGAACACACTAACAAATATAAAGATACTTATGTAAGTAAATGCGCACCTGAACTCTTTTTTACGAGTCGCGCTCTGAGAAAAGGCGGTTTAATGCATTTGCGTAAAGTGTCGTCCCAGATTAGTCCGTGTAATTCGCATAGGCTAATCAGGGACGACACTTTTCGCTTTTATGATGTTTTGTTTAAAGAAAGTCTCTTCTTAGCAAAAATCCAATTTAGGCGTAAATTGTCGTTTTTGATTAGCCTGTGCGGACTACATTATTTTCAAAACATGAACAACATAAAGAAACCCGTCATTCAAAAATATGTATACATATAACCTATATCAGCTTGGTAGAAAAATATTACATCTACTATTGTCATAGTTATATCATGTCTCTTTTTGTGGAAAAAAAAAGAATCACAGATCATTTACATGGATAATTCGTAAACAATATAGTAATTCAATAGGGACATAGTCACTTATGGTATTTTAATACAAGTTGAAACAACAATATATGGGGTGGCGGGATTCAGTGACCATGGAAACCATGGCATGGTCTAGGAAATGAATGAGATCATGTTTGCATATACATAATATAGAAATAAGAACATAGAGAATAAAACACAATAATAAAACATAGCCATTAAACAAAACAATACCAGAAAAACATAGATGGTCCTCTGCATCAATACAATCACAATAAAGTAGTGACGAGCGATAACACTTATGATTAATTTATTACTATGAACCCTCAATGGACGGGGTCAGTAAGAGGCCGTGTCCTGAATTTATCGGAGTATCTTTCTATCTCCAGCATCAAGGTAATACCGGGGGAGTTAGCTATACAGTAATATATTTAACGACGTCATCTTGATTACTTTCGTGCCGACAGATAAAATAGAATTCACTTTTTTTTAATTATTTAATGTGACACGTACAACCATTCTTACACTATAAAAAAAACGTATACAGGTGGACTAAACGAAGTCCAGTTAGCGACGTTTTGTTTATGTACATTCGCCGACAATCTAAACTCGTGGACTTTAGTACAAAGAGTTCATTTTTCAAGCCGATGTTCCTGTTTCAAAATCTTTGATCTGCAATCTACTTGCCTCAATCAAAGGTTTACCATCATGATATTCGTATCAAGCCGCGGTTTTCCATGAAGCACACATTCTAGCCGCAGATTTTATTAGTTATGATTTGCACGCCAAATCGCACAGAAAAAAATGCATCTTTGAAGCCGAAATCAGTTTCAGATCAAACGCAGGTGCATTTATAGAACTGTCATTGGGGAACCAGTTATTTTACCTTTAAAAAATCTAAAGTCTTTTGTTTTTTCTTTTCGAAGAAGCAGGTTTAAATTTATTTATACAATAGCCTGTTGTTGCAAGGACACCACTTTTGACCTCACGTTTGTCAATTTTTGGGCCAAAACTTGAAATTATCGCTTTTACAATATTCAGCTACGACAAACCCGTCCATGGAAAAACACCATTGTACAATTCAATACGGACTGTAGCGA
>VMBQ01001432.1:154353-168194 GCA_007657795.1 Dreissena rostriformis | reverse complement strand
TCATCATCATCATCATCATCATCATCATCATCATCATCATCATCATCATCATCATCATCATCATCATCATCATCATCATCAGTCCTTTGACCGATCTGGTCGTTGGGGGATGAGTGACGACGGAAGGGATATCATCCGCCAGTCAGTACTGTTGCGGGCTGCTGGGAGCAGATCATCCATGGTGAGGAACGTCCACTCTTTCACATTGTCCTTCCAGATTTTCTTCTGACGGCCTCGACGGCGATCTCCCTCTAGCGTGTCGTGGAGCACAGTCTCGCACAGAGAGTCGTGCCTGGTGACGTGTCCAAACCAAGCCAGCCTTTATCGTTTGACAGTCGCCAGGAGGGGCTCGTGTTGGCCAACATGTGTTGCCGTCATGTTCCGGACGTACTCGTTGTGTTTAAAGGCATGTACCCTGCGTTCTGTGTCCGCGTGAAGTGTCAAGGTCTCGCAGTCGTACAGTGTAAAACACATTTAGCAGCGACATACCAACATCTAACTCAAGGGCAAAGTGTTGACGTTCAATAATGTGTACTTTACTCAGGGCTACAAACGTACTTTTCGTCTGCCGCCACAGATGCAAGCCACGAGGTTATGGAGGTGTGAACTTGTCGTTGTTTTTCGGCATTTCCCTCAAGGCCACATATGTGCTATATCCGGCCAAATCAAATACAATAAAAACAATTGTTAGCAATGGACATTTTTTTTTCGCAGTGTGTCACAGCAATCGTATTTTACTTCTTTATTTTACTTACTAGGCTTACGCAAGTTGGGACTGATTTAGATTTAAGATTACACTCTCTAGCAATTAAGTTTTTACTGAAACATATTCAATTTTGGTTTTGTTTTTTGCTGTTGGGGCTACCGGAGTACCCGAAGGAACCTCTACAAGTCCTGTATGGTGACCATCAATCAAACACGCATGCGCATGGAGCGGGTATCGAACCCAGGTCCTCACATAATGCAACGCGGAATGATCAGTTGAACTTCGAAATGCACCAACACAAAAGTTTACTAAACTTAATAATTACAAAATATCGTAAAACGTATCTAAAATAAGTGGATATTTTATTTGTATAACTTCAAGGACCGATGTTAACACCTTTATAAACGAAATATTAGTACGTGTATAGTTTCTACCACCTTTCCTGATTTCATTGTTTACTGATGATTTATACAATTCTTCTTTTTTTTTTAATATCTAATCTTGGTATATGCCAAGTCTACTTTTACAAGCAATTGTGCCTTGAACAACTCTTATTGCCGCTTCAACCTGAATTTCATGGCGATGTTCTCAATATACATGTATAACTATAAGTCGCGTCGTGCGAAAATGGGTCGTATGTCTTATACGGCCAGCGTAGCTCCAGACCAGCCTGCGCATAAGAGCAGTCTGGTAAGGAGCTACGATGTCTGCTACAAAGTAACACAAAGTTTCGTGGTCTCATACGCGAGCAGGGTAGCTCCCGACCAGACTGCGCGGATGCAGTTGATACTGCAGATTCATTTCCACGTGACTCCAAAAATTACAATTCTGGTGCTCTGGTTGTTATCAAACCATTCCTATTACTTTAATTAAATTGAACTGTATACGTTTTGATGCTGTTTGATTTGTTATTGTGATTTTTTTAGGATATTTTTTATTTCACACTAACTTGTTTTGTGAATAGTTCTTGGCCAATTGTAATAATAAGATTCTTAAAACCAGTTCAACCTCCAAATGCTTTGCATTGACCGTTCCAAGGCGGAGACCCCAATTTTATTCGTGTTTGTGTGTTTGTGCGTACTTGTGTGTCTGGTTTATGTCTCACTGTTAGGCATTTTTTTTTTACATAACTATAAGAGTGCATGCTTTAATAAAGTTTCCCTCCTGATTTTGCAGGTTACGTTTCACTTTGTGTATATTTGATTCATGTAAATATATATTTTGCTTTAATAGCCTCCAAAACAACACATGCTCTGTAAAGGTTAGGCGTTGGCAGTTGAAATAAGTTCAAATAACACTTGCATGATGACCTTGTCTGATGCAGACAATGCGCACTGCTGTACACCACCCAGGACAGAAGCATGTTTCACGTGTGCTTTATAGACATGTTTTTAAATAGACGAGAAATATCTTTACCAAAAAGATATGCGGCGTTTTGATTTGTGTTTGTGAAAAATACTCAGTTATATGAATGAGATCAAAATCTCGAAATCTTTTTTCTTCGCAGTTTTTGGCTGCTTCACACTCGCACCAATTACAGAGTGACGCGCTTGTTTTCGTGGCTTATTTCTAATTATTAGATACGTCTGATATCAGTAGATACAACAATGAAATACAAAAGAAGAGTGAACGTGAAAAAACCCATATAAGTTAACCGGCCAAACGCAAATTATATATTGTTGTAATTTTAGTATATGATTTCAATTTAGACTATTCTGTTTGATGCCATGTGGCATGGTGGGCATTTTTTATCAGAACAGGATACCAGTTGGTCATCATTTTGTAATAAAGATTAGCAACACTGGTCTGTTCTGGTGCTCGCAGAGTCTGCTTGTCAAATATGTCAACACTTGCAATAATAAATACCAATTAAATGTTAGGTCCTATCTGTGTCTGTCCACACATCCAAATATGGCAGGGTGGGCAGAAATGTATGAAAAGCCAGGTTGAGAGAGAGGCTGGAGAGAGTGAAATGGAACGTTGAGATGTAAAGAGACAAGTAGTATGAGAGACTTATTCATTGGTGTATATATTTATTATCATAGTGTGCAAATAAAGTGTAAAGTGTATATACTGTGTTGTGAAGTAATGAACTCCCCCCCTCCGAAAATTGTAACAATATACATATTTCAAATATTTATACGCGCGTTCTTCCAACACACTGTTGTTGTGGTTGGCCGCATATTGCTATTTGATTCGATTATTTCAAGTATCATGAATCGAAAAGTATCATGAATCGTCGCGAACATGATGCAATATTGGTGAAGTTGGTTGAATAATTCTTATGTAATCAATAAAAAATAGTATTTATCACGTTCTTATTGAAAACACATAAATAATCTATGGTTGACATGTCGTGATAAAAAATGAATACGCCCTTTATCTTCTTTTAAGATGGGTTTGGTCTACAAATCTGTTTTCGCCTAAGTACCAGTAAACGCGATAGCCTTGTTACGATTCCCGGACAGACTGACCTTGATACCTTGCGGGATGAAATTCAAGAGAGGTCACGATTGCATTGCCGTATTAAGTATCAAACAATCAGTAAATGTCATTGTCCTTAAACGACGGACATCGTTATCCGTAGGGGTCGAACAGATTGAGTCATTGTCATGGACCGTATATTGGACCAATTTCTTGACTTCATTATCTTGTGGACCTAACCCTGACCCTATGATGGCCCGTCATGTACAAAACGGGAAATCTGTGAATAATTAACATTAAATCTATTTGAGATAATGAACCAAGGGCATGCTAACAAATATATATAAATAACTTTATATCGAGGGTCAAACAGGGTGAGCCATTGAGATGGACCGTATACTGGGCCAATTTCATGATGTCATTTTATTTAAGACCTTACCCTGACCGTCATTACTCAACAGGTCGTGTTCTGAGAAAACTGGGCAAAACGCATGTGCGTACAGTGTCGTCCTAGATTAGCCTGTGCAGTCCGCACAGGCTAATCCGGGACGACACTTTCCGCCTTAACTGGATTTTCGCTAAGAAGAGACATCATTTAAACGAAAAATTCCATAAAAGCGGAAATTGTCGTCCCTGATAAGCCTGTGCGGACTGCACAGGCTAATCTGGGATGACAATTTACGCACAAGCATTATGCCCAGTTTTCTCAGAACACGACACATCTATAAATAATGTACACTGAACTAATTCATTTCGATTTTGAGATAATGAACCAAGGGCACACTTAAAGATATAAAGGTTCTTATGTAAGTAAATGCGCTACGGAACTTGTATAGTATGCACTGCACGTCATTCCGGTCAGGTATATCAGTAAAGGCAACAGTGTTAATGTCATGCAGTGCTTAATTCACTGTGCTAACAAATACAGATGAGCCTTTCTCTGGCAAAACGGGGATTAATGCATGTTTGTAAAGTGTCGTCCCAGATCAGCTTATGCAGTCCGCACAGGCTAATCAGAGACGATACTTTCCAATTGTATGGTGTTATTCGTTTAAATGAAGAATCTTCTTAGCGAAAATCCAAATGAGGCCGAAAGTGTACGGACTGCACATGCTAATCTGGGACAACACTTAACGTACGTGTATTAAGCCCTGTTTTCCCACAGCGATGCTCATATGTCCGTACACATAATTAGTAATTCCAACTAAGAAACAACTTTAACACATAGCTGATTTGTTTCTGAAACAGTTTTATTCTTTCTTCATAAAACAACAAGCAACGTGCATACTTTAAAATATCAATAGCATTAAATACACATATTATAGAATACTGTTAAATTGGCATCTGTTGATTTAAAGGGAAACTTGTCCAGTGTTTTGTGTCCTGTCAGTTTCAATCTATTTATATCATCATAAACTGAAAACACGGTATTATCATAAATGATTAAATATTAACAACAATTGTAACAAAAAAAAAAATACCCATGCTGAAATGAATTTATATTATAACACACAATATACCATTATAAAATCAGCAGATCCATAAAAAAATTACTTAGCGCCAGCTTAAATTAATTTTAGTGTCAACACGTAACAAAATAGGCTTACAACAAAATTAGCATGTTTATTCTGTCTCTTTGCTCTGTACTTATAAGTGTCGCGTTCTGAGAAAACTGGGCAAAATGCATGTGGTTAAAGTGTCATCCCAGACTAGCCTGTGCAGTCCGCACAGGCTAATCAGGGACGACACTTTCCGCCTAAACTGAATGTTCGCTAAGAAGAGACATCATTTAAACAAAAAATTCCATAAAAGCAGAAATTGTCATCCCTGATTAGCCTGTGCGGACTGCACAGGCTAACTTGGGATGACAATTAACTCACAAGCATTAGCCCAGTTTTCTCAGAACACGACACATAAGGTCAAACATTGTTAATGAAAAGTATTTTTTATACAATTCTCCTGCATGTTGTTGCTTAATGGGCATTTCATCTTTGTTTTACATATAAAGTTGAAATATAACAACCAAAACAACATAAACAATCAAACACAATTTAAAGATATTTCAAATTTAACTGACAATAATATCAATAAATACATGAACAAACACACATCATTTGCCACAACACTTCCATAACATGTCATGTTTTTTAACATATAACACTACCTGACTACCACATGCAAATTAACACACTATATTTATGAAAAAAGGCACACATCTTTTTGGTGGGAATCATGTGGTTATTACACAATAATTATACATATTGAAGAAAAGTTTATAGTTCCATTTATGTAACTACCATGTATACTGAACCAAAATTATTATTTCATATATATTTTCCAGTTACACATTATTTTCATAACATGTAGCACATAAAGAAACCCATCATTCAAAAATATGTATACAGGTAATAAAAAGGCAGATTGGTACAAAATACATCTACTATTATATCATTGTATCATGTCTCTTTTGCAGAAAACAACAACACATAATATGCATTGATAATCAGATTTATTATGAAATATTAATAAAAAAGGGACATACTCACTTATGGTATTTAAATAAAAGTTTGACAACAATTTATGGGGTAATGGGATTCATTGGCAACGAAGACCTTGGCATGGTTAAAGCTCTGGTAAATCAGATCATTTTGGCAGTATAATTCATAGAAATATAGAATAAACTGTAAAGGAACTTTAAGTAATTCGCGCAATAATAAATACATGAAAACCAGTAAAAACCATAGTATGGTCCTATGCATCAATACAATCACAAATAAGTAGTGACAAATTATAACACTGATAACACTGACAGCATCTCACAAGTTCCATCACTTACGGCTTTACTCCAGCAGTGTAGTCACAGCAGTCAAGTACTTTGAAGAGAAAAAGTAAAATCACAGAAACACTATTTCTAATATTTTGAATAAAGAAACAGTTTGTATGTGGAGCAAATAACTAATTGGCACTTAACCAGGAAATCACATTCAAAATAACCCACATTACCCTGGCTTGACCAGGACATGTCACATCTCATGGATGTTGCCGGATGACATATTTAGTACATGTCACCACCCCCTGATGTTGCCGGGTGACTTAATAAGGCCTGATGGTGGCAGACAGGCCCCTTAGGGCCCACCGTGTGGAGGGGATTCCCTCACGCCGCACGTCCAGCTCCATGATGGGATCCCGGGTGGCGATACGGGACGCATACACGGGGCACTGGTAGGTCTCGGGCGCCCGGTTGGCGTCCTGCATAATGGGCTTCTCATTGACCGGCCAGCAGGTGAGGTGGACCACAGGCAGCGGGGCGAAGCCCGACTTGGGCGGTGAGTCCTGCAGCTCCCCCGTGGTCTTGTCCCAGGCACAGCCCCAGATGTAGATACCGAACACAAACATGCCTTCCTGGGGCGGGTCTCGCAGCTGAAAATAGAAGACAAACCCAGGCTCAACAATGTCAAACATTGTAAGAGTTATCAATCCTTTTTTTGTGGAGAAGAAATGAAAAAGGTCAAAGTACAAATGTGTTATAGAAATGGCTTAATGAATGTGCATAAAGTACCGGGTATATGTATTGCATTCAAAATTTAAAGTGCACAATTTAGCCCCTGACCAGGCTGCGCAGATGCAGATGCTGGTCTGGAACTATGCTGATCTCATATGATGGCATAGGACACATTTTTGCATGATGCTGCTCATATCTCTTAAGAAGGTTGAAATCCCAGCCCTGGACAAAGCATTTGAGTCTTGCACTGAGAAAACGGGGTTAAATGCATGTGAGTAAATTGTCTTCCCAGATTAGCCTGTGCAGTCCCCACCAGCTAATCAGGGACAACACTTTCCGCCTTTATGTTATTTTTGGTTTAAAGAAAGTCCCTTCTTACAAAAATCCAGTTTAGGTTGGACAGTGTCATTCCTGATTAGCCTGTGCAGACTGCACAGGCTTATCTGGGACGACACTTTACTCACATGCATTAAACCCCTTTTTCACAGGGCAAGGCTCATTTGTGATCTGCTTACATGGTCCTTGTCCCTGGACGTGACCTCGGTCTGGAACACGAACTGCTCAAAGTTCCCAGAGCGCTCGGTGGAGTACGTGCGGATGTAGTCCTGCTTCATGAGCGCCAGCAGCCCGCGCGGGTTGAAGAACGCGCCCAACCAGTATGCTGGGAACTTTTCACGACCCTGAGAACAATAACATAAGGTTTGAACCAGGATGAACATAGGGAAGTTTGTTTACTAGGATGAAGACAATTAACCACTGTTTATGGTATTTTGTTGGTTTAACCCTTTTCCCACTCATAAGCAAAGTGACTATGGCTATATGCAAGAAGCAGGCTGTTCAGGTTTTATGCTGTTTGCTGCTAATCAGTTTCTTTGGTTGGAAATCAAGTCTTCATTACTTGAATCTAGTTAGAAATGTCTTTAAATTAATTTGATGTTCTAAGGTACTATCAATGCGTCCATTTAAAGGCATATCTGATCGGGAAAGGGTTAAGAACTTTCTTTGCTATTTCTGGTACTTCTTACAACCTTGGAAATGACATGAATATTTTTGTGAGACTGTTCATCTTAAAAGGTAAGACAAGATAACAAATAGTATAAATCATACAGTATACATGAAGAAATTTAAAACTGTATGTTTTTTTTAAGAACTACCGGGGTATATAGCATTAATAATGAATTTTATAGGTGTATGATCTGTCTAGGAAATAATGTCAAATTCTAATAAAAGCTAAGCTTGAATGCCAAATGAAAATGGTAATAAAATAAATTATTTAATCATATATTTTCCCTTCACCGCTCAGGAGCACAGTGGAAATGGCTATATGCAAGCAGCATAGAACCATAACAGCCTGCGAGTAGCTCGCAGATTGTTCATATTTCATGCTGCATGCTGCGCATCAGTATTTTAGGGTTGTATATGAAGCCTATAAAACTTGAATCTATTAAGAAAGGTTTTTAATTACATTTGATTTTCTAAGGGACTTCAAACGCATCAAAGTGCATATCTGAGTGACAAAGGGTTAAAGACGTTGGACATGAGATCATCCAATATGGATCAGCGGATACCTGGATGAGTATCTTCTCAAAGTGGTGACACCTGCTCTGTAGCTCGTTGAGCCAGGACCCGAGCCCCCAGGTGAGGGGCGGGGCAGACGCCCCCGACATGTGACACCAGACCGCCGGGATACGCAGGTTGTAGAGGTCGTCTGCAGCGGACAGGACCGTCTCAGACACCAGGTCACCGAGGCTTTCTGTCTCACAGGCGTTACGAATCATCTACAAAAAGAAGGGGGGGAAATATTTTTAGACCGCTGTATAGGGAAAACGTGGCTAAATGCATGTACATAAAGTGTTGTCCCAGATTAGCCTGTGCAATCCGCACAGGCCAATCAGGGACGACACTTTCTATCTTAACTTGATTTTGGCTAAGAAGGAACTTCCTTAAAACAAAAATTACCATAAAAGCGGAAAGTAGCTGGGAGTGTGTTAATCCATTGCTAGGTTACCGTGAGTGTCTGTTTGATCTCTGTAAGCAGCCTGTACATGGTCTCTAGCTCCTTCATGATGAAGCAGTTGAACGTCGTGAATCCTCCAAGCTTCTTCACCTTCTCAACAATGTAATCCTGAAAACAGGAAGCACATTATACAAGGGTACAATAAACTTATTTACAAGTATTTTGTTAGGAACATTGCAAAAGACACCGCTTATGAAATCATCTGAACAAAACATTCTTCATCAAGGGTTTTAATTGCTTACTACAATCACATAACTTAACACAAAGATTAGAGAAAACACACTGAACGTCAGAAATGTTATGAATACTACAGGAATGTTATGAATACTACAGAAATGTTATGAATACTACACGAATGTTATGAATACTACAGGAATGTTATGAATACTACAGGAATGTTATGAATACTACAGGAATGTTATGAATACTACAGGAATGTTAGGACAAATGCTCACCTGGATATAAGATTACACATCAAATTTTAAGGGGACAGAAATGTTAAGATTTCGTCTTGGGTTCAAATCAATTGATCATCTTCCGCCTTGGGCAGTTAAATGGCTGGTGATTGACTGTCAGACTCCATCACATTAACCCATTTATGCCGAGTGGACTCTCCCATTCTTCTAAATTGGATCAATTTATTTCCAAAATAAGAGATGTCTGGTATATTTATTTCTATTTTTAGAATATTTCTCACAGAAATTCCTTTAAGCAAACAGCGTAGACACTGATGAGACACTGCATTATGTGGCGTCTCATCTGGGTCTTCACTGTTTGCCTAGGCCTTTTTTTGTAGACGCTAGGCATAAATGGGTTTAACAGGTGAGCTTTTGTCAGTTGAACCATGCAACATGTCCATTCCTACCTTGTTGTAAGCCTTGGGCACCTTCTGCAGCATGGTGTGACAGATCTCCCACAGCTCCACATCTTTGCGCATCTTGGACGAGGCAAAGCTGGCCGTGGCATACACACCCTGACCCACCACTGACGGGTTGTTACTCTGGTTACTGATGTTGGCCAGCGCTGGACCTACGGTGGGAAAGAAAAAATTGGTGTTTAAACATATACATGTATATACATTTATTTACGGGGGTTGGTGGTGTTATTGTGCAGTGAAGTTCAACAATAAGCAATGTTCTAAGAAAACTGGGCAAAATGCTTGTGCGTAAAGTGTCATCCCAGGTTAGCCTGTGCAGTTTGCACAGGCTAATCCGGGACGACACTTTCCCCCTAAACTGGAGTTTCGCTAAGAAGAGTCATCATTTAAACGAAAAAGTCCATAAAAGCGGAAATTGTCTTCCCTGATTAGCCTGTGCACTTTACGCACAAGCATTTTGCCCAATTTTCTCAGAACACGACACCAGTATGCAGAAGTTTGTAGACCATCCAAGGATCACTTGTTCAATTTTCATTAAGATTGGCCAAGGAATTAAGAAAATATGTCAAATATGTCAAAGAAACAAACTTCAAAGCAAAGTTGTTAACACTGTGCAACTATGACCACCTTACTGCCTGACTGTCTGTCCACCTGCACATATTTTAGTAATCTAAAAGCCTAGACTTTTTGTTGAAAACTCCGGCGGATAAAAACAATAAGGCGTTTTATTGGCTGCCATATGTGCATAGAATATGCAAACATTGTGTTACCTTCAAATGGCGAGGGAGGTCGTTGGAACAGCTTGTGAGAGAGGGTTTCAGTTGAAGGCATGGCGTCAAACACCTTGTTTAGGCGTGTAAACACATACTGGTCATCTCCAAGTAGCGTCTGCAGATGAAAATATGTTCTGTCAATGCATGCACAGTGGTCTTTCTACAATGCTCTAGGGTCACAGACCCTAAATAGAGATACATAAATAAGTGCATAGTGCCATTGTATAAGAAAATAACATTTCCAACTGTCTAAACTGCAAGTTGAACATTTATTTTGAAACGTTTGTTTTTATTCATTATCAACATTAAAAGAAGGGTGAACAGGTTGCATTATTAATGCCATGAATACAAGCAAGCAAAGGTAATCAGAGTTGCAGCATTGATGTTCCAGTCTTGAATGTATTCCGTACCATTTACATACTTTCAATAGCAGGACAACAGGCATAATTCACATGTAAAGCCTACATAATTATCTCAATGACATTCAACGACATTCATTATTCTACAGAAAAGAGGGCCATGATGGCTTTTAAGCTCTCATTTGAGTTCGCAAACTCCAAATGTTGAAGATTTGACCAGGTGATCTATTGACCACACTTAGCCATATTGTTACGATCAACATTCTGGCCAAGTTTAATCAATACTGATTCATAAATGGACAAAAATTCAAAAATGGGGTTAAGACTCACAGTCCGATCAAGTTTTATCCAGATCGAGTCATAAAAGTGGCCTCTAGACTGGTTACAAGGGTTGTTTAAGATTTGACCTGGTGACCTAGTTATTTTTAAGGAGAACTTATACTGCCGTGCTATATTCACATTTTCCAGATTAAATTGAAGCCTAGGTATTTTAAACATAAAGATTGTGACCAAGTTTCGTCACAACTGAATTATAAATGTGGCTTCTTGAGTGGTTACAAGCTTTGAATAAGATTTGACCTGGTAATCAAGTTTTATAATCATGTGACCCAGATTCAAACTCAGCCTAAAAAATGTCAAGATAAACATTCTGGCAATGTTTCAGTAAGATCAAGTCATAAAAGTTTTTTTTTTCAAGTGGTAACAATGTTTTACTAAGATTTGTCCAGGTGTCCTAGTTTTTAAACACAAATGACCCAGATTCAAACTTGGCCTAGATATTGTCAAGATAAACATTCTGACCAAGTTCCATCATGAGTTATAAAGGTGGGCTCTAGATTAGCAACATGGTTTTTGTAAGATTTGACCTGTTGACCTAGTTTTTGGATGCACGTAAACCAGACTGTAACTTGGCCTAGAAAATGTCAAGATAAAACATTCTTACTAAGTTTTATGACGATTGAGTTATAAATGTGTCCTCATAGTTCGCCTCAATACTGGTAACAAGACTTTTGTAAGATTTGACCTTGTGAACTAGTTTTTGGACACACATGACCTACATTAAAACTCAGCCTAGATATTGTCTAGAAAAAATTCTGACCAAATTTAATCAAGATCTGAATGAAAACGTGGCCTTTAGATCAGGGGTAATGATTAAAAAGTTGACTATGCACACCGGACACCACACCGCCTAAAGCCGGACAGTGTGATCACAATGGCTTAACATGAGCATTTCGTTATATGGTGAACTCACAGAGAGTCTGCCTGTCTGTCTCTAGCAACTATATTATAAAGCAACAATGCTATACAGACTATTATAACATTATATTTAGTACATTTATTAATATACACACAGTTTTCTTGTTATCAATATACCACAAAGAACATTTATATTATGTATATTATGAACTAGTCATAATTGCAATGCATGTAGATAACAAAAAGTATCCTATGTTTAACCTTGTATCAATATATATCCCAGGTGACGTCATGAAAATTAGTCAAGCTTAGATATTAGCAGCTAAATAATAGTATTTTCTATTCTTGTGCATATTATATGCATGATTTCCCTATGGCTTTTAAAGCAATCAAGCTCAAATAAATAGGTTTAAGCTTAACTAGCAGAAAATTATCATCTCACCAGATGTAATCAGCCAAACAAGGCTGACAGGAACTGTATTTTTTTTATGGAGTCTACCTTGGATGGATAACTGGGTTGTATGGCATCAATAGTTTTAACGGAATCTCAGCTTGTTATTTTACAGTCCCATAAAATGATGTTATCCACATATAACATGTACCCCTTCAGCAAAACCTACCAAATTGATCAGGGTAACACTTTGCACATATAACATGTACCCCTTCACCCAAACATACCAAATTGATCAGGGTAACACTTTGCACATATAACATGTACCCCTTCAGCCAATTTGATAAAATCTACACTTTCCACATATAACATGTACCCATCAAACCAAACCTACCAAATTGGTCAAGTCTACACTATTTTTGTCATTTTCTCCTTTTTGCATACCCGTATCATCCTTTTTTATTCTCTACAATAGCAATTTTTGTGAAGCTATGAACAGTGGATGAAAGTAAAAGCATGCAATAAACTCAATTGATAGAAGCTAAATTTCATAAGTTTCTCTACCAAGTTATCTCACTTTGTTTTCAACACTGACTACCATTTTTTCCTTGTCAAATATTCACAAATGAATTACACAAATTCATGCCATTTTTTATAATGACAATTGTTTTCAGGAGTATTTTTTCTAAAATGAATTCTCATAAAGAGATCAAATTTTGTACCAGTTTCCAAAATGTAACACTTATTTTCAATATTTTATTAAAACCAGTTCGAGATTATTCAGTTCTTCAAGAATATCAGTTTCATTTTAGTTATGTATTGCCTTTGAATAAAAAAACAAGGGCTGTTTGTAAAACATGCATGCCCCCTATATGGGCTATAAGTTGTAGAAGCAGCCATTGTGTGAATATGTTTTTTGTCACTGTAAACAACGGTGGTGGTGGTGGTGGTGGTGGTGGTTGTGTTGGTGGTGGTGGTGGTGGTGGTGTGTGGTGGTGGTGCCTTAATTTCATTTTTGCCCGATGTTTATTTTTGCATTACAAAAATGCAGTTAGCCTAACATTTGGTAAATTTTAAATAAATTACAAGGGAGGCAACTGCTGAAATTTTACCTCCCCTGTCTTGCTTATATTTAAATTAATCAACAAAATTAAACATTAACACAATATTTAATATACAAAATATACAAAAAATCTCATATTCTGATAATATTTTTACTGATCCACTGTATTTCACTAAAAAAATGATGTTTCATTGAACTGATAATTATAGATTTAGGATTACAGACCAGTTGCTTCAGTACTATTGTTCAGAGTTTGCCCTGTTGGCCGCGTATGCATTCTTGAGTTATCATTCAAAAACCATTTTACTATTTCGGGTCACCGTGACCTTGACCTTTGACCAAGTGACCTCAAAATCAATAGGCCTCATCTGCGAGTCATGATCAATGTTCCTATGAAGTTTCATGATCCTAGGCCCAAGCGTTCTTGAGTTATCATCCGACAACCACCTGGTGGACGGACAGACAGACAGACAGACAGACAGACCGACATCTGCAAAGCAATATACCCCCTTTTCTTCGAAAGGGGGCATAA
>VMBQ01001432.1:126581-149998 GCA_007657795.1 Dreissena rostriformis | reverse complement strand
CCTCCAAACGTTCAAAACAAAACAGACTTAAGGGGTGTTGCGGCAGTTTTGCTGATTTTTTTCCATCTAATAACTTTTGCTCAAAATTTTTATTCAAGTACTACATACAAATACTAAATGAAAAATGCAATAAAAACATAGGGTCACCGGCTTTGTTTGGATTTTATTCACCATTATATAATATGTACTTTTTCATTAAAACTGAAAAATCTCTAATTGCATAATAATGATTAATAACCTATGAAATTGGAAACATGTAGAGATTATATAAGCTAATATATATCATATACCATTTAAGTAAACCACAAACAACCAAAAAAATGGAGAACACAAGTTAAATTTTAAGAAATTTAATTTTTATAATATGTATGTCACCCAAAAAAACGTCATTTTTTTACTATTTTTACCACAAAAATGGAATTTAAAAAAGTTCTATCTAATAACTTTTTGCGAAACTGCTCAAATATGTTCATCTACATATTGTTATCATAAAACAAAAATAAAAAAGGGGGGTCACCGCACTTTTAACAGAGATTTATTTGTTTAACTATCCCTACCTTCTATGTCAAATTTCATAAAATATAGCAATAAGGCGAAACCAAAGTACCGGTACATAGACTGTTAGAGATATGCATAAGCATTATTGATTGTATACAATCTTAATGGGGATCACAACAGTTTACAAACAAAAACACAACACTAATTCAATATTTAATCACAAACATAAGACCATACAGTATCAAACTCGACCTTTATCATCAATAACAGGGACTTGTTGTCAAATTTCGGCATGTTTTGAAGTTTGTAATTAAATGCTTTAAATTGATTAATGTAAACAACAGGACTAAAGAGCTCCAGGAAAAAAAAAAAATGAAATAAAAGAAAAAAAAAAAGAATTAAAAAAAGTAAACCGCACCTGGGATCGAACCACTGAGTACCCATTATGAACCTACTCGGTCATTAATTTGTGATGAATCTGATAACAAAACTATTGGGCTGTGAGAACAGCATCGGTGTTGCTATAAATATATCCTCGGTTAAATAAAATGCCGCAACACCCCTTAATCATAACAAAGAAATGCTGGCCCCTAAAATGGTCTCACACATGTTGAATTTGTGCACATGCACACTGGTAAACAGAAATCTCCAGCAAAATGTGATATAACAAATGTAAACAAAGGCTAGTAACTGATGTGTTTGTATAAATATTTGTTCAGTAACAGTTGAAAATTTACAGTATTCACAGAAATACTTTTCTGTCAAAAAATGTATGCTCAATTGACGAGATTGAACAGAATAAATTCAATAACAAGAATATCAGTGAAACTGATGGATGCTCCCAAATGATGCTTTGCCGATATATGGGTTAATTGTGTGGAAAAAGTGTGATCTTGAGAAAATCTATTATTAGCCTTGGTGACCTTGACCTTGACCCCAGTGACCTCAAACTTCATCAAAAGGTAGAGGTCCATGCAAGATACCAAGATGCCAAATATGTAAGAGATCGGTAAATTATTGAAGGTGCTATGAGAAACTGTAACAAAAAAGTGACGGAAAAAATCTATTATTGGCCTCGGTGACCTTGACCCAGCAACCTCAAACCTCATCAAAAGGTAAAGGTCCATGCAAGGTACCTACATGCCAAATATGTAAGAGATCGGTAAAATATTTAAGGCGCTATGAGAAACTGTAACAAAAGTGTGACGAAAGGACAAATTGGCAACTAAGTATTGATATTCATAAAGAATTACAATAGCCTCAGAGTGGCAATACAACAGAGGAAACAATGTTAATTCGGGTAGAATATCAATTTTTATTAATGAGCAATAAAAAATTAACAAGTGGTGCAGCATTAAGCATTAAGTTTATGGCACCATAACAATTTAAGTTCAAACAAGCTGTAGAAATGTAACTTATACTTCATACCTTTGGTGAGTCAATGATGTTGCGCACGGAGTTCTGTATGAGGCGGTCAGGCAGGCTGTCCTTAAGGGCCATGCATGAGATCCACAGGCGGAAGTTCGGGTCGGGGGCTTGAGCCCCAGACAGCTCCTCCAGAATGGACTCCAGGGAGACAAGTAGCGCAGGGGCATTGTGTGCGCCATGCAGAAGCACCCACTGGCCCTGGAGTTGGGAACAAGCAAATCAGGATTACATCTGTACAACACCCATGTTCTGGGAAAACTGGGCTTAATGCATTTGCGTATAGTGTCACCTCATATTAGCCTGTGCTCTCTGCACAGGCTAATCTGGGACTACATTTCCCGCCGACACTGGAATTTTGTTAAGAAGAGACTTCCTCTAAATGAAAAAAATCCTTTAAAGGGGAAAGGGGTTGTCCCTTATTACCCTGTGCAGACTGCACAGGCTTATCTGGGATGACAATTTACACACATGTATTAAGCCCAGTTTTCCAAGGCTTATATGGTTTATATCCATGGCAAATTTTCCATCCCACATTTAGGTCAATCGACATTCATGTTCATGTGGATCAAGAATTAAACAGAGTTTTACTTAACGTTTGCTAGTGACTTCTTTTTATATCTTATGGAATTTTATTATGATCTATAAATGATATTTCATAATTTTGGTACCTTTAAAGCTATAAACAATGAACATTGCCAATTACATGGCATTTTTTATTCAAAATACTTAGGACACATTTAAAGGAATAATTTGAATGAATTTAATTGGATTTAAAGTGCAATTTAAATGTTAAAATGGTGTGCAAATTTGATTGCAATTGGTACAAATGCATGGTTTGTGAATTGGTGTGGGCTTTGGACATAGTTTGTAGACATATGATTCAGACAAGTTTGACCTGACCTTTGAGCTAGGGAGACAGGTGTTACATGCAACAGGTTGTCTGATGATTGTGGACATTTGTTCCAAATTAGTTTAAAATCCATCAATATATGGCAAAGCTATGGCTGAGACAGGAAACTTCACACAGACATACAAACAAACTGTGCTACTGCTATATGTCGCCTTCTTTGAAGGGGGGCATACAAACTTGAAACCGCAAAAAGAAATTACACTAATCAACAATGAAAATATTTGGATCACATAATTTGTATGGCCAATCATAAATATTCAGTCTGAAAAACAGTTTAGAATGCTTGCTGACTTATCACATGACAATGCAAACTGCTCACCTCTGCCATGGCCTTCTGTATGTACTTGCGGGCCGTGCGCTCCGTGTTGGGGTTGTTATCCGTGATGGGAACCAGCTGTCCCTTGGTCTGCTTGCGATACGAGAAGTCTACAAACAGCTTGGACGCCATCTCTGCCTCCTGGTTGTACAGGAGCATGATGGGAATGGTGGCGCTGCTCTGCTTCAGCAAGGTCGGTAGGTCAAACCCAATGTCGCCATAGAACCTGTGAGGTCAAGGGTCGCTTGTTAGTGTGTTGTTTTTAATATGAAAATGAAGGTACATGAGTGTGTTTGTCATGATATTGAGAATAGTTATGTTATTAAGTATTGTTAATTGTTATTAGGCTCATTGACACAATGTAGACTAATACAGATTTTTTGTATACAAATAGAAGCATCACAAAGAGTTTGAATAGTATCTTAACAAAATCTGTACATCATTATGTTACTGTGAAGAAGAAATAGTAACGTAATACCATAAAATAATACAAAATAAGAACATTTTCCACCTTGATGTTGAGTAAAATACTTTTAATTTGAATCAGAGTCATGGTAAGATATTATTAATATAAGATTTAGAAATCTATTTCCGCTTTTTTGTAAATTGTACAATAAAGGATAGTGCATAATATAGTGAAAAGATCATGCGAGGTACACTGAAAAAACAATCATTGTGAGAAATCAAGAGTGAAGAAACGTGCCTTGTTCCCATGCATTTTAGGTGGATAGTTGACAATTACTGCCATAATAATAACAAATTATAAATGTATACTAGTTCATATTAATAGATCTATTTATTACATTTAATCAGTTGAAATATATTTCTTGATGCATTGTTAAAAGCAAGATTATAGAGACATATTAGAACAAATACTCATATTTTATTTGTACAAGGTTGAGATTGCAGACATAAATAGTTGTATCTCGGTATCTCTTCATTTAAAATTCCTTAGTATGCTCAAAAGCTACTCCCATTTCAAACTAAACGAATATTATGGGAGATTTCTAGATTCTAGTCCTAGCAGATCATCATGCAAACTACTGGCTAGCTATATTTATATAACCATGCAGATGGAGTAAGAGGAAATGTCAGATAAGATTGTAACTACCATTTTGTTATTAACCTTAAATATGTATGATTTAGCATCTTAAAATCCTAACATTCAATCTTTTACAACATTTTGGAAAATATTTCTACCTGTCTTGAATGTAAGTATTATAATTGTTTGTTAAAACACTCAGGGAGAAGTTTTAATAATTATTTGTTTATACGTCTTACCAGGACGGGTGCCCATGACCCATGCTAAATGGGACACAAGAAACAACAAAAGAACTCATTAAATCTTGAAAGAAGACAATTACAGATACATACAAAGCGACATCAGTGATTGGTCACTAAATATAGATACATACATAGCGACATCAATGATTGGTCACTAATTATAGATACATTCATAGGGACATCAGTGATTGGTCACTTAATATAGAAACATACATAGAGACATCAGTGATTGGTCAATAATTATAGATACATTCATAGGGACATCAGTGATTGGTCACTAAATATAGAAACACACATCGAGACATCAGTGATTGGTCACTAATTATAGATACATACAAAGAGACACCAGTGATTGGTCACTATTCACCAATCTATATTTTGTGATAAACTACAAACATTTGTTGTGAAGCTAAAGAATAATCACTGCATAGTTTATTACAAATAACAGCCAAAGTCGAAAGCAAAATAAGATATTCTTCCAGTAAATATTGAGGTTCAGTCAAACAAACCAATGAAACAAAACAAGCAGTCGCAACAAACAAATCATGGGTAAAGTAATGTTAACTTTCTGAATTAAGATAAATGAAGTGGACATAGTGTTTGTTTGGATATTAAAAAAAGTCCAGCGACTCAGTACAAAATTAACATAGAAAGGATGGTTTTATTTTGTAAATTTTCAAAATTGTTCTGTTAACTTAGTATTCCAAAAGATTTATTTTAATGCAGTCACATTGAACAAGGACATAAAGCATACAAAACGAGAGATAAGCCGCACATACCACACATATTGTGTACCACTATTTCAACTTGCTTCATTCCATAAAGTTTGGTATTCTAGCATTTTAAAACTAATATTCTAACTGTACACTATGTCTCCCACCATGCTAATACAAATATAGTAAGAAGAAGCAGTTAATGTCTTTGTATAATATTTTATAATATCTAAAATATATGATAGCATATGAACAGAAAACCAATTGATTTTGTAACAAAAATGAATGCAAAATGCATACATATACAATTACTTAAAGAAAAATAAATCATGCAATTATGTGAAAAAAAAGTACAATCTTTTTTTGGTGGCAGGTATACTCAAAGAAAAGCAGATTTTTACTACAAAATCTGCCTATAAAGCATATGGAGAGTGGGCAATAAAGCAAATGATCCAACAATACATAGACATTCAAACCCATGTCTGCAAGTATAGGAGACTGCCCATGCTATATCTACAGGTGAACAATTGTATTTGAGTGTAAAACTGTACCCTTCCTGACATGTATTGCTCTTAAAACATGTTAGTGGCTCTATATCAGATAAATGGAAACAATAGCATCTGTCACTTGTGTTGATGTTTTAACAAATTGAAGTGAAAGAACGGAAAACGTTATGCATTAATGTGATTTGTCATAATACTTTTTTGTTATTCACTTTAATTTGGTCATATGAAAAAAAAAGGACAGCGTGCTCAACTTATTTTTCTTAATTACTAACTTAAAGTGAACTAGAGCACCGCATAGCGGGTGCCAACGCTCGGTTGTGGGTGCTTGGATTTTTTTTTTAACTTTGACCTTTTCACCACTCAAAATGTGCAGGTCGATGAGATACACATGAAAAACCACAAAAAAAAAGTTTGTTTGACCTTTGACCTTGAAGGATGACCTTGACCTTCACCTTTCACCACTCAAAATGTGCAGCTCCATGAGATACACGTGCATGCCTCATATGAAGTTGCTATCTCCAATATTGCAAAAGTTATGGCCAATGTTAAAGTTTTCGGACAACTACAACAACGACGCGGACGGTGGAAGAGGAGAGGGCTATGACAATACCTCGGGTTTTCTTCGAAAACAGCCGAGCTAAAAAACAAGTTTGGTATAATATACTTGATGCTAATAGAGACAATATCAGAGCTGGGTACAGATCTAAGGTCTAAGGTAGATGAACTATAAGGGTGATGTATTGGTCCATTTGTTAAGTGGCTATTTACCCATGGCGCATTGCAAATTTGATTTTTTTACTGAAAAGTATATCATGATTTTTATAATGTAAATAGCTGCACATCTAAAGTAAACACTAGGATTGTTGTGGTAGAAGCATGATATACTACATGAGCAAATGCAATATAAAATAGTGAACAACTATATGAAAACACATTGCTGATAGAAAAAGGCATATGAAAATGAAAGCTTATATTAATTAACATTTTTTGATAGCAGATTATCAATAACTGTAAGTAATACAGAATTGAAGAGTGAATATCTGTTATTGCAACATTGTATTTTCATGGCCTGCCATGTTAAAAGAAAACTATGAATCAAACAAGATTATTAAACGACACCTGGTACAAAACCTGACACAGCAATGGTATAACTTGAGCATGAACAACGGTTTACAGACTGCACAGGATAATCAGGGACAACAGTTTTTGCCAAGACTGGATTTTCATTTGGAAGTGATACCCTTTAAACAAAAAATGCCATTAAAGCTGCAAGTGATACTTTAAGCACATACATTGAGCCCGGTTTTCACAGGCCACGACTCAAATATGATTGCAAAATCAACAAACTACAGTGCACTGTAGGCTGACAGTTATTCCTTTCCCGCTCAGAAGCAAAGTGAAAATGGCTATATGCAACCAGCATAAAACCAGAACAGCCTGTGAGTAACTGGCAGTCTGGTCAGGTTTTATGCTGTTTGCTGCTCATCAGTATCTGAGAGTTGGTAATTAGCTTTTAAAACTTGAATCTAGTAAGAAAGGTATTAAATAAATTTGATTTCTAAGGGATTACAAATGCGTTAAAATGCATATATGAGCGGTAAAGGGTTATAACAGAGACTACAGTAGTTAGTTCCCAGGCCACGAACAACTTAGTGCAGATGGCAGCACGTCATTACACATGAACACTGCTGCACACAGACGCACGGACACATGGATGAGCGCCACTTACCCTTTACGACCAGTAGGAGATGGAAGAGAACTAAAACACAATGTTTGTTGATAACCTCACTAAATTGAGTTGTCCCTATGTATAACATCTGTTTGTCATTCTTCTTTGCAAACATCATGTTTTAGTTTCAAATAAATTTATGGTGATTTATTTTTAACTATAATTACAACAGAAATCAAATGAATACAGATGTAAAATTCATGTTTCTTTTCAATTTGTGGGATAAGATGTTTTCATATTTTTGCTGTTTTCTCTGAATATGAAACAGCAGTTACCATACAAATTACCTTTTCTTGTAACTGTTCTTTAAAAATGTGTTCTTCATTTCAGGCAAAGATTCGCTTGAACATTATGAATATGTGGCAGTTCATGTATTTCAAACATAAAGTAAAATTCACTTTTAAACTATGAAGTGAAGTTAATAACACCAACAAATGCAAGGAGACACCATCTGGTTACATAAAATTGTTAAGTCAAACAAAGATTACTACATACATTCTTACTGACAGTAAATCACTATTAACTATCACGAATTGAAATACCAAATAGAGCAACAAAAGTATAAAATATAAATCTGAAATATCAATTTATTTGAAGTTATTTTTCATTACTACATAGCTAAATGCACAATTCTTCAGAAAAAAATACACACCAAACCATGACAGAGGTATTACTGATTACGTATTAGAAAGTATCTGAAAATGGGGATGATAAGATATTTGTGGGCATTTTCATGTTATTTAACAATAAATAAAATCAAACACAATGCATTAGTTTGAAATGAATGCTGCCTATTTTTAAAGAAAATTTGAAATTCCATACAAAAATATTAAACAAATATATAAATACAATAATAAGAAACAAGTTGATGCAAACAATAACAAAAAAAAAACATATTGTTTTTACTAATCATTATTGGTTATACCAATAACAATGAACAAACATCCCCACTTTCAGAGCTTTCAACCAGACAACAAACACCCACAACATATAACAACAAAAATCTGTTTTTCTGGAACAAAGGAAACAATAAAAAAAGCACAAAAACACAAAAACTACCCACAACTCACTTCTTGCCCAAGACAGTATTGATGAAGACTGTAGCGGCATGCATGACCTTGTCCGGCCGGACAGCACGTCTGACGCACAGTTGCTGGATGGGTTTATACACATCATCCATCTTATCAGGAAGGGGGTAAGTCTCCGGACTTTCCGTCTCACAGAGTCCGCGCCACTGTGTCTCCCTGCCGTCCTTCGGCATCCGGTCAAACATTTCCTGCAAGAAGACACAGGAAGTATTACAACAACAGACTATGCATGAATTTCGCATTGCATATATTGTAAGTAAGGTGGCATGATGTCCCTTGATATATCTGAACTGGAAGGTGGTTTTAAATCTGCAACAAATTTTTATTCTAATTGAAAGGTTAATATAATAATGCGTATGTATTGAAAAAAAACAGTTTGCAAATGTAGCAAAAGTTTAAGAATAAAATACTTTTATGTATAATGCACACGCATTTTATCAAAACTTATCCAGTTTGCAAGATATTGAAATTTATGTAATATAACCAATTTAAATGTGTACATTTAATGCAGAGGCCAGTAAAAAAAACATACAAATGGTCACCATATGCATTTCTTAAGAATATTAGAATATCCAGTTTCCTATTTTAACTAACAATTATAAATAACTTAATATCCAGGCTGTTTTTTGCAACTTATAACAAACTATCATAGTATCTAACATGTAGCAATATAGACCAAAAATTACCAAAACATATATTGGAATACATGATAGAAAACGCATATTGCAATACAATACAATCTATTGGAATAGTGCTGTAGCCCTAGTCAAACAATTATTGTTTAAAAATCAGACCAATCAAAATGTGTCTTTTAAAATTAAAAGAAGAGGCCCATGAGGGCCTGAATCGCTCTACTGGCTGGAATGTTTAACATTATTGGGAAACAGTTTTAACAATTATTGTTTATGTCATTTTCATCAATTCAAAATATCAGTTCAATTACGATAATTTATGCCATATTAATTAAAATGATCTGATTTCAGTGCTTGATCACTGTTTGTGTTGCTTAGTATGAGCATATGATTGTTTGGAGTGAAAGGTTGGCCATATCATGGCATAGTATATTAAACCATATATATATTTCTAATTTTTATGACATGAATCAGAGAAGAGAGTGAACCAATTCTGGACCGACTCATATAAAGTTTGCAAATTACTATTCCGAATGAAATCAAAATGAACGGGTTCGAGTCCTCATTAATATAAAGACACTGAAAAAGTTTGAAAAGAATCGGAAGAAAACTGTGGAGTTTATGGCATAAACAAGAAAAAGTCTAACGCACAGACGGACGGACGACACCCATTTTCAATAGGGTTCGAGTCCTCATTAATATAAAAACACTGAACAAGTTTGAAAAGAATTTGATGAAAACTGTGGAGTTAATCGTGTAAACAAGAAAAAGTCTAACGCACGGACGACGGAAACCACGCCATGACATAAGCTCTTCCGGCCTTCTAAAAACAACAAAACAGCAAAAAACAGCCTGGATATTAAGTTATTTATAATTGTTATTTAAAATAGAAAACTAGATATTCTAATATTCTTAAGAAATGCATATGGTAACCATTTGTATTTGTTTTTTTTACTGGCCTCTGCATTAAATGTACACATTAAAATTGGTTATATCAGACCAATCAAAATGTGTCTTTTAAAAATAAAACGTATGTCCAAACCTGGAACCAATCAAAATGCGTGGCAAGCACTTGAAGGTTGTGAAACTGGTCGTCCATCATCCAATCAAAAGGCTTCTTGGCCTGGGCAATCCTGTTTTCTGTATTTGGTTGAATGTGACCTAGCGACAGCATGACAACCGAGCTGTAGTCAGGGGAGATGACAAACTCCCGCTCACCGATTCCAATACGACCTAGAGAGTCCTCCACCTGTAGAAATTGGATGGACAATACTTAACAAAAATGTGACATTGTTAAACCCTTGATGGCTAAGATACCCATTTTGAGCCGCTTGTAGTCCCTTAGAAATCACATTATATTAACCCTTTGCATGCTGGGATATTTGTCGTCTGCTAAAATGTCGTCTGCTAAATTTCTAAAATTAGCTTTTTCTTTGATTTTTTTTCAAAGAATACTATCAGAATAGCAAACAGTTTGGATCCTGATGAGACGCCACGTTTTGTGGCGTCTCATCTGGATCCAAACTGTTTGCAAAGGCCTTCAAAATCCGGTTCCAGCACTTAAAGGGTTAAAGACATTACTTAATTGATTTTAGCTCAAAAGACTTTTTTAAACCCTAAGATACTGACAAGTAGCAAACAGCATAAAACCTGAACAGACTGGGAGTTACTCTCAGGCTGTTCTGGTTTTACACTGGTTGCATATAGCCATTTTCACTTTGCTTCTGAACAGGAATGGGGTTTATATATTGATATTTTTCATTTCAGGAATCTATTTTGTAATAAAATACTGAATAGCTTAAACACGTATCATAAAATCACAAACAAATTATATGTGTGAAGCATTGCAAATGCTTAAATTTATAGTGTAAAAACAGTTTTGCACATTAGGCTGTGTAAACACATATTATCACCTTTTCATGGTCACTCCTAATAACAAGTGATGTGTTTGAGAAACACTATGCACCCTTTTGAGCGATTTTGACCCATATATTTGACCTTTGACCTTGAAGGATGACCTTGACCTTTCACCACACAAAATGTGCAGCTCCATGAAATACACATGCATGCCAAATATCAAGTTGCTATCTTCAATATTGCAAAAGTTATGACCAAGGTTAAAGTTTTGGGACAGAATGACAGACAGGCCAAAAACAATATACCCCCTTTTCTTTGAAGAAGGGGGCATAAAAACACAATTACGTTACAAAACATATGATGAGATAAGATAAGCATATTTTTGAGTACTAACATTCAGATAGACACATTTATTCATGGCAAGTTTTAATTCGCGAGGAAACACAATTGCAAAAGTAAGCATACTTGGTGCGGCATGAAAATCTGAAACATTATCAAAAATTAAACAAACACAAATTAAACCCGTTGTACAGTATCTGACAGACCTCTACAGCGAGCAGAAGGGCAAAGATGAAGCGATCACGTTCCAGAAGAGCTCTTGCCATGTAGAAGTAAGCGTGGCTTGTAACCTTCTCTAGCACCGCCTTCACTGCAGATCTGAAACACAGCGGGAAAGTATTGTGGATTATGAAAAATATTTGGTGAAAAATGTCTAAGAAAAAATGTGTCGTGTTCTGAGAAAACTGGGCATAATGCTTGTGCATAAATTGTCATTTGCTAGAGCCTAGCTATGCATGAGCGAAAAGTGTTGTTTCAGATTAGCCTGTGCAGTCCACACAGTCTTATCAGGGACAAACCTTTCCACGTAAACTTGATTTTTGTTTAGAATAGACCTTCTTTTAACACCACAAAAGGGGAAAGTGAAGTCTCTGATTAGCCTGCGCAGACTGTACAGGCTAATCTGGGACCACACTTTAGGAACATGCATTAAGACCTGTTTTCCCAGAGCAATGCTAAATTATATGTCAATACACAAACCAACCTCTCTGAGTGGCTGATGGCTGCCTCATACACGTCCAAGAATCGTTCATACGAGACCTGGTAGAGAAGATTCACCTCGCGCATATACTGCATCACGTCGAAACACACAGCGGCACGCTGTGCAATGGAGCGGAACCCGTCCTTGGCCTTCAGAATAGCATTCTCGCTCATCTCCACGCGCATTTGACTGAAAAGAGATTAAGGTTTAAGTTTTGTTGGTTTCTTTTGGATAGGATTTGAAATTTGCTTTTTCAATACTTTTTCAAGGTTATCATGGGGTCAATTTACTCATATCCATTAAATGTGTCGTGTTTTGAGAAAACTGGACATAATGCTTGTGCGTAAATTGTCATCCCAGATTAGCCTGTGCAGTCCGCACATGCTTATCAAGGACGACCATTTCCACTTTTATGACATTTTTGGTTTAAATGAAGTCCCTTCTTAGCAAAATTCCAATTAAGGCATAAAGTGTCATCCCTGATTAGCCTGTGCGGACTGCACAGGCTAATCTGGGACATACTGTTCGCACATGCATTATGCCCAGTTTTCTCAGAACACGACACAAATAGTCTCGCAGTCTGCATAAGTTATCAGGGATGATACTTTCTGACTCAAATGAATTAACTTTAAAAACAGATTTTTTTTTTTATTGAAATCGTTTAGTGTTGTCTCTGATTAGCCTGTGTGGACTTCACAGGCTTATCCAGGACAACACTTTATGAAAATGCATCAAAAACGTTTTTCTCAGAGGGAGGCTCATATCTAAATATCTAATGCTTCAATATAATGCGCCACTTTAACCCTTTTAGCGCTGGAACCAAATTTTAAAGGCCTTTGCAAACTGTTTGGATCCAGATAAGACGCCACAGAACGTGGCGTCTCATCAGGATCCAAACTGTTTGCTATTCTGATAGTATTCTTTGAAAAAAATATCGAAGAAAATGCTAATTTTAGAAATTCAGCAGAAGACATTTCAGCAGATGACAAATTTTCCAGCTTGCAAAGGGTTAAGATCTCAAGGTCACATGCTATTCACCTCTCCACAGTTTCGTCGTACTGCTTTTTCAGCTCAGCTAGTTTCTTAGTGGCTTGCAGGTCAGTCATGAGTCGTACGTCGCTCGACAGGTTGACTCGCATCTGCTTCTCAAGTTTCGCAATGAACTCCATGTTCTCTTGACGCTCCTGTGGAAACATGGGATAGCAGGTTACATGCCAGTAGTCAATAATGTAGGTTACACACCAATTTACATCTGTGAAGATTCCAATCCAGTTTAAAGTGGAAAAAATAACTTGCACTCCTGGTTATACGAGTTGCGTTCTGAGAAAACTGGGCATAATGCATGCGCGTAAATTGTCATCCCAGATTAGCCTGTGCAGTTCGAACAGGCTAATCAGGGACGACGATTTCAGCTTTTATGGAATTTGTCGTTTAAATGATGTCTCTTCTTAGCAAAAATCCAGTTTAGGCGGAAAGTGTTGTCCCTGATTAGCCTGTGCAGACTGAACAGGCTAATCTGGGATGACACTTTACGCACATGCATTTTGTCCAGTTTTCTCAGAACGCAACACATACTTCAGATATCAATGGCATAGCCTACACTCCAGGAAATCATGGCATCAATAACACTCTATTATGGCATAGGTAAAAAGTAACAACAAAAGCTATCATTGACAGTCTTTATGTTTTACTTTTGATAAGCATCAAGGTAGCAAAAGGTTCTTATGTGTCATGTAATTAAAAAAAAATACTGCATGGTGAAATTCTAGAAGTGGATAAGTCTTTTTGTAAACCTGCTATAGTCTTAACTTAAATTTGAATGTAATACCGGCAAGACATGTAAGGGAATAATGAGTCTATGGCCCAATCATAATAAATATGTTATACAAATTTAAACAAGAGATGTGTTTGTCAGAAACACAATGCCCCCTACTGCGCCGCTTTGACATTTATTTTTTAAACCTTTGACCTTGAAGGATGACCTTGACCTTTCACCACTCAAAATGTGCAGCTCCATGAGATACACATGCATGCCCAATATCAAGTTGCTATGATCAATATTGCAAAAGTTATGACCATTTTTCGAAACCTAAACGCAAGTGTGACGGAATTTCAGAAGGACAGACAGACAGACGGACAGTGCGATCCCTATATGCCACCCTACCGGGGGCATAAAAGTATATCTAGTGTGACTTAAGAAAATATTCTGACTCAAATTTGATTGTTTCCTCAATTATTAATATTAGTTTAATCATCATACTCAATTTGGTGTTCATTAAAGCTTTTGCGTTTTGAGTTTGACTAAACCCTGAGTTTGGGGTGATAGCTGAGATTTGAGATTGTTCCTGAGGTGACCGACATTCTCAACACTCAGCTGAATGGATACTCAAATCTCATCTTCTGAGTTGAGCAAACAAATTAACCCTTTGAGCGCTGGAACCGGATTTTAAAGGTCTTTGCAAACAGTTTGGATCCTGATGAGACGCCACAGAACGTGGCGTCTCATCAGGATCCAAACTGTTTGCTATTCTGATAGTGGTCTTTGAAAAAAAATCGAAGAAAATGCTAATTTTAGAAATTCAGCAGACGACATTTTAGCAGACGACAAATTTCCCAGCATGCAAAGGGTTAAGAATGTTTATGATACTGTGCCCCTGGTGTTTCTGCCCACCTGTCTGAGCGCGTTCATCTCATCCTCGAGCCTAGACTTCTCATGTGCCATGAACCTGTTGAGCAGTTCCTCCTCAACACAGGCTCGGTACAGCTGGAAGTACATGACGGAGGCGTAGGCTGCCAGGGACTGGGGCACCATATGGGGCTCCACGGTGGTGTGCAGGAACAGACGGAACCGCGGGTCACACTCCACTTCATGGTCCTCCACCTTAAACACACGTAATGTGTTAGCCTCATTCTGGGAAAGGGGGCTCAAAGCGTGTGCAAAAAGGAGTTGAACAACACAAGCTTTGGGACATATGTGTTGTGTTCTAAGAAAACTGGGCATAATGCTTGTTCGTAAATTGTCATCCTAGATTAGCCTGTGCAGTCCGCTTGTATGGAATTTTTCGTTTAAATGATGTCTCTTCTTAGCGAAAATCCAGTTTAGGCGGAAAGTGTCATCCCTGATTAGCCTGTGCGGACTGCACAGTCTAATCTGGGATGAAACTTTATGCACATGCATCCAGAAAGAGGTTCAAATAAAGAGTAATTTTTGAATAGATAACAAACTATTGAATGTGTGGCTACAGCTTGTGTCTGTGTACTATAGACCTGGGCCCGCTTGCTCAAAACTTTAACGGCCATTTAAGGTGACAGTCGGTAATTTTTGGATCAATTTATTTATGTGACTTTTATATGTGATTATTACCCCTTTAATATACTGGTATGTTATAATTGTAAACACATGTTTATTCTGAAATAATTTGCATATGTTAGATAATATTATTGCTTTTAAAATTAATTTCATTTCAGTCTGAAGTTAACAAACTGTCACCTTCACTGGCCATCCAGTTTTACTTCAGACCCAAATAAAATTAATTTTAAAAGCAACTTTAAAAGTAAAACAACCTCAAAACCTTGATATTATGCACTCTTGAACTTGCAGATCATAATTTCCACAAGTTTGACAAAAAATCGCATGCATAATGTGGAGGAGTTGCGAACAAAACATTTTGATAGACAGACGCACACATGCATGGAAAGACTGAATGATGCCTACCAATTTTAAATATTTATATATCGCTAGGCCATTCCTCAGGGAATAAACACAGGGATAAAGCACTTACTATGATCTTGAATCTGTTCTTGCCATGGATGAACTCGGAGCATTTCTGGATGGCCCAGCGGAACCTCAAGTCCTTGCTGAGCTTCTCAATGTCACAGTCCGTCACGAGGAGCGGACTGCCATCTGCCAGGCAGTTCTCCAGCTGAGACCGGATCTCCTGCAGTTGTAAGAAAATAATAGCTGTGGCTATTTCTGGGCAAACTTGGCATGTGCGAAAGTGTCGTCCCAGATTTGCCTCTGCAGTCTGCAGAGACTAATCAGGGATGACACTTTCCAGTTTTATAGACTTTTTGCTTAAAGGAAGTCTCTTCTGAACAAAGTTCAGTGTTGGCGGAAAATGTTGTCCCTGAAAAGCCTGTGAAGACTGCACAGGCTAATCTGAGACAACAATTTACGCAAATGCATGAAGCCCGCTTTTCTAACATAAGGCGCATTTGGTGACAACAAGTCACAGACTTTCTCAAAAAAAAAAAATGTTACCTATGATGATTTATGCTGTTTATTACGTAGTTTATTGCTGGCAGCAAAAAATAAGCTGTCAACAAGTATGAGGATAAAACAGGCTTGGACAAGGTTATTAAGCTTTTTCAGAAAAAAAAAACTTTATTAAATTAAATTAACGAAATACGTTTAATGTTATACCACTTGCTAGCTTCACCACCAATAAATGGCTAGAAAACTGAAAATACCAGCCCACTCACAGTGTATCTGACTTCCACAAGGCCCTTGTCCTTCATGTAAAATCTTAGCCACTCAATAATGCGACTGGTGGGGTCACAGACGAGGGGCCAGGCGGTGATGCTGTCCTCCTGCATGAGGTAGCAGGCGTTCTCCAACATCAGAGTGGTCGTAGGGAGCCGCTTGATCTCCAGGTGCATGATGTCCAACTAGGCGGGAGAATTGTGGGATATAGGTAAACATGGGGAATAGAAGGAGAAATGTGGGATATAGGTAAACATGGGGAATAGAAGGAGAAATGTGGGTTATAGGTAAACATGGGGAATAGAAGGAGAAATGTGGAATATAGGTAAACATGGGGAATAGAAGGAGAAATGTGGGATATAGGTAAACATGGGGAATACAAGGAGAAATGTGGAATACAAAATGTGGAATACAGGTAAACATGGGGCATATAAGGACAATGTGGGATATAAGTAAACATAGGATATCAGGAAAATTGTGGGATATCAAGAAAAACGTGGGATATAGTTTTTATAATTAATACAAAAGGTGTATATAAAATAAAAAAAATAAAAAATACTTGAAATATTTTGTATAAATTTAACAATTTAACCACTGATGCTGGGCCAGAAGTTAAAAAAATATTACAACAAAAAATTAAAATTTGATACAAAATGTTTTATAAAAAGTTAGTATATCAAAAATAAAAACAGGTACAAAAATCCCATACCGGTGTATAGAGGAACTCTACAAGCTGCATGTTCCTGAAGAGGCACTTCTTGGGGAGGGGCATACCGTGATGCTCGCACACCTGCATGAAGAACTCGCCCATACGTTTGCGGGTGTCCATGTTGTGGGGCCCGCAGTACGTGAGGAAGGCTGCGGCCGAGATACAGTTGGCCAGCAGCAGCTCATTGCAGTCGTGGTCCTTCACGTGGAGCTTCCAGTCTTCCTCCTGGGCCTTCAGGCTGAAAGTGGGGGCAGCGCTTTAACATTAGTGTTAAGGCTGAAAGTGGGGGCAGGGCTTTAACATATATGTTAAGGCTGAAAGTGGGGACAGGGCTTTAACATTTGTGTTAAGGCTGAAAGTGGGGTCAGGGCTTTAACATTTATGTTAAGACTGAAAGTAGGGACAGGGCTTTAACATGTATGTTAAGGCTGAAAGTGGGGACAGGGCTTTAACATTTATGTTAAGGCTGAAAGTGGGGACAGTGCTTTAACATTTATGTTAAGGCTGAAAGTGGGGACAGGGCTTTAACATTTATGTTAAGGCTGAAAGTGGGAACAGGGCTTTAACATTTGTGTTGAGGCTGAAAGTGGGGGCAGGGCTTTTAACATTTATGTTAAGGCTGAAAGTGGGGACAGGGCTTTAACATGTATGTTAAGGCTGAATGTGGGGACAGGGCTTTAACATGTATGTTAAGGCTGAAAGTGGGGACAGGGCTTTAACATTTATGTTAAGGCTGAAAGTGGGGACAGGGCTTAAACATTCATGTTAAGGCTGAAAGTGAGGACAGGGCTTTAACATTTATGTTAAGGCTGAAAGTGGGGACAGGGCTTTAATATTTTTGTTAAGGCTGAAAGTGGGGACAGGGCTTTAACATTTATGTTAAGGCTGAAAGTGGGTGCAGGGCTTTAACATTTATGTTAAGGCTGAAAGTTGGTACAGGGCTTTAACATTTGTGTTAAGGCTGAAAGTAGGCGCAGGGCTTTAATATTTGTGTTCAGGCTAAAAGTGGGCGCAGGGCTTTAATATTTGTGTTCAGGCTGAAAGTGGGTGCAGTGCTTTATCATTTGTGTTCAGGCTGAATGTTGGGGGAGCAATTTCACCGTTTACTGCTCAGATACGCACTTTGACACATTTGTAGTCCCTTAGAAAAATCAAATTAAATTAAAAATACTTCTTTGAACATAGAAATTACATAGAAGCTAAGTGTCGTCCAAGATTAGCCTGAGCGGACTGCATAGGCTTTTCTGGGACAACCCTTTATGCACACAACTTAAGCCCAGTTTTCCCAGAACACTACTCAAATGTAGTTGGGTGGGGTATGTGAGTCTCACCTTTCAATCATCTCACTGGCTGCCTTCAGCCTCTCGTTCATAGAGAGCAGCTCCATCTCCAGGGAATGCTTCTCCACAACGGCCCGATCAAACTCCGCCTGCAGCTGGTTGACCTCGTCCTGAATCCGGGGCAGGTCCTCCTCCTCGTAGTCTTCCTCTGTAGGCTCCTCCTCCTCCTCTGCCTCCGCCTTGGCCGGCTGAAGAGCATTTGGGGGAAGTAATTAGCAAGGGAGATAATAAGCTTGATCTTTCAATGAGGAGATTGGTTTGGTTGCCATTTGGATTTTGTTAAAAAATTAAAGCTAATAATATCTGTACTTGAGTTATTACTTACCATTTTAGTGCAAAATTGACATATCTTCAAATCTCAAATTGTGTGCTGTTCAAAATAATAAACTTAAAAATCTTTTGGATCAATTTTACAATGCATGAACATTTGAATGAAGTATCAAATAACGAAAACTATGAGTCTTTAACAGAATGTATTAACAATGGAACAAACATTCTAGTGATAATGAAATGAAATTTAAGTTTAAAAAGATTGCACAAAAACATGTTTCATTAAACTTTAAACAGCAAAAAAGTTTCCCAAAAATAACAGAAACACAGGGCCTTTATTTTTTAAGAAACATTGTTACTAATAGGAAAAACAATTGAAGTAATTAAAGTTTGACAGTTCAAGATAATAAACATAAGTCCTGCCAGAAAAAAAATGTCATTTTCTTGTTTGATGTAAAAGAAGGTATGAGATTTAATTAATGTAACACATAGTGATCTTAAAAAAAACACAAGTCTTTATGGTAAATTGGAACAGAGAGTTGAGCATTATTACATCTGATAAAGAAATATCCAGCATAATTACATATGATAAAGAAATATCCAGCATTATTACATCTGATAAAGAAATATCCAGCATTATTACATCTGATAAAGAAATATCCAGTACAAAACTATTTCTAGCCTGTACCTCAATACACATGAAGTGTGGGTCTTGAAATCAGGTAACAAGTAAGGTACCCATACTTAATAGATTAACTTCATTAACAGGTCTGAGATTCTTAAAAAATACTGGCCCCTAACAGAACAGAAGTGTAAAATGAACATGGGTTCAAACATAACCATATTTTTTCTCATTTCCAGCAGAGCTTTCTTGATTCGCATTCTTCGAGACAGATTCTTGGCAGCCTGTGTACACAAGGATTACTGGTTGAATAAATGAGTCTCATTCTGTAATAACTTGGCTTAATGCATGTGCGCAAAGTCTCACCCCAGATTAGCCTGTGCAGTCTGCACAGGCTAATCAGGGACAACACTTAAAGCTTTAATAGTATTTTTCATTTAAAGTTAATCTTTTCTTAACTAAAATCCAGTTAAGGCAGAACATCATGTCATCCATGATTAGCCTGTGTGGACTGCACAGGCTAATCTGGGATGACATTTAATGCACATGCATTAAGCCCCATTTCCCCAAGGTGAGGCACACATTTTTTTTCTGACAAAACAAAAAGCTAGTCACAGGAGTGACAAATACCCTCCAATGCCATCTAATAACAGTTTACAAATGTATTTCTTGTCTGTGCTGAAAAACATAGGAATGCCAAAGAAAGAATTTTGGCCAAAATTGTAAGAACTCTGAAAAAAAAAGAGTCTAAAGCACTTAAATAAATAATTAATTGTGTCTAAAGAAAAAGAAAAAAAAACACATAGAATGGTGTCTCATCTAGCTATGAATGTTGAATGAATATCACACTGACAAGTATTAGCTAATACATGGAAACCCTAAATCATTTTATGAAATCAAAGTTTTGTCAGAAAAGATGTTCATATACTGGCAGAGAGAGAAGAATGTGGCTCTACCAGAGTGGACTCCCTTATAAGCCTCTTTCTGGGAAAACTGAGCTTTATGCATGTGCATAAAATCTCGCCCCAGGTCATCCTCTGCAGTCTTCACAGGTTAATCAGGGACACTTTGCACTTTTATGGAATTTTTTGTTTAAAGAAGGTCTCTACCTTACGAAAATCCAGTGTAGGCATAAAGTGCACATGCTGATCTGGGACGACACTTTACGCACATGCATTAAGCCCAGTTTTCCCATAACACAACTCATATACAGATGGACACAGACATACAGGTGGGGTTGTTGGGGGATAACAGGGGATAACATTGTGTTAAATGATTATGCAATATAACACAGGTTTGATTTCATAAATTACAGAAAACTTAACTTGGTTGATACTAAATATCACTTCATTCTTTATATAATAAAATTTAGTTTTTAACTTGGAAATGCAATCACCACACAGTTCCAATGCTCAAGATGGAACAGGTAAAATTTGTAATGAAATCACTTCAGGCCCCAGGGTGAACACCCCCATCCAAATCATTTTATTATATTGGAAAAAAGCATAAGTTATAATAGAAGTAAAAAAATAATTATCAGTGTCTTTTACTGAAATCAATTTTGTTTTTAAAAAATGAATTTTATTAGTTTTATTAAATAGTTACCAAATTATTTTTATTAAAACAATATCAAAGTGTCTTCTTTTCTTTCTTTTTTTGGTTGGATAAAATGTTCATCAGAAACAATTTCTGCAAAGTTAATTTTATTTTAAAGTATTTGTTGAGTTTAAAAAACAAACATGCACAAATGCAATAAAACTCTGTGGTAAAAAGCTTCTCACTTATAAAAGTGCACATGAAAGTTATGCGCCTGGTCATGCAAAAATGGGTATTATAACATATTCAGCCAGTGTAGCTCCAGTCCAGCCTGCGCATGTGCATAGTCTGATCTGGAGCTACGCTGTTTGCTATAGTCACGCAAGGTTGCATGGTCTCATAAGCAGACATTATGACTCCTCATCAAAGTATACGGATGCAGAGACATATCTGGAGCTACACTCTTTGGATATGTCATTAGATCCATTTTCGCATGATAACGCTATTATATACAGATCATTAGCTAACAAAGAATAATATATCTATATGTACACTTATTTTTTGATATACTGGGGTGATATTCTACGTGCCTTAAAGTACACACCAATGAACTAATGATTCAAAATCAATAATATAATCATGTCCATTGTGTATTTGACCATCCAGTATTGCAAAAAAAAAGGACTGATTACACCATTAAAACATCAGTGGGGTCATCTTTTAGCCTAAATGACTGTTTTTTTCATTTGGACTTGCGTGATTACATATGAGAAAGAAACAAGTGATTTTCAAAGAATATACCGACAACTGTTAAAGAGCTAATTCTAGCTATTTAAAGAAGAGCACAGGCTACCAGAATTACACTGTTGATTACCTTCCGTAAATTTTTCCTCGTGGCCTGTAGTGATATTTATCATAATCGAATAACTAGATAATTCATTAAAGATTACAAATACCCCCACTATGGCTCATTTCAAGCAGGTGTAAAACTTGAGTATTACTTCAATTTATCTTCATCAATTTTGGTGTTAGTTCACATTGATCACACCATAAGGACAAAAAGCTTAACATTCATTACTTAAATCAACATCTCTTATATTTTTTTATGATTGGCTAATCATTGAGGTTGGTGCTTAACTAATACTCCTTCAAAATTGTAACGTTACATAAATATTGCTTATATAAAAAAAAATGCCCCCTTTATACTACAGACAGTACAAATTTACGAAAGAAACCGAAATGTCTTGCAATGGGCAATAGTAGATGTTCTTTGAAATTAATATCTCTTGCATTCAAAATCATATTTAAGGTCTATTATGATGCTATGAACACTTCAATGAATTCTAAAACTAAAAAATTTTTGTTGTAAGTGTGACTTTTGGAGAATTTAGTTTAACATTCCCCTAAAATAAATAGGAAAACATAATACAGAAAATGCATCACATGAGACACTTCAATAAGAATCAGCAAACAACATCAACACAAAGTGTGACATCCAATACCCTGTTATTTCACAAAAAACAAAGGTGAAGGTCACATGCTTGATATGTGAGCAGACGTGTTACACACACGTGTACACCAACTTTACCTGCTCCTTGTTTTCAGTTCCATTCTGCAAACCAGGTTTCAATTTAATAATCATAAACTGTTGTTCACCAAATAAACATTTAATACAATAAGTTTTTAATATCAAAATGCTAATTTCAAGATCATATGGTCTTGAAAGAATGGTCGTGTTTGTTTTTGTCGTGTGACTTGACTGGTCTAAAATACACCCAATAGCTTAGTCCTTCATCTTTCTACAAGGGGTTTGAATACACTACAATACTTTAAACACTTTAAACATAGTATTTATTTTGTTGGGACAAATACTATCAGGATACTACACATTAATACTACACACTCTTTAGTACAGTTTCAAATATAATATCTGGTTATTCAGAAGCACACATCTATTGTTCATTCATCCATGCAAACTATTTATTTTCAGGTATTTCAATTTTTGCTGTCAAATAATATCAGGATACTAAATATTACCTATTAACCAACTCTATGACAATTTCTTTATACCATATCAGGTCCAGTATTCACCAACCTGTACTTAGACTTAGGATTATAGACTAGACTTAGAATCAAGAACTTATAGACTTAGAATCAAGAACTTATAGACTTAGACTCAAGAACTGATACCTATGCATTTGCAAATAATATGAGCTTGTTCTGGGAAAACTGGGCTTAATGTATGCGCGTAAAGTGTCGTCCCAGATTCGCCTCTGCAGCCTGCACAGGCTAATCAGGGAAGACGCTTTCAGCTTTTATGGAATTTTTCCATTTATAGGAAGTCACTTCTAAACAAAAATGTGTCATCCATGCACATGCAAATGTGTCATCCATGCACATGCAGATGTGTCATCCATGCACATGCAGATGTGTCATCCATGCACATGCAGATGTGTC
>VMBQ01001432.1:88396-119280 GCA_007657795.1 Dreissena rostriformis | reverse complement strand
AGTGACCTCAAACCTCATCAAAAGGTAGAGGTCCATGCAAGGTACCTACATGCCAAATATGGAAGAGATCAGTAAAATATTGAAGGCGCTATGAGAAACTGTAACAAAAGTGTGACAGAAGTACGGAAGTACAAACTGGCAACTATATGCTCCCCATATATATATATGGGGAGCATTAAAACAAGAAATGTGACCATGCCAAGAAACTGGGTTTTCCAATTTTTACACATTAATTTAGCTGCATTCAATAAATTTTGCAAGCAAGATTTGCATTTAAGCTACCTAAACAGAAAATTACAGCATTTATGAAGTTTCATTTGAATACCTGCAGTCAAAGTAGTAAAGGGAGACGTTGCACGTTTACTTTTACCAAAGCATTATAACCCTTTCCCGCTCAGAAGCAAAGTGAAAATGGCTAGGCAAACATCATAAAACCAGAACAGCCTGTGAGTAACTCGCAGTCTGTTCAGGTTTTATGCTGTTTGCTGCTCATCAGTATCTTAGGGTTGGAAAAGAAGCCTTAAAAACTTGAATCTATAAAGAAAGGTCTTTTTTTTAAATTTGATTTCCTAAGAGACTACAAATTCGTCAAAATGCGTATCTAAGTGGTAAAGGAAGCAGAGGCCAGGCAGACACCAACATTTGAGTGAGCAGTGTAGCTCGGACTATATGGTGAATGTTCAAGCTTTAAGGAGCCACTCTTCTACAGAACATAGCATGCAGAAAACTTGCACATATTTACCAATTAAACTTCTTGGCTCAGCTTTAAAAACACATTTACACAGAAATTTATAATCATGATAAATGAATGGTTCCTACAAATAAAATTATACAAAAGAAAGATAACAATCATCATTTTATGGTAATCAGAAACGGTCTTAGTGTCCAAAAATTATTCTGTTAAGTTTTCTATAATAAAATGCTTCAGGTTTTAGCACTACCCTATCACTATACTATCCCGTTCCCTGAAATATACCACAATTTGAAACCAGGACCAGATTCAAGATTACCTTTGACATACTGTCCACTTTCATTTTCAAAAATTACATTGAGCTCTTTTCTGGTATTTGCTGCATAAACATTTTAAATAAACATGAACATCTTAATAATCAAGAAATCATTTGCTTCCGAATTCAGACATTTTAATCCATCTTTGTCATCTCCCTGGGACGATATACTGTAAAATCATGATTATTTGTGGGGCATTATTTTTTGTTGATTTTGTGGGTTGACCAATCCACATGTTTGACCACAACAGATTGGAAAATGACGGACACTTTTTTTTTCCTCCAAAATCAGATTTCAATGTATTTACATGTCCACAGAAGTCATTTTTTTAAACTACAAAATTTCATGCCAACAAATATAAATGATTTTACAGTATATCAAAAGTGAGTGCCTAAAATCACTAATATTTCCTATACAGCGACATTATGGGCTTTACTATTATGATATAAGGAATCATGAGCAATATCTTTTAAAATATTTATTCAAATTAAAAGCGGCATTTAAAATTTAAAATTATAATTAAGTAAATAAACTGACATACTGCAGCATAATGTTGGATTGTAGTTTAAGTGTAACTTAGGTGATAAACTGTTCATATGTCAATTGAAACAATTGAGGAAATTTTCAAATGTTTTCAAAGAATAGGCAAAACAACTGAATTAAGATTTTTCAAGTCCGCCCCTATTTCAAAATCAGCAATTGAGCTGCGTTCTGGGAAAACTGGGCTTAAATGCATGTGCGTAAAGTGTCATCCCAGATTAGCTTGTGCAGTCCACACAGGCTAATCAGGGACAATACTTTCCATCTGGATTGGATTTTCTTAAAGAAAAGACTTTCTTAAAACCAAATTCCATTAAAGTGGAAAGTTTCGTCCCTGATTAGCCTGTCCAGTCTCCATAGGCTAATCAGGGCAGAGGCTAATCAGGGACAACACTTTATGAACATGCATGCAGCCCAGTTTTCCCAGAACAAGGCTAATTTTAAGATCCAAGTCACTGGAATGCTTACATTTCTTAACAATCATCTTGGTCCCTGAAGAGCTTGAAGACATTCTGGACGACATATCTTCTTTGCCGGTGTATTCACGCGTCTCGATGCGCTGCGATGGCAAGCGTTTGCCGATCAAGATCATTACCATTTCCATCACCTGGCCGACCAAGACTGGGGGACTAGCGAAACCCTTGAGACGCTCAATACACTGACGGTCAACTTTACTCTTCCAGTACAGGACCTGAAATGTTTGCAAGATAAAGATGTTTCAAAGCTTTACAAGTTTACAGAATGGAGTATGAAACAAGTTTCATTTTCCTTTGTAATCTAAGGAATGGAATCTGAAAGATTTGAAGTGAAATAGTTTTTTTTTACCTTAAAATGCATAACAGAATGGATAAGACTCATTTTTGGACGTAGCTGTCTAACCCAGGTTTTGACATTCATCTATAGCCAGCAGAATAACATTTCCCGCCAGTAGACCTGAATGAAGACTGCACAGTGTACTGTCTATATAATTTGGAATGGATATTTATACAATAAAACCATTTAACATTTGTAGTTCTATATTTATGTGTTGTTTATTGCACCAGATTATATGCCAAGGCAAAGCTATTAAATACAGAACAGCTACAATGTACCCCTCAGTGTGTGCTGTTATTAACACATACATCATCACTTGAAAATGATGTCATTTGAAATTTATGATGTCACTTGTTCCAATAATTTGTTTTATTTGGTTTATTGACACAGAACAAGTTTCTCTCTTTTCTGATATATTTCCCCTCAATAGGCTTTTTCAAAGTTTGTTTTCTTGGTAGAAAAGAGTCAATTTACTTTTATCCCTACTGGATTTGTAACTGAGTATTATTTGGTTTAGTTTAACTTAACAGTGCTGCACACGGTGATCTATGTGTGTGGAATTTTCTGTCAAGTAAGATTTTGTATTGCTTAATTAAAATATTCATAGGAGTGTACGGATCTTGCTATCAAAACGTATTTGAATTGTCCGGAAAAAGTGATAAATGGTGCAGATATGACTTTACTAGCAAATCACCTCTTATGTTCAGGCATTAATCATGTTTGGTTAAAGTAGGCTAAATACGCAGAAATAAGGCCTATAGTTCTTGATGTGATAGGTACTTGTTGTTCATTTACTTAATATTTTATTGAAGCAATATAATTAATCAATTGTAAAGCTATGCCTGCCATTTTTAAACATAAAATAACCCTTTGAGCGCTGGAACCAGATTTTGAAGGCCTTTGCAAACAGTTTGGATCCAGATGAGACACCACAGAACGTGGCGTCTCATCAGGATCCAAACTGTTTGCTATTCTGATAGTGGTCTTTGAAAAAAAGGGAAGAAAATGATGATTTTAGAAATTCAGCAGACGACATTTTAGCAGACGACAAATTTCCCAGCATGCAAAGGGATAAGTGTTTGGGACTCGTGTGAAGCTGTCTCAAAAATATGAGTATGAGTCTCAATCGTAAATTTAAAATTGAAATGGAGATTTTTATTTTTCGTAATCATCAAATTTTTCCCTAACTCATCTCAAGATTGTTTATGAGCGAAAAATTGAGTTTGAGCCTGAAATTGCACTGAAATAATATTTGTAGTAAAAATTTTCAATAAAAAAAGTTGCATTCTTATATATCCTAACAAACAGCTATAGAGCTTATTTAGTTTTAATTTTGAAAATGTTTGTTTTGCATACTTTGATCCAAATGTTTTTTGTTGTTGTTTTTTTTGTTTTTTAAACTTCTGCCTGTGTTCTATTAGCAAATACTATGTTTGTTTTCAACCACATGTTCAGTAACTGTATATTGATTATATGCAGGCAAAAGGCAGCAAATAAATTATTAAATTTCCCCATTACGAAGAGTGCTACAAATATTGATTGCTTATAAAAGCGAATCAAAACAAAAAATCACTGATCAATACCATATTGTCTTTAACAAAACATGAGCACAGCAGAAATCAATACATAGTAATTTGAGTGGTTTGTAGTAAGAACACAGAACAAAGCTATACAAATTTGCTTTAATAGGAGTTATTAAATTTGCAGAACAAGAATAAGTGAAATGGATTTTTGAATGTATTTTATAATTAATCTTTGTCTTCTACATAAAACTGACTTAACAAGAACACATGGCAGGGACATGTGCTTTATTACATAAACATATTGATAAAGACATAATATTGAATCTCAAATATATAAATTAAAATCGAATGATCAGCATAAATAAAGACCAACATTCAGTGATCAAAAATGGGAAGTTTTTCAGAATTTATACGAGGATGGTTTTTAGTAATGTTACTGGTGTCAGTGGTCGCTAACATGATATTTCTGGTAGGCATGTTTGCCTACAGTAATCAGACAGACCAAGACCTAGACGCCTCTCAAACCAATAAACTCGAAACACCACTGCTGGGAAAGGATTCCTTTAACTTTGTGCCTGATTCGAATCGGAGGAAAACTGGTGCTCAGCGTCTGAACAAAACGAAACAAGGGACTAGACGCAAAGATTCAAATATAGACATAGTGGAAGAGCATGATAGGGTTTTGCAAGAAAAAGCTCTAAGAAAATTTCAAGGAAACAACACATATGCAACACACAGAAAGCAACTGCTTGAAGAGAACAATGCAAATGCTGAGAAAGAGTTAAACGTGGTAGATGCTGAGAAAGACTTAAATGTGGTAGATGCTGAGAAAGAGTTAAATGTGGTAGATGCTGAGAAAGAGTTAAATATGGTTGATGCTGGGAAAGAGTTAAAAGTGTTAGATGCTGAGAAAGAGTTAAATGTGGCAGATGCTGAGAAAGAGTTAAATGTGGTAAATGCTAAGACAGATTTAAATGTGGTAGATGCTGAGAAAGAGTTAAATGTGGTAAATGCTGAGAAAGAGTTAAATGTGGTAGATGCTGAGAAACCGTTAAATGTGGTAGATGCTTCAATGGAAGGAGCTAAAGAAAGTGCGCGTCTCGGTGATAACGATGAACAGAAGTTAGACCAGCCAGGAAAATTAACAAGTGAACAAGCAAATTATCGAAGTGGAAGAAGGAAAAATCATACAAAGAAGGAAGAGATGGTAGTGGCTCATGAAGCAGAACAAATAAAAGCTGTCTCCAAAGATAACAATAAACAAATTAGAAATTTACAAGGGAATGATAAAGAAACAGATCAAAATATCAGGCAATCACAACAAAGGAAGGTTAATGCAGATAATGACACTTATACAATTACAGATATAGCACAGAAAGACCAGCCGTTGCGGCACTATATGACTATTGATCCTCCAAAGGGAGGGCTGGGTAACCAAGTGTTTCAGCTGGCAGCGTTGGTAGGACTTGCTAAACGGCACAACTACTCTGCCTTCCTGCCTATGATGGGATTTAACATCAACGAAGCTTTCGTTCTACCCATTGATTTCTACAAGCCCATCAGCCTGCACACGTTTAGACCAGTGTACATTTACAATCCTCAGAATCAAGAGCTTGAGAACACCAAGTACAAATATCTGGAGATCCTTGACAGGAGAGGTAACTGGTCACTGAATGGCTACTTTCAAAGCTATCGCTATTTCTGGGACGCCAGAGAGGAGGTCAGGGCCATGTTGAAGCTGAAGAAGGGAGACCTTAAAAAGGCAGACCTCTTCCTAAAAGAGGTTCCCACAGACCATAAGAAAGTGGGCATCCATGTCCGGAGGGGAGATTTTATTTCACTTGAACAGACACAGCTTGGGAGAGTCGCAGCTTCACCAGGTTGGTACCTGGTTGGGTTTTTAGTTGTGAGGTTTAGCTCACGACTAAAGTTACAGAGCATGTTTATCAAATCAGTATGTGCTTAGAAGCCTTAGCTACGCTAAGAACCGTAACTCACTATGCTAGGAACGATTACCACTGCCTGTCTGCACTGCAGACGACGAATGCTTACATGGCTTAGGAGCGTCTGCTCTACTCATGCAGTGAGTGTATTTACCAGCTTGTAAGACGACATTGGCCAGTCTAGTGTTTATCATTGAAATCTGAACATATTCGCTGCTTTCAGGGAAAACAGGGCTTAATGCGTGTCAAATAAGAATAGCCTGTGCACACTGTTTAGCCTGTGCAATGCGCACAAGCTTATCAAGGACGACAACAGCGAACAACTTCAGTGCCTTCAGCGCTTTGATTTAAATATAAAATCAGCCTACTTCTTAGGAAAACTGTCCTTAATGCATGTGTGAAAAGTGTCATCCAACTTTCCGCCTAGACTGAACTATTGTTTAGAAGAGACTACCCTTAAACAAAAAATTCCATAAAAGCGGAAAGTGTAACGTTTTAAGCACAGTTTGCACGGAACGCAGCTCAAAAATTCTTAGATTTAGGTTTTTCCAAAGCAAGGTTTATAAAGTTATCACACATTTTTTTGGTACTTTTCTTGATGTTCATGAACATCAATTACAACTGAAAACAACATCAATTACAACATGAAGTACAATCATGTACAATCATAGTCTACCAAAAACCATGACATCAGACAAATTTAAATTTCCATATCAAAAAAAAGATTAAGGATTGTGAATAATAATTCACAAATGAAATCAGTACCCGTAAATTCTGTATTTGATTTTTTTCTTTTCAGGATACTTGTCCACAGCAATAACATACTTCATGCAGAAATTTGGCGGGAAAGTCACCTTTGTAGTTATATCAGACGACATTGCATGGTGTCGATACAACATCAATCGTGGAAACCTGCTCTTAAGTAACTTTGCGGAGACTGGCCCAGATTTAGCATTGATGTCAAAGTGCGACCACGCAATCATTACAGTAGGAACATTCAGCTGGTGGAGTGGCTTTCTGACAGGGGGCATTGTTATTTATTACGATGAGTACCCCAAAAGGGGCAGTGAGCTTTACGATGTATTTGTGAAAGAGGATTATTATCCAAAGGAATGGATTGGAATGAGTGAACTCAACATCAAACCAAAACATAGTTATTATAAATGATTTGTGGATTTAAAAGTATTATGTATGTTTTGAAAATATGGGACAACGTTTTATAAACTTTTACACTAATTGGACATTGAACCATGATATTTGGAAAAATACCATTTTCTTCATTCAATGATTCAATGAACTTTCAACATATTTTTGTTCATTATGCAAACAGTGTTTGAGGAAGAATCTAACTTTTTTATTCACTATAATTTATTTGAATCAATTAAAAATAATCTTATATTCAGCTTGCAACTACTTTTGCTCAATTATAACAATTATTGTTTAAATATTATTAAATTTTACACAGTACAAAAGATAAGTTATTGCAAACTTGTTGTTTTCAATATGCCAATGGAAGTTTCAACAAAATTCTGAAAACACACAATACCTGTTCTCGAGCGTAGTCGAGGTTTTTCCGACACTCGTCCACATGAAGTTTGGAATTGGTGAGTTCCTCACGTGCCTGCACGCCTCGTGTCTTCAATGTCGCCTCACGCATCTTGTCAAACTCACGATCGTAATCATCATACTCCTCTGTTATGAAATACAAAAGGTTCATCAAAACTTACCTCATCAAGAAAAATTCTAATATGACGCGTGTAGATTAGAAGAAAAAGATAAATTTATAATCACATTTAATGTTGTAATTAACAATTCAAAGCAAGACATGTGTCCATATGGCATGCCCCAAAATAAACTTTTGACCTCTTAATATGACCTTGACCTTTGTCCCAGTTTAGCCTGTTCAGTCTGCTAGGCTTATCAGGGAGAACACTTTCCATTGTTTTGGTATTTTTTGGTTAAAAGGAAGTCTCTTCTAAACAAACATCCAGTCAAGGCCGAAAGTGTCATGCATTAAGCCCAATTTTTCCAGAACGAGGTTCATGTCAATTTCACCCTACCTTGTTTGAGCAGCTCATCTTCCTCGTGTTGTTCTGTCTCCATCTCATTGAGGTGCAGGTAGGCGTCCAGGGACGTACTCAGCCCCACCTTCGCCTTCAGCTTCTCCAGTATCGTCGCCTTGTTCGACAGCTTGATCAAAAGCTGCTCCGTACGCACTTTTGCAACCTCAAATTTCCCCGTCGTTGTTTTGATTGCTTTTTTCATGACCTTTGCATCACTGCGCGTTTGGTCTAGGGTGGCCAAGACTTTCCTGATTTGTTATGAAATGTCAGCTTCACATATGGCATATTAAATGGTCAATATGTAGATATTTTCTTTAATCAAAATGTGTAGTAGAGTAAGGAAGTTTTATATCAGACTTGTTTTTACAATAGCTTAACCCTTTTTCCCCTCAGATACACATGTTGACGCGTTCGTTTTTCCTTTAAAAAATGTAATTAAATTTAAGACATTTCTTTATAGATTCAAGTTTTAAAGGCTTCATTTTCAACCATGAGATATTGATGAGTAACAAACAGCATAAACATGAACAGACTGCAAGTTACTTGCACGCTGTTTTGGTTTTATGCTAATTGCATATAGTCATTTTCACTGTGCTTGTAAAATGGAAAGGGTTAACATAAGGCATACAAAATGTTAACTATGTAGACGTTTTCTTTAAATCCAAATGGTGTAGTGTAGTAAGGAAATTTAATATAATACTTGTTTTTACAAGTAATAATTTAAAGGCTTGATTTGAGGTTTCATATCATTATTTCACACATTGACAAAACAAGAAAGTTGCAGTTATAACAAGCTGTCAACTGAACTTACTAATTTATCTTGTCTAGACAATTTTGAAAATTAAAGCCAGTAAGATTTTAAAAGTTGAGGCACACAGTCAATGATTAAGCTTTCAAATAATAATTAAACATACGAAAAAAAGTTCAAGGTTTGTAAATATCTTTTACCATTAAATCAACTGTCCACTGAACATGAATTATATAACTTATTTGTTTAATGGGTAAATAATTTATTGCTAACAAAACATCAAACAATAAAAGTAATCTTACTTGAGCTGATCAACATTTTGGGTACGGTCATGTGACTTGACAGTGTACAGGTAACGGAAACTCTCCATGAAGCGTCGGAAAGTGGTTGGTCCAACAAACATCTCATTCTTAGCAATCTCAGTGCCACGATGCTTCAACCTGCAAATAGAGACAGTTTGAAACATTAGGTGTTGAAGCAACAGAAACATATACCGGTAATATATTGTTTCCGGATTGTTTAAATTTGATTGTTCTGCACAATGCAGTTGGTTATTTATGCTATTCTTTTTAAACCAAATTTTTTTGTTTTATGAAATTCTCCAACTATTTGGAAAATTCAAGAGACGGTAACTAAACTTCTTTAACCTTCCTTAACTTCTTTTACCTGATGCGTTCATGCAGGATGACCTTGGAGTAGGGCAGGTTGGGCACCTTGGTGCTGGCGACCTTGAGCTGCTCCTTCTTCTTGTCGTGCTGCTTCACGGACGTGAGCGTGATCTCAGGGTTGAGGTCGCCCGCCCACGGCATCTGGCGACAGTCACGCAGTACAAAGCTGTGGATGTTTGCCAGGCAGGTTGTGATGTGCTCACTGGAATGAATAGTTGAACACAGTTGATAATAATGAACTTCAACTACCATAATTTTACAATTTCATCTTCAGAAACTTTGTTTTTCAGACAGCTTAAAAATTGGCCAAATCGTTAGTGGTGGTAACTCTATGTTCAATGCTAACTGAGGCAGTAATGTCATTGTCTTTAATAATAATTAAAATGGTATCATTAAGGAACAAAGTAAAGTTGATGTAGTCCAGGTGTAAGTAGGTTTTTGTACTTTTCAAAAATCAGACACACTGGGATCAGACACTTCCAGATATCGGACAATATGTGAGACCAGACACCATCAACATACACGCTTCCAGATACCTTTATTGATAAGATTCTTTATCGGGCACTATCAGAGATCAGTCAGCTACATCCGATACATTTTCAGACACTACCAAAGATCAGAAACTACGTGAGATCAGACACCTTCATTGATAAGACAAATTACAAGACACTACCAGACATTAGACACCTTCATTGATAAGATACTTTACCGGGCACTAACATAGATCAGACACTATCTGTGATCATACATTACCAGATCAACCCTACCAGAAGAATCAGACACTACCTGAGGGATAAGACACTACCTGTGATCAGACACTACCTGTGATCAGACACTATCTGTGATCAGACACTACCTGTGATCAGACACTATATGTGATCAGACACTACCTATGATCAGACACTACATGTGATCAGACACTATCAGTGATCAGACACTATCAGTGATCAGACACTACCTGTAATCAGACACTACCAGAGGGATCAGACCCTACCTGAGGGATAAGATACTACCAGAGGGATCAGACACACTACCTGAGGTCCTCAAACTCCTCTGTGAGCTGGTTCTTGGTGATGAAGTACGACGCCTCCCCAAGAAGGGCCTCCTGGGGCCAGTCACACATGTAGTTGATGTTGCAGCCATTCAGTAGGCCTGGGTACTGCCTGCAAGAGGAAACAAAAGGGTAATAGTGGAGCCACTTTCTGGGAAAATGTGGCTTAATGCAATTTTGGAATTTTTCGTTTAAAGGAAGTCTCATATAAGTTAATCTGAAAAGTGTCATCCCTGAATAGCCTGTGCAGACTGCACATGCCAATCTGGGATGACACTGTACGTAAATGCATTAAACACATTTTCCCAGAGCCCGGCCAATATTATAATTAATATTATAGAACAAAACACATCAGCCCAAATCCTGTGTAACTGCCACTTTTAAGCCGTAGACAAACATACCTTGCAGCAATCTTCAGGAGATCATGGCCAGGCTGTATGCAGATCAGAATGTGAAGGTTACACCGCACTCTTGCTATGAAGAACTTCATTGGGTCGACCGACATGTTGGGAAACTCCCGTTTCATGGATGGACCAATAGCTAGCAGCAGACCTTCGAGCTCATCGTTAGAGAAGAGATGTGGGTACTCGCCACTTATCAGAAGGCTATTTATAGCATCGAGATACACTGGGTCCTCAAGATCTCGTGCCTAAGGAAAGAAAACACTTCTGTCAAGTAATTATACATTCTAAGTAAGAATATATTAACCCTTTGAGCGCTGGAACCGGATTTTGAAGGCCTTTGCAAACAGTTTGGATCCAGATGAGACGCCACAGAACGTGGCGTCTCATCAGGATCCAAACTGTTTGCTACTCTGATAGTATTCTTTGAAAAAAAATCAAAGAAAATGCTAATTTTAGAAATTTAGCAGATGAAATTTTAGCAGACGACAAATTTCCCAGCATGCAAAGGGTTAATCATACTTTAAGCTAGTGGATGAATATCAAAACTGTAATATAAGAGCTTAGTATCTCTTATCAGTGTGTGTTATGGCGTAAAAAAAGAGCTTAAAGCATGTGCGTAAAGTATTGTCCCAAATTAGCCAATGCAGTCCGCACAGTCTAACCCTTTGCATGCTGGGAAATTTGTCATCTGCTAAAATGTTGTCTGCTAAATTTCTAAAATTAGCATTTTCTTTGATTTTTTTTAAAGAATACTATCAGAATAGCAAACAGTTTGGATCCTGATGAGACGCCAAGTTCTGTGGCGTCTCATCTGGATCCAAACTGTTTGCAAAGGCCTAAATAATCCGGTTCCAGCGCTCAAAGGGCTCATCACGGACAACAGTTTCCGCTTTAAAGAAAAGTGTTTTGTTTAACGGAAGTCTCTTTACAAAATAAAATCAAGTCTAGGCGGAAAGTGTGGTCCCATGATCAGCCTGCGCAGACTGCACAGGTTACTCTGGGACAACAATTTACAGACTTGCATTAAGCCATGTTTTCCAAGAGGGGGGTAATTTGTACTTTATAGCCAGAAGGGCTTATCAACCCTTATTACTTTTATTCTGGACCTTTTGGCTTTTAAAACACCAGTATACCAGTTGATCAGAGCTCACAACTCACTGTAAACACAAGTGTTAGAATTTTCCCTTCGGAGCCTGTGAGGCGGATAGCCGAGCGGAGACTGTCAAAAAAGTTGCTGCGTTTGGAGGTGTCCATCTTGAGTGTCTGCACGTCTGCCACATGGAGAGCGAGCTGACACAGCGTGGTCAGGTGACACCCCACCGCACCCACTAGTAGCATGTTGCCTCTGTGGGGGAAGACAGGTTGAGTATACAAAATTAATATTTAACATACAAGGTCTAGTCTTATCCTTCTTCATTGGAAACCCCATCCCACAAATCCTGTGTATTATATCCCTGTATACTGGCAACCTATTTTTGTCACAGTGCACAGGAAACAATGCAGAAAACAATTGATCAGTCAGCGAGATATAGATATTTTATGTTTGATCAAAACACTACATGAAATACCCCATAGAGGAGCCAGACATTCTTAAACTAGACCAGTAAGAAACAAATAGAATGGGCACAAAGCACTCTTTAAAATATTTCATTTTGTGAAGATCAGATTATATATATTCCAAATGAAGAGACAGGTAATGGCTAAAATGACAAATTTAAATCAATCCAAGGGCTATAACTCTGCAATTTTTAGGGGGGAAGGGTGGCTGATTATCAGACTGTGTAAATCCTTGTAAAGTAAGCACCACACAAAAGCAGTTCAAAACTACCACAGATAAATTATTCAGGGTCCAAATTCAAAACCACCATCAAACAATGTATGCAGAAACCAGAAAATGCAGCTATTTTTCTATAATTCTATTCTGTACCCACCCATGATGGAAGCTCAGGATACGGTGTACACGCACAATGTGAGCGATGACAAAGTCTGAGAGCATGATGTTGAGCCTCACGTTGCCGAACTCCTCGTTGTAGCGTGTCAGGTGGGTGTGCAGGCAGGAGTGAAGGTCACGAAGCGTCTCCACAGGCTGCAGAGCAATCTGTATGGGACATCAAAGAATTTGTATTTCATATATATATATATATCAGTTTGGTCAGTTAACCTCTGTCCGTATTCATCAACCCATTCTCAGAGTTAAGTCTAAACAAGATGTGTTTGTGAAACACTATGTCCCCTTTTGAGCGATTTTGACCCATATATTTGACCTTTGACCTTGAAGGATGACCTGGACCTTTCACCACTCAAAATGTGCAAATATGAAGTTGCTATCTTCAATATTGTAAAAGTTATGGCCAATGTTAAAGTTTGACGCAAACAAACCAACAAACAAACCAACAAACCAACAAACAGACAGGGCAAAAACAATATGTCCCCCAGTATAGACTGGGGGACATAAAAATAAAGAATAATCTTTAAACTGTACTATACTAAAACTACTTAAGCTGGATAACTTCTACTAAAGATGGATTCATATGCTAGTAACTGCCCTACATGGATCAAAGGTAGAGGGGCAAAAAGCGGTAGAAATAATTGTATGACCAATGATGACCCGGGAATCAAACCTGTGATCCTTGCATTTATAGTCCCATGCTCTACCAACTGAGCTAGCCAGCTGGACAATCAAAAGATAATGTGCATGTAAAATAATATTCAGAATTTAAATACCTACATAGAATTGCAAAGAAAAAGACTTTAACAAGAATGTTATATTGTATTACTTCTAGCATTGTCAGAAGCAGTATTGTTTCTCTTCAGGGTAACTCGCTGGCATTAAAAATCTTTTTACAGGACATACAACACCTCAGAACACAGAGCAGTGTACTTGAAAACAAGATAATAATTTGAGCCTTGTTCTGAAAAATGGGGTATAATGCATGTGCGTAAAGTGTCGTCCCAGATTAGCCTGTGCATTCCACACAGGCTAATCAGGGAATAAACTTTCTGCTTTTATGAAATTTTTTCTTTCAAAGGATGTCTCTTCATAACAAAAATCCAGTCTAGACAGAAAGTGTCGTCCCTGAATAGCCTGTGCAGACTGCACAGGTTAATCTATGATGACACTTTACGCACATGCATTAAGCCCTGTTTTCCCAGAACAAAGCTAATATTATTTGCATGTGTAGCTTACCTTGATGTGTTTGGTACTGACGGTAGTGACGGGTCTCTGATACATGCGAGCGTCTGTAGGGAACGTCACAAAGTGCTCATGTAGAGGGGCCTCCAGCTTTGGCCAGAACTGTACGGTAAATAATATAGAGGATATTTGTTGATTTAAGATTATGATTGTATTATTTTTTTGTGTGTGATCATATAAAATATTGCTGCTTTATATGACCACAAATAAAATGTTAATATGATTTTACACTAAAATATTTTTATACTTAAAGCATTTTAATGATAAAGACAACAAATTCAAGAGTTATAACTGTTAAAATGAGTATAATAAGCAGAAGATCTTAACCCTTTGAATGCTGGGAAATTTGTCGTCTGCTAAAATGTTGTCTGCTAAATTTCTAAAATTAGCATTTTCTTAGATTTTTTTTCAAAGAATACTATCAGAATAGCAAACAGTTTGGATCCTGATGAGACGCCACGTTCTGTGGCGTCTCATCAGGATCCAAACTGTTTGCAAAGGCCTTCAAAATCCGGTTCCAGCGCTCAAAGGGTTAAACCTCGACTTCTAATTTGAAAAATGAGCTAACTCATATCATAACATAAAGGTGGGCTGAAAAACGTTCTTGTTCTAAAGTGCTCACACAAGAATTCTGACATAAACTGTATAATATCCAACTTCAATGGTCACTTACAGACATGGCAAAAGACCAGGAGTAAAAATGTACAGGCCAGTTGAAAATTTCACAGGCCCAAATTTAAAGTGTTTGACCCAAGAGGGCATAGAGCCACTAGAGGCATGGCAAGGTAAATTCACAAAAGGGCAAACATAAGAATGAAAAACTTGATTTGGGGGAATAAATTAAGCGTGTTAGTTTCAGTGAGTTATCCTACCTGTCCCACTGTTTTCTCTAGGACCTCGTCAAACCAGTTGAGATCTGAGCTGCGGGAGATTCGGTCTCGTATGATTCTGTTCATCTCGTGTCTCCATAGCGACACCACCATCAACTCATCGGCCATGGACTCGTCTGGCAGACGCTTCAGACACTGTGAATGAAAACAAACTCAAATGAGTCGAGATGTTTACGATTTTTATTTGATGTGTTGCTCCATGAAAATTACTGTAAAATCATTATTTTTAGTGGGACATTAATTTTCATGGGTTGACGGATCAATTATCCTGCAAAAATGGAGGCAAATGGCCCTAACCTTAACCCTTTATAGCTCAGACGCTAAGTGAAAATGGCTATATACAACCCGCATATAACCGGAACAGGCTGTGAGTTCAGGTTTTATGCTGTTTGCTGCCCATCTGTATCTTAGGCTTGAAAACAAAGTCTTTAACACTTGAATCTGTTAAAGTCTTTAATTTAATATGATTGTCTAAGGGACTACAAAAGCGTCCAAGCATGTATCTGAGTGGTGAACGGTTAACCCTTTGCATGCTGGGAAATTTGTCGTCTGCTAAAATGTCATCTGCTGAATTTCTAAAATTAGCATTTTCTTCGAATTTTTTCAAAGAATACTATCAGAATAGCAAACAGTTTGGATCCTGATGAGACGCCACGTTCTGTGGCGTCTCATCTGGATCCAAACTGTTTGCAAAGGCCTTCAAAATCCGGTTCCAGCGCTCAAAGGGTTAAGAGGAAAAAGAAATGGCTGGTAATGAATACCTGGAAGCATGCAGTGAGGTCCTTCAGCGTGAACAGGTAGTGGTAGCGTCCCGGCAGGGGGGTGGGGCGCAGCACTGACTGTACAGCAGCCAGGATCTGGCACGACGCCTTCACAATGCTGTTGTGGAGATCAATCTCAAGACCGGGCTTGTCATTGTCTGTGACATTGGCCTGCAGGGGAGATAATAATTTTATGTACTTGGATTTTCTCAGTTTTTTACATAATTTCAAGCGTGGCATGGCAGTTTGTTAACCTACTTACACTTTTCCTGGGTAAGCTGGTTGACTTCCCTTCTTAAATCTGAGGTAGGGGGTGAGTGTTTATTTTTTTTAAATGTTTGCCGTGTTCAACAGTATGTTAGTCATATCTTGCTGGTGAGTTAACCTGCTACAATTTTGCTGGGTTAACTGGTTTACCATTACTAACCCTTTGCATGCTGGGAAATTTGTCGTCTGCTATAATGTTGTCTGCTAAATTTCTAAAATTAGCATTTTCTTCGATTTTTTTTCTCCAAGAATACTATCAGAATAGCAAACAGTTTGGATCCTGATGAGACGCCACGTTCTGTGGCGTCTCATCTGGATCCAAACTGTTTGCAAAGGCCTTCAAAATCCGGTTCCAGCGCTCAAAGGGCTATTAAGTGCACATAATTGTGCTAGTAACTGACAACTGCCATACTTGAGGCAGAGGTTAGACAAGAATTGCTTTATAAATAATATTTATGACTACACAGGCTCTGTCTCTTCTAATATACAACCCCCACTGTACCTCCAAGATTCCATGGACAATTGTTTTCAGGCTGTCATCTTGTGGTCCCGGCAGGTTGAACACAGCAAAGTGACGCTGAAAATGTACAGCAACAATTGAATCCATCAGAAATATTGCCATTAAATTATTAAAGTTAAACAGACATAACAGTTTGAATTACTAGGTAATTATGTATAAAACATTGTTGCCATTTTTTAAAGAAATGTACAATGTTTGATGAGATGTTTGCGAAGTCATTTTCATTTATCTTACAAGTTTATGGCAATAAGTTGCTTAATTTGTTATTTTAGATTGGATCAACAGGGCATATTGAATATGATAGTAAAGTGCTAAGAAACATTTATGTGTTATGTTGCACTTAATTATTTGTCATGAAAGATGCATGAACCAATAACAGATATGATAGGCCAGTAGTTGTTATGTCAGCTGTAAAATGATACAAACTGCAACAGAAATAACTTGTAACAGGTTTGCCCTGTTTACCGGCAGCCTAGTGAAGAACATATGAGCCACGCTCTAAACAAAAAAACGGGCTTGATGTATGTGCGTAAAGTATTGTCCCAGATAAGCCTGTGCAGTCCACACAGGCTAATCAGCAATGACCCTTTCCACTTTATGAAATTCTCTTATAAACGAAAATCCAGTCAAGGCAAAAAGTGTCATCCCTTATTAGCCTGTGCAGACTGCACAGGCTAATCTGGTACAACACTTTACCCACATGCATTAAGCCCTGTTTTCCCAGAGCGAGGCTCTTACCAGCAGCCTAGTGGAGAGCATCTGGTTGTTGACAGACGGGAACTCAGACATGGACATGGCAGAGATCACTGTGAAGTCCTCCACAGTCTTCCACTCAAAGGGCTTCTGTAGCGTACACAGGACCTTGTCATCCAGCAACTGTCTCAGTAACTGAAACATGACCAAGGGATGGATGTTATCATTTGTGCAAATGCGCAGGCTGCTCTTTCGCTACACCAATTGCATATGGCAGAAAAAAACATTTTCGCATGACGTGTGTCAATTTAGAACGATTGTACAATGCAACATAGAAATGCAAGTTCACGAATCATGAGAATCTTTTTGAATTTATGCATGGAAAATTAATTATTTTTAGTTTTTTTTTTCATTTGTTTTAATCAGTAAAACCGTTAAAGTGATACATATACAAGCAGTGTCTATTAACAATATTGTTCTTATTACCTGATTACATCTCTGCACGTTGTATTTATCAGGCACAGGTAAATTCACGTCATCAATGAACACTTTCAGTTTCTTATTCTCCTTGGCGCCGTACACAAAGCCCTGGCGATGGTAGATGTTTGACTCCACAAACTGCTGGAGCTGCTTTGCTGTCGATGCTCCAGAAAACACGAGTCGCTTGCAAACGCTCACTTGTGCATCTAGAAAATTATTTGTATATGCACTGTTTAATTAATTATTAACATGTCAAATTATTTGAAGTAAATCAATATCAACATTTAATCAAGAAATCTAAGCCCCTTTGGACACACATTGTGTTAGCCCCTTCGAACACACCCTGTTCAAGCCACTTTTGTGAGACACTTTTTTAGCCCCTTTGCAGAGACCCTGTTTTAGCCCCATTGCACAGACATTGTGTTAGATCATGTGGACAGACCCTGTTTAAGCCCCTTTTGTTAGAAAATGTTTTAGCCCCTTTGGACAGACCCTGTTTTAGCCCCTTTACCATTCTTAAGACAAAAACATATGTGCTTATAAAAAAGCTTGTACAAATCTTAGTTAAAAAAAAACTCAATCCTCTTACATTTACCTCCCTTACCTTGAAAGTCCATAAACTCGTCAATGAGAGTTGTCTTTCCTGATCCAGGTGGCCCAACGAGCAGAACGTTCTGTCCCGAGGCGGATGCAAAGTCCATCAGAATCCTCGTCCGGATAGTGTCGACAGTGTCTACAAACACTTCGCCCAGCATGTTCTGATTGTCTGCGTACACGGCCTCTGGCACACGCGAGATCCAAGGGTCCCATTCCCCGGACTCGTCGACATAGTAATCAAACACGCAGATGTCACGATCATCATCAGGCAGCCTGTGGGGGTATAGAGAATAGTTGGTTAGTGTTGAATGCAGGTTATGTTTAATAAGCAAGGCTGTGAAAACCTAAACCATGTGTCTTGGCAAGTGGTTAAGGAGTCTCAAAAAATTGTTTAACAGCTTAGTTTGCAGACGTAATAATGGGATACATGAAGCATGCCAGAGAACAAGACTTAAATAATCTGCTAGAAGTGTTCCTCAAGTGAAAGGCTTATCACAGATAACACTATCCATTTTTATGGTAACTCATGCAGAAAGCATTTTCAGATGATGTTTAAAAAATTCAACTCACGCGGTAGACAGAGTTTTCAGGAGGTCACTGAATGCTTTGCGATCCGAAGCCTCCAGGAGACCTCCAAAGGTCCAGATTAGACAGAAGAGGTAGAGCCTCTCTATGTGCAGCTCACCGCCGATCTCGATGTTGTCAGCCAACATGGCTGCCAGTAGGCCCAGGCATGTCTTGAACATTCCCACCTCCGACAGGCGCAGGCGTGGCCTGCAGGGGTAAATGGAAGAAATTTGAAATAATAGACAAGTCAAGGATTTGTGTTGAAAATGAGTCTCGTTCTGGGAAAATGGGGCTTAATGCATGTGTGTAGAGCATCGTCCCAGATTAGCCTGTGCAGTCTGCACAGGCTAATCAGGGAAAAAACTTTCTGGAATTTATCATTTAAAGGAAGTCTCTTCTAAACGAAAATCAAGTTTAGGTGGAAAGTATCGTCCCTGACAAGCAAGTGTGGACTGCACAGGCTAATCTGGGAGGATACTTAACGCTTTTGCATTAAGCCCACTTTTCCAAGAGCGAGGCTCAAGAAATAATAGACAGGTCTAGGAAGTGTGTTGAATTAAGAAAAGTTAACCTCGTGTGAAGCTTAGATACTGGTGATTCTAACAAGCCGATAGAAGTAGATGTCAGGGAGTTCTTTTTATCTCTTTTTTTTTTGAATTGCATAAATCTTTAATTGTGAAGAATTAAAGGGAAATAGTTTGCCTTCAATGTTTTATTTTTATTTTTGTAAGGTTTATGTTGCAATTAAATAATTAATAATATTTCTTCTGCTGTAATTTCGTAAATATTCTCATCTTCAATTAATTGCTGGCGGTCCCTACTGGAATATGTTTAAATAGCTGCTAAGTAAAAAATCTCTAGATGACATACTAATAATGAAATCTACCGTGTTGGATGAAGTTGAAGTTTGTGTGTTTTCAAAATTGACCAAGAACAGCATTCATGATGTTAAAGCACCCACGTCATGTGACAAAACTGGTATCACACCATGCAGACATTAAATAAAGACACAAATCTAAGCCATATTATCCTTAAAAATGTAATCAAATAGTGCTTCTTTAGAATTTATAATAAATATGGAAGCTCCATTCGTATTTAAAAAGAATTAAAAGCATACCAACAGTTCAGTTGAAAATGTTTTCTTGTGAGCAATATTGAATATGCAGACCAATATAGCAAGCCAATTGTATCTAAGTAAGTACAATATAATACAACTATGCAAGTTACCCTTTCTAATATGGAGTAGAAAGAAAGGGGGGAAATGTATACTTATACTAAAACAAAGCACTATGATGCTAACACGTCTATCATAAATATTGTACAAAACCAAGCTGATCTTATTATACAACTATTGCAATAAAATATGCATAAACTAAAAATTAAATGTATCAATTTCTTTTCCAGTATTTTGTTGAGAGCTTAAGTTACAGTTCACATTAAAGACCACCCAAAAATCAAATAACGTTGCAAGCTATTAGTTTTTAATCAGGCAATATGCATGAAGTAGGATTTTATAAATGTGAACAAAAGTATGTGATCTATGCTTAAGAGATATGGCATTTTAAGATGAATCAACTGCTATTATACTGCAAGCTCATTAACCCTTTGCATGCTGGGAAATTTGTCGTCTGCTAAAATGTTGTCTGCTGAATTTCTAAAATTAGCATTTTCTTCAAATTTTGTTCAAAGAATACTATCAGAATAGCAAACAGCTTGGATCCTGATGAGACGCCACATTCTGTGGCGTCTCATCTGGATCCAAACTGTTTGCAAAGGCCTTTAAAATTCGGTTCCAGCGCTAAAAGGGTTAAAATTACCTCACAACACGTGATCCAGACCTGATAGTGAGTACAAACAGTTCACAATGTGTGTGATGTACAATGAAATCACTCTAATCTTGACCAAACTGGAATTAGTTACAAAAGTCAGATTATACAGAAAAGCGCTCCGCGGTTGCAGACTGATGTCCCCAACCCCAAACAGGGCCTAGACACATAACTTTTTGCAACATAACTGACCTTAATTTCAATAGGGATTATCTACTGTTCAAGGTCAATGCATCTGCAAAGTATAAGTTCCATCACTCAATCCTTTGATGAAATATCAAAAGGAAAACAATTTAACACTGAATGTCACAGTGACCTTGACCTTTGAACAAGTGACCCCAATTTAAATAGGGGTCATCTACTGTCCAAGGCCAATGCACATGTGAAGTATAAAGCCAATCGGTCAATTCGTTGACGAGTTATTGATCGGAAATGATTTTCACACTTATTGTGTAAGTGACCTTGACCTAGTGACCCAATTTCGATAGGGATCATCTACTGTCCAAGGCCAATGCACTTGGGAAGTATCAAGCCAATCGGTGAATCAGTTGACGAGTTATTGATCGGAAACCATTTTTACACTTATTGTGACAGGGACTTTGACCTTTGATCTAGTGACCCCAATTTCAATAGGGGTCATCTACTGTCCAAGGCAATTGCACATGTGAATTATCAAGCCAATCTGTCAATCCGTTCACAAGTTATTGATCAGAAACAAACAGGTCTTCCAACAGATATCCAGCAAAACAATATACCCCCTCTTCTTCAAAGGGGGGCATAATTTAAGTGCTTAAAAAATACAATTGGGGTCCCCCACCGAATCATGATATAATGTACATCTTAAAATAACAGATCGCCAATTAGTGGATCTGCAGTGTAGTTATTTTTACCTGGGGGTGGGGGAGAGGGACTCAAATTTGCATTACAAAATCACTGGACAGAAAAACACACTCACTTGGCCTCATTTAGTACAAAGTTGATGACTGGGTCCAACGTCTTCTGGAAGGCCCGCTGTAACACCTTGAAGAAACAAGCCAGGAGAAGATATACAATGTGAAGTAAAATCTTATAAGATTATTAAATACTACCTCACATGTGAAGTAAAATCTTCAAGATTGTAAAATACTACCACACATGTGAACAAAAATCTTATAAGATTGATAAATATTTATGATATCAGATCTTTAGAAAAAAAAACATCAAAAGATGGTATGTAATGGCAAGCTGATATTTTTTTAATGAATTAGTTTATTTATTTAAATATAAATTTTAATATAATAATGTAATTGCCTTATTATTTAAAGTTTCCACTTTCTTTAAAATGGTAAGAACATTCAATATTTATAAATATTTGCCATAGTAGTGCTCAACCAAATGCTGATAAATTTTCTATTATATACAATCATATACTTATAAATTTAACATAATATATTGTGAATAACATCGTTTACCTGTAACATGCAAATCACCTTTACAAACTACTCTTCCAAAATCAAGAAGAAAAAGAGACAACACAATACCCAGTGCATATCTTAGTCATCCAAAAAGGCATCTGCAATGTTTTAATCAAATTAAGCTAACCTAAAGAACTACAAATAACCTATCTTGTTCTCTCTTATGATGATTTTCCAGTTTTTCTCATAAAGTATTAATACAAACAATTTAGTTTTTGCTACTGATCATCTTTTTATGATTGACAATTATTACACTGTACAGCCATATATAGGTGCTTATCATTTAACCATGTTAGTAACTTAAAAAAAAAATATTGAGCAATATCTTAAATTAAATTCAATCCAACATTACCTCTTAATATTGTACAATACACTTTTCCATTTTTGGTTATTTTAACTTGTACAATTACTTAATGTTTTCACTTAATTGTTGTTTGAACTTTCCTATAGAACACACTATGTATATATATTTAATTTGAGAATGAAAGTCAATGCAAATCGTTTTTTTTTAACATTAAACTGTGATCAAAGATAATGCATATAACGCAAAAATACCAATACAAATGATTGTAACCACTTTAAAACGAATTATCTAATAAAATTCAAAACACAAAACCGCAACAAATCCAGAACCCAAGATAGTCACTGAAAAGAAGCAAATATAACCACAAGACTACAGAAGGTGCTTTTTGTTCACAAAACCAAAAGTTTGGAGTCTACACACAACACTATTGGGTGCTGTTTTTTGTTTACCCCTTCCACAGTTCTCTCCCCTGCTGTTAATTCTGCCAAGTCAGCATTGCCACTTTCACTTGGGGCAAACTACCCAAAAATAAGTTTGAAGAATTGTATAAATGTGTGTATTAAGTATAATTCACTTAATTTTATTTGAATGATTATAGATAGTAGAAATAATCAACAACCAAATTATTTTAATACTGTTAACTAAAACCTTAACCTAAAGTGTTGCAATTATTATGAATTCAACCATTTAACCCCCCAAAAATGCTATTAGTTAGCCATCACCCATCACAGTTAAAGGCAATGACTACTTTAAACAAATCAAAGATTAAATATTCAATTTATTCTGGGATATAGTTGACTTATATGTCTATACTAAAAAGCCATTTCCAAATCCAGATAGCTAGCTAATCAACATTTAACTACTCTCACACCATAGGCACACTAAAACATGTTAAATTTTATACTGCAATTTAATGTAGAAAATTAAAGTATATGATATAATGCATGTCATCTTAGGCTAATAGCTGCATGTCCATAGTTGTGGAATAAAACTACCTATACATATTGTAGCTGAATTTAATTCAGTTCACATAAGATAATTACCTGTACATGAAATATAAGGTGACTTTCTATGAATATGTCTTATTTACATGTCACACAATTAAGTTGTGTTCACAATGTTCCTTAATTTTGAAAACAATAACCTTAACCTTAAAAAGTTAAACAATTTCAATACCAACATTCAACTAGCAACTGGGAACTAAGTAAAGATGTATATGAACAATCAGGGGTAACAAAAACAACATGCTCAGTACTTTCTGTCCACTTATTGCCTGGCCTTTCTGTGTTAGTCGATTACTCTGAAACGGGTTTACATTATTTGTTCAAATAAAATCTTTACTATACAATCAGAGGTGTTTATTCAAATATCTCACACAAACATAAAATGATTAGAAATAATGTCAATGCAATCCTTTCAGCTAATGGAATTTTGATTGGGTGTGTTAGAAATTGCTTAATGGCATGTTTTGTGAAAAATGTAATGACATGAATACAATCATGTACATGATTGCATTTGTTTTTGGGTTTTTCACCGTTTTCAACAGTATTTCTGTAAAAGCACTAACCAAGGCACACTTTTCCTGTGTAAGCTGGTTCCAAATACTTATGCCAGTAATTTGAGATTCCTACTTGAATCAGAGGTAGGGGATAAATGGCCGTAAAAATAGTTTCATGACAAATCCAAACACAAGTTACATTGACAGACTGGAAATCAAACTCACAATACTTTGATTTGTAGTCCAGGGCTCTACCAACTCAGAGCTAGTTTGTCCAATTTTCATAAATTGAATATGACATATGTTGCCAAACTACTTATTATATTGATCTACAAATTACATTAGTGGATCGAGTAATGACATTAACAAAACTTGATATGCATCGTCCTACCCTGTGAAACTATGATAATGATAGTAAGTCATGGAGACATGCACAACTAAAAATAACACCTCTTGGACCTTGACCTTAAAGTTATTAACAAGAATGATAATAAACAATAATATGCGATCAACAGATGTTAGTTTTCAAAGAACATACAAACTTACTAAAACAATCACATAAAGATTCTTAGTCTACTTCAATAATTTCATGATGACATACACGCCCATTACAACCAATCAAAAGTTATCACACAAAACAACACAATCGCAACACAATACTCAGAAACACAGTGTTTACCTCTCGAATCTTTCAAAGAAGAAAAGGTAGAGGCTTAGTATCATTCTTTCAAAACAAGTACCCAGATGTCATTGTGTTTAAGAAAATAAACAACTGCCATACATACAGACAATTTGGATCTTTTTTTAAATTTATATTTAAAAACAAAAAAATGAAGAACTGAAACATTCTGTGCAACTTTGAATACAGCACAACAAACACTGTGCAAAATACAATATAATTCATTCTGTAATCCATTATCATCAGGTACTCTATAGCAGGTGAACTTAAAATTCAAGGCTGCAACACACCAAATCTGACAGGAATAGTTTGGAAGTTTGTGCAAGTTTGTGCAAGTGGATGACTGACTAGTGAACATTTGATAGGAACTAGCAGCTGTTATTTTGTAATCAAAATTTTTACATATAAGTATACGAAACAAAAACAAAAAGTTTTTTTTTTAATTTTTTTTTTCAATTGTCATTATGGTTAACACTAACAATAAAGTTTACATGAAAGCTGTTATAATTAATCAGACTGGATTATTATAACTCATACTGGATTATTATAACTCATACTGGATTATTATAACTCATACTGGATTATTATAACTTCAAACTGATTTTATCAACTTAAACACTGGACATCAATTAACTTTAAGGAATCATCTTGTGTTGAATATAATAATTTAGTATACTCCAATAATGACAGTAATAACAGCTGCAGTTCCATGTATGGGTTTTCCTGTAAGTGTACTTGAGAGTCAGTAGGTTCAACACCAGGATAAAGAAAACATCTAGAAATGTGTCACATACACTGCCCCCACAACATATGTTTGGACACAAACAAATCCTCTATATATTCTAAAGTTCACACAAAGACAAAAGGCAATAATTCATCCAAAACTGTTCAAATCCGAAATTCTTTTCATATAAGTTCATCCAGCTGTGAAAATTTGAGCAAAACGGCAAGTAGTTAAAGGAGTTGAAAACGCAAAATTTAGAGACTATATATTCCATGGTGGAAAAACACACTAAGAGCATAATTACCAAAACTAAGTGCAGCCAAAATTCCTTTCTTTTCAATCATCTACACATTTAGGTCAATCAACTGTGAAAGTTTGAGTAAGATTCAAAACGTAATTAAAGAGGAGTTGGAACATAAGCTTCAGGATGTAGGTACAAAGATACGGACAGACAAGTGCAATAACTAATGGCTCACACACTGTGGTGGCATTAATATCAAAGGTTTGGTGACAAACTAACCCTCTGTTCCTCTCTTTCCTGGCAAAAGCAGCAGAAAAACAATATGTACATTGATTGCAGCAACAATGGTTAAATGTATCTTGACAGATTTAGGCTTAATACAATTGTTATTTGGTATGCAATATTAGATCATTTTATTAAATAAGCAAGTGTCATAACTGGACTGACTTGACCAATCATGCAATAGCAGTCAACCAATCGGGATATTGCAGTTAACCAATCAGGATATTGCAGTCAACCAATCAGGATATTGCAGTCAACCAATCAGAATATTGCAGTAAACCAATCAGGATATTGCAGTTAACCAATCAGGATATTGCAGTCAACCTATCAGGATATTGCAGTCAACCAATCAGGATATTGCAGTCAACCAATCGGGCAATTGCAGTCAACCAATCAGGCAATTGCAGTCAACCAATCAGTATATTGCAGTCAACCAATCAGTATATTGCAGTCAACCAATCAGTATATTGCAGTCAACCAATCAGGCAATTGTAGTCAACCAATCAGACAATTGCAGTCAACCAATCAGGCTATTGCAGTCAACCAATCAGGCTATTGCAGTCAACCAATCAGGCAATTGCAGTCAACCAATCAGGCTATTGCAGTCAACCAATTGGGATATTGCAGTCAACCAATTGGGATATTGCAGTCAACCAATCAGGCTATTGCAGTCAACCAATCAGGCTATTGCAGTCAACCAATCAGGCTATTGCAGTCAACCAATTGGGATATTGCAGTCAACCAATTGGGCAATGGCACTCATGGTGCAATCATACACATTCCAATTTTTTTGTCCAAAAGCTGATAAAAAGTTAAACATGAAACAACCAATCTGAAGCAAATACAAGTCAAAGCTATATGTAAAAGCTGTATAACACTTATTTAGGAACAAAGTTCTGTGTTTGCCAAAGATATTTGTTTGTGAATAAAACTACTTGGTAGATTATGATGAAACAAAACTACAAGATTTTAACCTGCCAGTGTCTACAGGGATACACCTATTGGAGTCACACAACTCTCAACCACGCTTACCTTCTTATCAATATAAAATTCATAAATAGTGAATTAATTCGGCATTTTTATGTTGTTTTTTTTATAACACACAATAAATCACCTGCATANCGATGAACTTTATATTTTTCTGAGAAAACATAGTAAGAACATTAATAACATGAATTTAATTACTGGGGGTCGATAATACACGCGGGTCGGATTTACCCGAAATTACTCTACCATCCATAACAATAATTGGCAATATTTATTCAATTAATACATGCACACCTTATGTTCTAAAAATGATTAAAACAAAAATGTTTTTTTTTAAAAAGTGTGTGTGTACCAATGTAATAAAATATCGAAGGCAGATAAAACCCATTTGTTTAAAAGGTAAGACATAATAGACATAATATCATATTAATTAATACAACTTGCAAACCACTTGTCCTAAACAGTACTTAAATCATGTTGGGTTTTGTTACATGATAAACTAGTTTAAACAATAAATTTGAAGAAAAAAAATGCTCTTCATTAAACAAACAAACAAATTGAAATCAGGGAAGTTGAAGAAACGCAATGTTTTAATGGTTACAATACGTACATGTATTTCCTGTGGAGTGCGACTCTCCAGCCACGCCTTGGCGATCGGTTTCCAGCCCACCACATCCTTGTCAATGTATAAAATGCCCTGAAAAACAGCAGAAGTGACACTATAGCAATGAAAACAAAACATATATTTCTCATATCAGATTTCCAAAGTATTAAACAGTTAAATTAGAAAACATACAATAAAATAGCAATGAAACATAAAAACTATATTAATAAGACTTTAGCAGACATAAACCAAAGGTTATACAAAAATATATTTATTTCTAAAAACATAGCAAAATCAATTTGACAAAGCTTCAAAGCAGCTTCATTTTATATATCTTGTAATCTTGTACTCTGTTTTTTTTTCACACCTAGCAACGGTTGCCAGGCAGGCATGTGAACCTGCATACTTACACATCTACCAACGGTTGACGGTGAAGCCTCTGCCAGCCGTGCTGTTTCAAAGATGATGTTGATGTTGTCTGACAGGAACAGCTTGTCACCATTCCGCAGATGTAACACCTGAAAACATGCAACTTTGATTATAGTAGGTATCACATGGGATAACACAAGTGTAACACCTGAAATTGTGCAACATTGGTTGACGAAGGTGTAAATTTTGAAAACATCCCATGTGTGAAACACTTGAAAATAATCAACACGGTTGAAAATGACACTTGCATCCGCCCACATCATTACATGCATGTACATTCATAACTTTGATATTGTTAAACACGCATATACAGGAAGACGGTGGTGAAAGATGAAAAATCAGAAATAACACTGGAAGTATAAATAACACTGAATTGCATCAGTGGGCCATTTAAGGAAACACCATCCCAGAAACAGATCAAGCAAGATGCTGCACTCAATAGAGGCAGATGCACCATGTGGAAGTCTTTTCAGTGTTGATTCATTTGCATAAGTCTTAATGCAAAAGTAGGACAATGACAAATTAAAAATGAGGTCAAGTGGTGTTATGTGCCGACCATTGATAACAAGTATTAAAGCTTTTTATTAAGTATTATTGATGTGTAGGGAGCAGAAGATTTGGGTCAAACAAGAATGTTGACCTTCTGAATAAGTCCAAAAGCAGGCAAACTTTAAGATAAAAAATGCGGTCAGGTGATATGGATGTGTTGAGATTGTTCATTTATAACATCCATGAACATATCAAAGCTTTGCAGCAAGTGGTATTGATTTAAGACAAAATGGGTCAGTTTGGGTAAGACAAAAAATGTGGACCTTTTCAATTGGTCCAAGTCCAACAGAAGGCCAATACCAAGGTCAAAATGAGATCAGTGTGGGTGTGTGTCATTGTTGCTTAACCTCCTAAGGACAAACAAGCGGATGGACAGAAGGACTGTCTGACGAGCCTTTCGCTTTATACCTCCTGGCATCAATAGAATCTGGGGTCAAAAGAAGGCAATATCTAATGACAAGGGAGGGCACCCATACCTTGTCTCCATTGAGGACACTGTTGAAGTTGTCTGCCCACCCGGTGTTCAGTGGACCATCCAGGCACAGCCAGGTCTTACTTAAGTTCTGAAACATGGCAAACATGAAAGATTCAATATTAGACATACATGTAGTCATGTTCTGAAATATAGAAAAAAAAAGAAAGACACAATGTTAACCGAGATAAAGTTTTGGTAAAACGAAAAGTGTCTTCCCTCATAAGCCTGTGCGAATTCCACAGGCTAATCTGGGACAATACTTAAAGCACATGCATTAAGCCCAGTTTTCCCAAAGTGAGTGAAATTTGTTTAAAAGAAAGATAACTCCTTTACCAGTATGATATGCAATAGTTTCTGGATATGTGCATTAAACATTAATAAAAAGCCAGTTTTGAAAAAGCTCCTTCTATAAGTTATTAAAAAAATAACTTTGATCAACGGTTATTTATTGGCCAATCATCAATGATTTGGAGTTGTGACAGTAGCAATGTTATCACATTGAGGTTTTGTGTAATTATACAACAATCCTCTACCCTGTTTGCCTTCCTGCATGCATTGGTAAAGATCCCGTCAGTCCAGTCTCCATTCTGAGACAGGTGTCCAAACATCAACTCTGACTCGTCGACCACCAGAGGGTTGATGCGTATCAGCTTGTGGGTCTTCTCCGTGGCAGTTGACCCCTTGCTGCCCCCTGACCCCCGCGACAGGGCCGCTTTAGGGGTCATGGAGAGGGAGTCGATAAGGGTCTGTATGCAGGTGCTCTTGCCACTGCCTGGGGGGCCAGAGACTATCAAACCTGGAATGGGATTAATTGTTGTATGGTTAGAGTTATATAAAGGAGCCGCGCTCTGGGAAAACTGGGCTTAATGCGTGTGCTTTAAGTATTGTCCCCAGATAAGCCTGTGAAGTCAGAACATATCGTCCCTGATTAGCTCGTGTGGACTGCACATGCTAATTGGAACAACACTTTAGGCACGTGCATTAAGCCTGGTTAACTTGCAGTCTGTCTAGGTTTTATGCTGTTTGCTGCTCATCAGTACCTAAGTATTGGAAATGAAGTCTTTAAAACTTGAATCTAGTAAGAAAGGTCTTTAATTCAATTGATTTTTTAAGGGGACAACAAACAGGTCAAAATGTGTATCTAAGTGGTAATGGTTAACGTCCAATGATCACAACACTAACAGTCTCTAGCCTCCATACCATGATGAACACTGGACAGGTTGTACAGCTGGACACACTTGGCCAGCCACGGTTTGTGCGCGATCAAACCCCGTTCCTTGGCCTTTGTCTCGAGCGCTTGGTCGATGTCGAAGCCACGCGTGCGGGCGGACATGGCGCCTATGATGGGTGGCGCGTCGGGCAGGCTGGCAAAACAGTCCTTCAGTATACTCTTGAAGATTGGCATGGCCTGTAGGAATAGGGAAACAAGAGAGTCTGAAAGATATTCAATCATGAATTTTGCCTTTTTGATTGCTAATCTAGTGAATAAGAAAAAATATTATTTTTAATAATATTATTATGATATTCAGGTCATGTATGTTCTTGAGAGTTTGACTCATGTTGACTTGATGGAGTATATATATATTATTATTAATTATTATGTGGGAATAATATATTGTTTTATCACATGCAGTACCCTGTTTCCCATGTAATATAACCATTACATATATTTTTATATTACACATGTGTAATATACTTTTTAAGCGTTTTCATTGGCTTAGTTTTGGTTTATTGACCAATCGCATTTTGTTATTTTGCTGAAATGACGTTGCAACGTCAAATGACGTCACGAAATGTAAACAACATTCGGGATTTATCATTATGTTTGCGTAAATATTTATTTAATTTGCTCATTTAAAAGCATGTGATAAACAAGAGCACCGCCTAGCGGGTGCAGACCGCTCATCTATTCGTCAAAGTATGAATCGAATCTGATCATAAATTAAGAAGTTATTGCAATTTTAGCAAAATTGTGGGGGTGTGGTCATTTATTACATTATATTTAAAAAATGAAAAACAACGAATAAAAATATGGGGGGGATTCTTGGGGGGGTGATGGTTATCTTTCTTTTTTTTTTTTTTTTTTTTTTTTTTTTTTAAGCA
>VMBQ01001432.1:0-88058 GCA_007657795.1 Dreissena rostriformis | reverse complement strand
AAAACTTAACCAAAATTTTCAATTTTCTAAGTATAAAAAGGGCACATAATTCTGTCAAAATGCAAGCCAGAATTATCTAACTTTGCCTGCCCAGTCCCCTCATGATAGTAAGTAAGTGTACCAAGTTTGAATGCAATAGCATTGATACTTTATGAGAAAAGTGTACCTAAAAGCAAAACTTAACAGGACGCCGACGCTGACGCCAAGGTGATGACAATAGCTCATAATTTTTTTTCAAAAAAGATGAGCTAAAAAGATCTGACACTCGTTGTCATATCATACTATATTTTATTTAACTCGTCCAGATATGTGATTCATATAAATATTAAGTACATTGTATGTGCAAATTTAATATTTTTAGCGCAATCCATTACAGATATTATTGCCAAGATAACATCATGAACTCTAAACCAACTAACCACTCTTGAATGTATAAAAAGATAACTCTCTGAGAAACACTGTCAATAGTATATAGATATTTCACACAATTAAGGCCCAGAAATTAAATCCTAATTAGTACCCCACTGTCTCCAATTAGAGCTTGACACACCTATGTAGGGTATTGATTGTAAAGTGTTCCAGTTCATACCTCTCCAATGAGTCTGGGTGCTATCATCTCCTCAATGGTCTGGGCCACCAGAGCATGCTCCAGCTTGCCGGCCGCTGTCAGTGGGTTGGGTGTGCCGGTCTTCCTGTGACCAGCCGTAGCACCAAGCTTCAGGTTGCCCGCAGTCACTGGAGAATAGCATGTATATGAGCCTTGCTCTGGGAAATGGGTGTTTAATGCATGTTTAAAGTGTCGTCCCATATAAGCCAGTGCAGTCTGCACAGGCTAATCAGGGACAACACTTTCCGCTTTTATGGTATTTTTCTTGAAAGGAAGTCTCTTCTAGGCAAAAATACAGTTTAGGCGGAAAGTGTTGTCCCTGATTGACCTGAGCAGACTGCACATTCTAATCTAGGACGACACTTAATGCACATGCATTAAACCCCGTTTTACCAGTACAAGGCTCACATTAAATATGAAAATTATAAGAACATAGTGGCATGGATTTAAACACAGGTTTTATCCTGTCTGTGGTGGGGCAAGCTGCACAATTTAAAGATTTAAGACAAAAAGAGCCCTGATTAAATGCATCGTAAATAAAGAATTTGCAGGAATAAAATAAATATAAGCCATGCTCTTGTAAAACAGGTCTTAATGCATGTGGGGAAAGTGATCTCCCAAATTAGACTGTGCAGTTCGCGAAAGATTATCAGGGACAACACTTTCAGCTTTCGTCAAATTGTTTGTTTCATGGAAGTCTCTTCTAAACAAAAAGAAGTCCAGGTGGAAAGTGTTGTCCCTGATTAGCATTGTTGAACTGCACAGGCTAATCTGGGACGACACCTAACACATATGCATTAAGAGTGCGGCTAATATTTAATACACATTATATGCATGTGACAAAGCTTATAAGAAACAATTATCATAAACAGGAATAAAAGGTATATCTGATCTATAATTAGAGATTTAAATTGAATAACATTTAGATTATACTTAAGTAGAAAATATTAAATAAATGTAAATAGTCATTCAGAGAATAAATAAATACTTTCTAAGAATTCCTTTAATTTGTTAACAAACTAAATCAAAACAACTAACTCAACTTGAAAATATCATAGTAACATCATAAAATGAAAGCACTTACATGTGTTTATTTCTATTTAAGTTTCTTAAAGTTTATTTGAAAGTCATGTTTAAATGGATATTATGGCTGGTTGTGGGACTCAATAGGCAATGATTTTTTGGCATCACTGGTAAAATCATTTCATTATTAGATACTTTATCAACGAAAACCCGAACACAGAGGTCAATATATTACAAACAACACCAACTTATTTTAAAACGAAATTGGTATTCATACGAAAACCAAACTAAACAAGAACAATTAAAACCATTTGAAACTTTTGAAAACAACAGAAACATTTAAAACTAGTGAACTCATTGGAGTAATTAATATACCAAGTTTCAGACCAGATTCGTGAATTCTCATGCGCGACATATAGCAGGAGCCACCCATGACTAGGACACAGATACAAATGTCATTTAAAGACTGTCTTGCATAAAATAAGCCTTTTTCTGGGGAAAACTGGTCTAAATGCATGTGCGTACAGTGTCGTCCCAGATTTGCCTGTGCAGTCTGCACAGGCGAATCAGGGACGACACTTTCCACTTTTATGAAATTTTTCCTTTATAAGAAGTCTCTTTTATTGCAAATCCAGTTTAGGCGGAAAGTGTTGTCCCTGATCAGCCTGTGCTTACTGCACAGGCTAATCTGGGATGACACTTTAAGCACATGCATTAAGCCCTGTTTTCCCATAATGATGCTCAAATAAACAACATAATATATGTATAGCTTGTGGTTCAGGGTAACCAAACAGTGGAACTGTTGAAACTACAGATATATTTGGTTTGAATACCATTTTTGAAACTCTGATTTGAGGCTTTATTGATCTACACTGTCATTTTTTTTTATTTTTTTTTATTTGGAAAACAAATGCATCTTAAGTAAGGGATATCAAAACACAATGATAAGGAAATTTTCATGAGCTTCAAATACCAAAACAATAGATCATAATGACAGTCATTTGCATATACATGTAGAAGTTCGAATTGCAAGAGAGAAACCACTCAAATATCTTTGCACTTTTTGAAAATTCCATGATTTGTCCATGATAAAATCAGAAATATACATTCCCCTAGGAGGAAGACAAAAGTTAGAATGACAAATTGCAGCATTCAAGTCTGCAGCCATACGTAGCTGTAGAGCTCTGCTGGGCCAGGTTGGGGCGGCTATCAGAGGCCTGACTGTTTGATCGCTATACATAACTGTTGGTTGGCAATACATTATTGTTGGATCGCGATGCTTGACTGTTGGATTGCGATACCTGACTGTTAGATCACGATACATACCTGTAGAGCTTTGCTGGGGCAGGTTGGGGCGGCTATCGGAGGCCTGACTGTTGGACCGTGATGACTCTTCCTTGCGTAGCTCCATCTTGTCCTGAGTTTTCTCGTCGCGAATGTACTTGCGCTTCTGCATGGCCCGCCTCAGCACGCCAACAAGGGCCTCGATACTGAAGTGGTGGTGTACCACGACAGGCCTGCAGGTAGCAAGAGGTGACTGAGTGACTAGTTAATTTGCGTTAAGTGTTGTCCCAGATAAGCCTGTGCTGTCTGCACAGGCTATTTAAGGACGACACTTTCTGCTTTAATGAAATTTTTGATGAAAGGAAGTGTCTGCTTAGCAAATATTTAGTTAAGGTGGAAAGTGTCGTCCCTGGGAAAAACATGGCTTAGTGCACATGCGTAAAGTGTCATCCCAGACTGCACATGCTAATCAGGGATGACACGTTCCACTTTTATGGTATTTTTCGCTTAAACAAAGTCTCTTTTTTAGAATAAACCCAGTTTACAAACTTCACAGGCTAATCTGAGAAGACACTTTATGCACATGCATTAAGAACCATTTTCCCCAAGCGCGGCTCATTCAGTTACTACTTACAGCTGGTCCTTGGCCAGGTCTGAGAGGACCTTAAGTCTGGATCCCAGCACCACGGGAGCCTTGAAACCGAGCGCTGTGCACTTGGCACGCATGATCATGCCCACATCGGGTCGCACCAGGGACACGGAGCGGAACAGCAGACGGATGTCGTTAGAGAGAGACGTGGACATTTGGTGGGAGCCTTCCACTAGGTTCACAGTGACGTGCACTGACACAGAGCGCTTCAGAGGGATCTGGAACATCATATGTAAAATTTCGTTAAGTTTAAACCTATTTATTTGAGCTAGATTGCATCGAAAGCCTAAGGCTTATTAAAATGCTCTCAAGTCTGTCTCCTGTGTAGAACCAGTACTTGGTGTCTATGGGGGAGATCTAAAGAAAGCTCTTACAGTGGGGATCGAAAGTGTGACCTCAAGGTCACCATTTCGAAGTGTGACATAGGCAAACTAGTTGCATGCTTCATTATAATTTCACAGTTGTTGCTTTCGTCTGTTTGAAAGAAGTCTCATCACAAAATAAATCCACTGTTGGTGAAAGATGAAGCCTGTTTAGACTGAACAGACTGGTCTGTGGCTACACTTTACTCAAATGCAATAAGCCTCATAATGCTTTAAATGCATATTTTTTCTAATGTGTCAATATTAAATTGCCCTTTTTATAGAGTTTCTGTACAGATATAATATACTATTGGGATGACAATGAGGTAGATACTTATTAAAATTTATGATTGTGATTTATGTTACTAAAGACAGTAGTCAGAAGTTGATTTAGCAAAATTTGGTGAAGTGATATTTTTTTTCTTTTCATGTCAATAATTTAAACTCATAATAAGATAGCTATGTTTTTTTTATTGTTAGTTTTATGTTTTTTTATGAACTTCCTTGAAACTTGCCTCTTGACCGTCTGCCAATGTTGCAAAGCTTTGTTTGGACTTGAGAGCGGTGACAACACATTCCAGATGCTCCAACATGGTGGCCATGGCGACTGGGTTTAGAGCTTGCACCTCGTCAAAACAGCACCAGCATCCATCCTACAGGCAACAATGAGAAAGATTACAATCTATTTTCCTAAAAAAAAACACTGTAATTACTTAAACAAAGACTATCAATGCATATTAACCCCCCCCCCCCCCCCNNNTATTTTATTTAGTTTAAAAGCATGTGATAACATGTGATGTGTTTGTGAAACACTATGTACCCTTTTGGGCGATTTTGCCCCATGTATTTGATATTTGACCTTGAAGGATGACCTTGACCTTTCACCACTCAAAATGTGCAGCTCCATGAGATACACATGCATGCCAAATATCAAGTTGCTATCTTCAATATTGCAAAAGTTATGAGCAATATTAATGTTTTCTGATGGACGGACCGACGAACTGACGGACAGTTCAACTGCTATATGCCACCCTACCAAAGGACGGACTGACAGACGGACTGACGGACGGACGGACTGACGGACAGTTCAACTGCTATATGCCACCCTACCAATGTAGTCTTGAAGCCTAAGCAAAATGTGCTGTAGCACTTGCAGTTAATAATTCTGTAAAAGTTTTACAAAATACAGGTTGACTTGCGCACAGATGCTTTAATACTTAATTTTTTTAACAAAGGGCAATGACTTCTAAAAATCATGCACTTTCAAAATCTTCATAATATGCGTTGTAGCACTTGGAAATAATGAAGGAATTGCGCACATAACAGTTTGACGGACAGAAGCACAAATGCACCGAATGCCATCTACCATTTATGTATGCCTTTGCCTATTGGAATTGTATAATAATGAGTTATTCTACAAAACAAAAGCTTAATGTAAAACAATTGTGATACAACTTTTATTTTCAATTGTGTGTTCCAGTTTAGTGAAGATTTTATGAACAACTGTTTGACAACGCTGCACATATGACTTAAAATTCCAATAATCCAAAGGGGACTGATTAAAAAACTTCTGAATTTATTAATAATGTTGAGGAAACAAAGATAAAAGCTACCCATTTGAACCAACAGCGTAAAATTATTTATCCTACAGCTAAATGATTTTATAGAAGATAAAAGGACCCATACAGAAAAGATAAGGTTTATCCCACACCTATGTTTATCCCACACCTAGACTAGTCATGTGTGAAGGAAGGTCATATTACTCAAAATCAACTATAAAGTATTCATTTTTAGTGAAATCGAATCAGACTCAACAAAACAAACAATTTGATACCAAGATGTAATATATTTTAAACACAAAATGCAACACAAACAGCAAAAAAACATTTTTTACAAATATTAAGCGCACATGCTCATGACGTCATTATTAACACATCAAACGACGAAATACAAAAGTCAGATTCTTTCCCGGTAAAACTGCAGCTTTCCAGTGATTTTCTTAAAATTATTTTGTAGGATAAATAGAATACTATGTACGTGTGATTGTGTACTTAAATTTATCCCATTCGTCTCAAAAAGGCTTACAAGGCTCGGCAAGCCTCGCCATGTAAACCTTTCTTCACTCGTGGGATAAATTTAAGTACACAATCACGCTAACATAGTATTCTCTATCTATCAACCAACAGACAGATATTAGCAGACTTGTTCACTGTGCTAAGTAACATGTCTGACCACTTTATAATCTTGCCTATAGAGAACTTTTTTTACATTTATAAAAGGTAAACAAATTAATCAATAATTCACCAAAAAATCTTCATTCTAAAGGTTGCTATGGTTACCATGGCTGATCCCTGTATGATCTTGGCCAGTGAGGAGGCGTTGGTCTCCCCAGAGCACTGGAACATGGCGATGAACTGTCCCAACATGTTGCCAAGACCCTTAAAAAACAAAAAAACAGGATCATTTTTTGCTCACAAAGTACTCAAGGTGAGCTATTGGGATCAACCTATATCCCACATCTGTTGTCACGATATGCATGTGGTCTGCACTTTCTACCAGGAATAGATTTTCTTTAGAACAGATTTCCTTTAAATGAAAAATTCCACAAAAGCAGAAAGTGTCATCCCTGATTATCCTGTGCACATGCATTTCCAGAGACCCCTATAAATGAATGAGTCTCTAATAAGGTCTTAAATTAAATTTGATTTTCTAAAGGACTACAAACACTTGATTGGTCATTGTCAGCTCGGGTACTACTTACATGTACCCCGTGTACTCTTAAGTATACTTACATGTACCCCGGGTACGGTAATATACTTTATTGTACCCGGTTGATGTTAGACTGTACCCGAGTTATATTCCCGCCCAAAATCCGATGTCGTAAAACGCGCTTCCGATTATCTTAAACAAACTTCTCTTAAAAAAAAAAATGCATCAACATGCTTTTTGAGTATGAGTTTCGATAAAATAGAAGACATTTTACAGAAAATTGACATAAATGTGAATAAAATAAATTTAAAAAAAATAGCCGACATTGACCGATTTGGCGTTAAATTTCCCGGGTACATTTTAGTATATTTACCATACTCGGGGTACATGTAAGTATACTTAAGAGTACCCTGGGTACATGTTAGTAGTACCCAAGCCGACAATGACCAATCGAGCACTACAAAAGCATCAAAGTGCATATCCCACCTTTATAGTCTCAGTTTTCCCACAGGCTAATCAGGGATGACTCTTTTAAGATTTTATTGTATTTCTTGTTTAAAAAAAGTTTCTTCTTATCGAAAATCCGGTTTAGGCGGAAAGTGTTGTCCCTGATTAGCCTGTGCGGACTGCACAAAAACCCACCTTGATTGTCTCAGTCTTCCCGCTGCCCACTGGCCCGGTGACCGCGCTACCCTGGAACCGCTGTAGGGCCTGGGACATTGTGATGAAGCACTTCTCAGTGACAGGCGTCAGCGCCACACCGGGGTTCATACCGTAGAACTCATTGCCGTACTGGTACGACGTGTCCAGCACCCAGATCAGGGGCTCCATGTTATCTTCTCCTGCAATAAAGGACAGTGGAGGGATCAGGGACCCAGTATCAATGGTAAAACTGTAACAAGAAACAAAGCAAAAACCACAAAATCATCATCTAGTCCATACATTTAAATAAATACATCATGTAATGTATGTGTTTGTATGAACACATCATATAATCTATACATTAATATAAATACATCATGCAGTGCATGTGTTTAAATAAACTTAAAGAAGCACTGAATTTTTTGTCTACCTTTTTTTACTCAAGGAAAGAAGATGGTGAAAGTAACTTGCCATTTAAGCAAGTGTCCGATGAAAAGGCATACAAAATATGAAACTTTGTTTTAAAATGTCTAAGTTTCCAATGACACAAAAACACTATAACACACAAGTTGTGGCACTCTGAGAAAAATTGCTAAGACAAAAGTGTGTAAAAAACTATAATGGGTGTCGTGTTCTCAGAAAACTGGGCATAATGCTTGTGCGTAAATTGTCATCCCAGATTAGCCTGTGCAGTCCGCACAGGCTAATCAATGACGACAATTTCCGCCTAAATTGGATTTTTGCTAAGAAGAGACTTCATTTAAACGAAAAATGTCATAAAAGCGGAAATTGTTGTCCCTGGGATGACAATTTACGAACAAGCATTATGCCCAGTTTTCTCAGAACATGACACATGGTAGTGCTACTGGCTACTGGTGATAAAACAATGTTGTCTATGTCACAACTCTACATCCTCTTAAATCAATTTAAGTGTTCCTTTTTATGTCAAGATTATAGGTTTTTATCAAATGCTAGGTTTGCGGACATATGAGATATCTGCTGCACACAAAATACTTATATCAATATTGAAATATAGTGTTCAAACTTATTATTTGCAATTTACAAAATAATTGACCAATATAAGTAGCTAAGGACATCAAAATACCCGCATCATGGCAGGTCACCAACATTTAACATTACTTGAAACAATGCAAGTGCTAGTTTATTATGGATTTTGTATATATATATATATATATATATATATATATATATATATATATATATATATATATANAAGAGTAGTGCAGTCTACAGGTTTATGGCAAATTCAGACTGGTTTTCCCAGAGACTGGCTCATATATTGAACCCCCAGAGACTATAAGAGTAGTGCAGTCTACAGGTTTATGGCAAATTCAGACTGGTTTTCCCAGAGACTGGCTCATATATTGAACCCCCAGAGACTATAAGAGTAGTGCAGTCTACAGGTTTATGGCAAATTCAGACTGGTTTTCCCAGAGACTGGCTCATATATTGAACCCCCAGAGACTATAAGAGTAGTGCAGTCTACAGGTTTATGGCAAATTCAGACTGGTTTTCCCAGAGACTGGCTCATATATTGAACCCCCAGAGACTATAAGAGTAGTGCAGTCTACAGGTTTATGGCAAATTCAGACTGGTTTTCCCAGAGACTGGCTCATATATTGAACCCCCAGAGACTATAAGAGTAGTGCAGTCTACAGGTTTATGGCAAATTCAGACTGGTTTTCCCAGAGACTGGCTCATATATTGAACCCCCAGAGACTATAAGAGTAGTGCAGTCTACAGGTTTATGGCAAATTCAGACTGGTTTTCCCAGAGACTGGCTCATATATTGAACCCCCAGAGACTATAAGAGTAGTGCAGTCTACAGGTTTATGGCAAATTCAGACTGGTTTTCCCAGAGACTGGCTCATATATTGAACCCCCAGAGACTATAAGAGTAGTGCAGTCTACAGGTTTATGGCAAATTCAGACTGGTTTTCCCAGAGACTGGCTCATATATTGAACCCCCAGAGACTATAAGAGTAGTGCAGTCTACAGGTTTATGGCAAATTCAGACTGGTTTTCCCAGAGACTGGCTCATATATTGAACCCCCAGAGACTATAAGAGTAGTGCAGTCTACAGGTTTATGGCAAATTCAGACTGGTTTTCCCAGAGACTGGCTCATATATTGAACCCCCAGAGACTATAAGAGTAGTGCAGTCTACAGGTTTATGGCAAATTCAGACTGGTTTTCCCAGAGACTGGCTCATATATTGAACCCCCAGAGACTATAAGAGTAGTGCAGTCTACAGGTTTATGGCAAATTCAGACTGGTTTTCCCAGAGACTGGCTCATATATTGAACCCCCAGAGACTATAAGAGTAGTGCAGTCTACAGGTTTATGGCAAATTCAGACTGGTTTTCCCAGAGACTGGCTCATATATTGAACCCCCAGAGACTATAAGAGTAGTGCAGTCTACAGGTTTATGGCAAATTCAGACTGGTTTTCCCAGAGACTGGCTCATATATTGAACCCCCAGAGACTATAAGAGTAGTGCAGTCTACAGGTTTATGGCAAATTCAGACTGGTTTTCCCAGAGACTGGCTCATATATTGAACCCCCAGAGACTATAAGAGTAGTGCAGTCTACAGGTTTATGGCAAATTCAGACTGGTTTTCCCAGAGACTGGCTCATATATTGAACCCCCAGAGACTATAAGAGTAGTGCAGTCTACAGGTTTATGGCAAATTCAGACTGGTTTTCCCAGAGACTGGCTCATATATTGAACCCCCAGAGACTATAAGAGTAGTGCAGTCTACAGGTTTATGGCAAATTCAGACTGGTTTTCCCAGAGACTGGCTCATATATTGAACCCCCAGAGACTATAAGAGTAGTGCAGTCTACAGGTTTATGGCAAATTCAGACTGGTTTTCCCAGAGACTGGCTCATATAATGAACCCCCAGAGACTATAAGAGTAGTGCAGTCTACAGATATATGACACATATGCAGGGTGCTCAGTCCTTACGCATGTCTGGCGTCTCTCTCTTACTATCGTTACTACAAGCTTCATAACCATCGTCCACTAGTAACCAAACAGAAATAAGAGTTGCTGTCAAAATTGTGAAAATAAGGTTGAAGTGGCGAGGTGGATATGGTGTCATCCTAGCGATCAGGAGGTCACGGATTCAATTCCCACTGTGGGAGCGTTCTTTAGATCTCCTCCATATACACTAAGTACCGGTTCTACACAGGATACAGACTCTAGAGTGTTTCATTAAGCCTCAGGCTTTCGATGCAATCAAGCTAAAATAGATATGTTTAATCTCAAATTGTGACTCATACCCTGCACTGTTGTTTAAGCTTAGTATAATGTTCAGCGGCAAATAACTCAGGGACATATGCATCAAATTTGGTGAAAAATATCTTGCATAATCGATGTTTTATTAGAAGTTTTAATATAACCACTTTAAAACTGAGAAAGTTGTTCTCTCCATGAACATTCAACATCAAATGCAGACTGACGGAACGACAGACCAACCAATCACTCCAATACATCCCCCATAAAACTTCCTTTGCAGGGATATTAATTATATGTGTGACACTTGCCATCAGAATGAATATATAAAAGCTTTGATGTATAATAAATATTTTAAATACTGAAATATATTAGTATATAAAACAGATTAATTAGTATTTGACACACAATCAAGTTCTACTTATATGTTAATGTCTCTACAAATATTTATCTAAAAAGAAACACAATTGAAAGCAATATACTTGATTCGTATCAAGAAAACAACAAATATGACACATTATTTACTAAAAATATGTGAAGGACCCCAAATTTCACTTCCAGGTTATGTCACCATAAAAAAATGAGCCTTGTTCTGGGAAAACTGGGCTTAATGCATGTGCATAAAGTGTTGTCCCAGATAAGCCTGCGCATTCCACACAGGCTAATCAAGGATGACACTATCCGCCTCAACTGGATTTTTGCTTAGAAGAGACTTTCTTTGAACAAAAAATGCCATAATAGCAAAGTGTCTTCCCTGATTAGCCTGTGCAAACTGCTAATCTGGGACGATAATTTACGCACATTCATTAAGCCCAGTTTTCCCAAAACAAGGCTAATCTTTTATGGTGTAAATAAAGCCCAGTTAACTTAGTATCAGGCTCATTTATGCAACTCCCATGATGCACCACTAGTGCACTTACCGACAGGCTGGTAGTAACATCGCATGCACCTTCTCCACTCAAAGTCTGACACCTCCCGTAGCTTTCTCTGGCAAAGATTGTCTAGGGCATCTCGCAGAAACTGGGAATTCTGTAACAGGTTGGTTACGGTTAACAGAAATGATTAAAAGTTTTTTATCATTAGCTATTAAAGTTAGATTCCAAATATTAAACTAACATCAAATATGTTAAGAACATACTCTGTAAGTAAACTAAATTCTATCAATCACATTTCCTTGACACGCTATTTAATTTAAATATGTATTATGTTTATATGGCTATGTATTGATTGTATTTGCCAATAAAATTGTCTGTCTGTCTGTAACAAAGATACCACAGGTACTCTAGATCAGCAGCATTAGCACATCATTTGATAACAGTCACAATATGTTAATAAGATGATTCAAAAGAACTTATTGATAAGTTGAAAAATAAAACTTAAAACATCAGGCACCACAGCCATACCGTGATCATGCACTCAATCCTGTTCTTGTGTACAGGTAGCATGGGTTCCTCCATGGTCCTCCACTGACCCCGCGCCAACATGGTACCCAGTTTGGTCACTGTACCGATGTACTTCTTCAGTGTGCCCTGCAGGGCCTTGCGGTCATACTTGATCTCCGCGATACCCAGGTCACACTCCCGCGTCCAGTGGTACAGCATGCCCATTCGGCATACTTGGGCCGGGTACTGTAGGTTAGTAGGGATCATTGTGGAGGGGCTTATATCCAGACTTTGTTCACAGATTAAATGTATTATCAAAATTTACGAGCTCTGTAAATAGGGGGTTTAATGCATGTGAGTTAAGTGTCGTCCCAGATTAGCATGTGCAGTCCGCACATGCTGATCAGGGACAACACTTTACACCTAAACTGGATTTTCGTCAAGAAGAGTCTTCCTTTAAACAAAACATGCAATAAAGGCAGAAAGTGTCGTCCCTGATTAGCCTGTTCGCACAGCACAGGCTAATCTGGGACGACACTTTACGCACATGCATTAAACCCCCTTTTCACAGAGCAAGGCTCATATACATGTTGATTAATATAAATGAAGTACGATATCAAGAAAACAAGATATGATGATATAACTGACCTTCAGCGCCCACTCATCTATAGGCATGTTGTTGTTACAGTCTTGGATGATTCCGATGTTCATTTCCCTGATTGTCTTGCACACACAGTCTCGCAGCTTAGACAGCCAGATCTCTACTTCATCAGTTAATGTCACCTAAATAAAGAAGAACCTGACATAAACTTACACAGAAAGAATTTATTATATACAAAAAATTAGTAATATTTGTTAATCTAAGCTTAGATCATTAAAGTTATTTGTATTTAAGGGAGGGGTTTTATTGATTTTAAACTCCTTTGTAAAGGAAATATTAACTTCAATAACTACTTAATTTTCTAAAAATCTTAATACAAACTGTGAAATTAATATTATTTGTCAGACACTTATTTTATAGATTTCCCTGGGTCCGCTCATCCATGAATTCAAATGTTCAAAAAAAGTTGTCCAAAGTCTTATATCAGAAATATATCCAAAAACTTGTGACGTTGAACTTAATAGGAGCAACCAGTTTGAACAATGCAGTAAATTGGTAAGCTCCTATGATACACATTTAAGCACAATTTACGTTTCAGTAAATTTGTAAGCTTCTTTGATTAATATTTTAGCACAATTGAATTAACACATAACACATAATTAGAAGCTAAATAGAGAAGTATTTGTAAAGACGAAAACACCCAGACACAGAGAAGCATTGCTGAACCTGTTGGATATAACCTGGTATAGGTAAGGATAAATGTCGTTTTGCAATTCAATAAAAGAACAAGGATTTTTTACTTAAATTGTTTTGCTCTACTATGGAAAGATGCTTCTTATTTCAAAATAATTTGAGCAAAGCTCTGGCAAAAGGGGGCTTAATGCATTTGCAAAAAGTGTCGTCCCAGATTAGCCTGTGCATTCCACACAGGTTTATCTGGGCAGACACTTTCCGCTTAGACTGGATTTTTGTTTAGATTTCCTTTAAACCAAAAAACTCCATTTAAGCGGAAAGCGTAGTCAGGCATAAGCCTGTGGGGACTGCACAGGCTTACCTGGAACAACACTTTACTCACAAAATTAAGCCCTTTTTTCCCAGAGGACAGAGACTTACCTTCTCATTTAGGGTGAAGCTCTCGCCGTCTGCGCTGGAGACCGACACAGCGTCCTTGATAACAACCTCCTCCATCAAGCCCTCCGACGGTAAGTAGGTCATCCCTTGTTGCAGGGCGCTAGGGTTCATGTTCTGGGGAACAACAGAAAATATTGTGTGACCTTGACAAGAATGGGCAACAAAACTTGTTGATATATTTTATCCATGTTAATTTTTAACCTTAACATTTTTACCCTTTTGTTCTGGAAATTTGTTTAAGCCTTTAACGGGCTTAATAGACACCCAGGACTCCATTTCCATGAAAAAACAAGGGCCGTATTCACCAAACAATTGTCAGACTTAAGTCTAAGAGACAGAATATTCTTGAAATTGGATTATTTCTGAATTTCTTTAATTTTGAGTAAAACCTGGCATTAACCACCTATAGCAACATCTTTCTTCCTGTGAAACCTTTTCTTCATGACAATATTACCTGTGATAGCATGTACATATTCAAATGCTGGACTTTTGTTTTTTGTTTTTAGTCTATTCTTTATTCTTCAGTCTTCAGTGTATCAATCAACTGTTTAGCATAGTATTTTTTATCTGTGACTCTGAACAACATTTGTATGTTTAGCTGCATTTTACCATTTATTTTACTTGTACAATACTTATTGAATATAATGACCATTGCTTATATGATTTGTGAGTCTGAACAAATTTAGACCCTGTGTGTAAATTAATCGGTATTACCTGATCTTCAACTGCAGCTGCTTCATTATTATTTAACCCTTTGAGTGCTGGAACCGGATTTGAAGGCCTTTGCAAACAGTTTGGATCCAGATGAGACGCCACAGAACGTGGCGTCTCATCAGGATCCAAACTGTTTGCTATTTTGATAGTTTTCTTTGAAAAATAATCGAAGAAAATGCTAATTTTAGAAATTCAGCAGACGACATTTTAGCAGACGACAAATTTCCCAGCATGCAAAGGGTTAATACCTTACTAAAGTAACAGAAGTAACAAAATTGGAATCAAGTTCAATTTTTGTTAACAAATAAAACTGTTCAAATGATACTGAAAATGTTAACAAGGCAACAATAATTACTCAAGCATGCTTGATCAACCTTCAAAAGACAACATAAATGGAGGCCATTGGTTCATGTCTGGTTCCAAGCTAATTAATTTTGTCAGATTTATTTGATCAAAATCAAGCACACACAATATTTTTTATTAATTTTGAAAATAATAATAAACCCTACAGCAAAATATTATATACTCTTCTTACGATACCATTTTAATAAAATTAACAACTACTAAGACGAGATCACAAAAACAAAAAAGTGCACTGGAAACAATGTCTAAAATCACAATGGCCTGTAAAACGAAACTCAATTTGTTCAATTAACATTTCACTGATCTCACAATTCCAGACGTATCAACAGAACCTCCTCGGTCTATCACGTTTTTTTGTGCAAATTGCGAAGAAATCATTGACATAAGCATGCTCGGCGCTGGCTGAAAGGGATGAATTGAGTTGCGTTCTGGGAAAACAGGGTTTAATCCATGTGCGTAAAGTGTTGTCCCAGATAAGCCTGTGCAGTCTGCACAGGCTTATCAGGGACAACACTTTCCGCCTAGACAGGATTTTTGCTAAGAAGGGACTTGCCTTTAACGAAAAATACCATTAAAGCAGAAGTGACGTACCTGATTGCAAACTGCACAGGCTAATCTGGGATGACAATTTATGCACATGCATTAAGCCAAGTTTTCTCAGAAAACGGGTCAATTAAACACGTTGTGATCACTGTTGTGCACGCACACATTCTACACCTTTACCCATTGTGTATTCCTTGTGATTCAGTAGAAAATCAAAATTGGGAATTAAAATAATCACACATTTTGATGCGATATTGCGTCATGCACATTTACTGAATTTCCATGAGACTAGCAAGAAATTCTTTAGTTGACAGTAAATTCGGGATTCAAAGATTTTTACAATATGAATATTTTATGTCACAATGAAAAGTCTTTATAAAATAAGTTTTTTTACAAAATAAATTACCCTTATGAAAGTATGCTAATCTTTTCATAGAAACAATTATGTAGAAGATTTTTTAAACATGGTTCTTAACCCTTTGAGCGCTGGAACCGGATTTTGAAGGCCTTTGCAAACAGTTTGGATCCAGATGAGACGCCACAGAACGTGGCGTCTCATCAGGATCCAAACTGTTTGCTATTCTGATAGTATTCTTTGAAAAAAAATCGAAGAAAATGCTAATTTTAGAAATTTAGCAGACAACATTTTAGCAGACGACAAATTTCCCAGCATGCAAAGGGTTAACCCTTTAGTGTAAGTATCTGAATATGTTTCTTAATAAATAAAAAATAATAAGTCATCTATTTATCTATGAAACTTTTCAAAATATAATACTTTTTTTTTCACATCTTTAATTTTTCATCTAAAAGATATATACAATTACAAAAAATATGGTCCATTTTTTTTTAAAGATGCTTTAATTATGATCTTTGAACCCATTCAGTTGAAATTCAAATATGTTTCTACATAACTATACAAAAAATATGTCATCTATTTAACTATTAGACTTCTCAAAAAAGTATAGATCAAAGGTCTAAACTTTTTCTTTTTTTCTTTTTTTTTATAAACACATTTTCAAAAAATATACAATGAAACAAAATGTGATAAACATGTAATATAGAAATGCAACATTAACTTTAATAAACAAAGAAGTTAAACATTTGTTCATGCTTATAGAAAATTTGACAACCAATAACAAAACAAAATGCTGTATGATGTAAATGCAAACTGGAAAGTTTAAGCTAAATCTCACAAAACAGTGCAAGTATTACCTCCCCTGCGCTTGACATTGTTTTCTGGCGTTTCTAAATATACGAGGACGAAAAATATCAATAGATTTCCATTGATACAAGCATAAATAATTTTTACCTTGTATACTAACAATGTCATCATTCACTTCTGTTATTATTGGGGGAAAATTTCACACACAAAAACAAATTTGTTAAATTGTATCTGACAATTTCAACCAATAGGCTTAAACAAAAAACACATTATAGCATATATAAAAAAACAATGATTGTTTTTTACAAATTATGTTAAAAGAAAATATATTGGTATTGAAAACAAAACTCAAACAACAGACAAACAGCTGCCACGAATTAGTTCAACTAAAATCAACATACATGTATTCAAAATGCTAGTTGAAAAACAACCACAACAAGAACACAACTAGATAGTTAACAACAGCTGTCGCAGGACAGTGTAACAAAATAACAAACTTATATTTTCTAAACTGTGGCCCAACTCAAATTACTAAAACTATCAAATCATTTCACATTGTTAGAGAATATAAGCCATTTCAAGCACATATACCAGCCAGGCTACATAAATGATACAAAACATAATAAACTTTGTCACATATTTAGTCCAAACACTGACCACTACCAATTAAGCCTTTGAAAAACATAAAGAACAGGACAAAACAAAATGGCCGCATTTTATGTCGCAAACAAGGTTATTACAAAAACTCCGAGCTTTTCGGCCACACTGACCTCCGGTCACCCAGACACAATGCACAGACGGACGGACGGACACTGGGTACTCACTCTACTGACAGGCCCTGGGGTGGAGCTAAACAGAATCCTCTCAATAGCGGGCTTGAACCTGGGGGGCCTCATGCGGGGCTTGGCAATACGACGCATCTGCTGCTGGGTATCACTAGGCCCAGTCTTAACACCAAACATCACCCAAAGGCATTATTGAAAGTAGCTTGTTGCCTATGGTCTTAACACCAAACGCCACCCAAACACATTATTGCACGTAGTTTGTTTCCAGTAGTCTTATTATTTTTTTTTATAAATACTGGAAAGATTCTCTATAATCTTAACATCAAGCACAACCTAGGATATTATTTCAGGTAGTCTGATTGCCAGTCTTTACGCCACAGAAGTTATTGCAATTATCTAATATAGTCTTAACACCAAACACAACCCAAACATCAACATGCCATGGTTTCCATAATCTTAACACCACAATACAATTGTAGGTTGTATATATTCTCGTCAGTCTTTACACCAAAGTTATCCCCAAAACTTTTATGAAAAGTGTTTGGCAGTCTCAATCCAAAGATAATGGACTCTACATGGAAGAAAATAAGGTTATACATGGAGAAAGTCTATGCTATATATCATTCACACGTAGTGTAATGTCCATCCGTCTCTCATAATTATGCTGACCTTTGGGTTAACCCCGCCCACACCAATCAGCATCCAGCGTTGCAGACGCAGCGCGTGTGGCGGGCCTGGGTGCGCTTGTGTGAAGATATTCTCTTGTATAACGTTGGACTGTATGTATCTCTGTGTGCGTGTGTGTTTTAATAAATATATAAACAAACTACGTCTATATCTTAACCATCCCTATACGGGTCTGAAACATTACACGTAGGACCACCAAAAGCATTGGTATTGGTAATATGGCATCTGAAATCTTAACATCGAGGACAACCCCTAGACATGTATGCAGGAAGCACTTTCTATACAGTCTGTCTTTGAACATGATCTCAGTTGTTAACACAAAAATAAATTACAAGACATATTGGTAAGCTTATTTTTCCATACATGATGTTTGAATAAAAAAATCTTCATCCACACACAAGAGTTCTGAGTAATTAAAAGCTGTTTTCCTTTGAGTCCATGCATTCCACAAATTTCCTTTAATGAGCAGAGAAATGTGGTCTCTGGGTAATTCAGAAGCCATGCATTCTATTCATGTAGATTTCAAAATATTAGAGAATGTTTCATACTAGAAAAAAGCACATGAAATCAACTGACTGACCAATGGCAATAAATTGTTTAAAGGTTCTATATCCTTCTGAAATAAGATGTAGAGCTAGAAACTAGAGCTTTGTTACATGCCGTGACTAAAAGACCCACACTGCTTTGTCAACTTTGTTCAAGGGCAGATAACTCAGGAATGTGTGGACCATTGGGCAAAAAAAAGTGTCTTGAACTTCATGTATGCTTCGTTCTGGGAAAAGTAGGCTCAATGCATGTGCGTCAAATGTCGTCCCAGATTAGCCTGTGCAGTCTGCAAAGACTAATCAAGAACACTTTCCGCTTCCATGGAATTTTTGGTTTAAAGGAAGTCTCTTCTAAACGAAAATCCAGTTTAGATGGAAAATGTCATCCCTGATTAGTATGTGCAGGGACAACACCTTACTCAGGTGCATTAAACCAAGTTTTTCCAGAACAAGGCTTAAGTATTTCATGCTAACAGGACATACTGAACAAATGTGGTATGGTAATGCATGATTTGCAGAACAAGCATCTTTCCGTGAAAATGGAAGCAATCACCTAAATACAACATGCAGACTAAAACCAGATTTCAACACAGTATTCTGCTGAAAGTTTTACCAGTTATCGCATTTTTACTTGCAATGTGTAGATTGAGTCAGAGTATGATAGAAGAGTCAAAGAAATTCTCCAGTGTTTAATCTTATTGGTATGAAAACTTACTTCATCACTTAAAACTTGAGTACCCTTGTTTAATTCATTGTGCTAAATAAGAAATAAACATATTCACCAAACTGCACAATTTAATATGAAATCAAACGGTTTGAAAAAATCAAAAAAAAAAATCCTGTAACAAGTTAAATGGTTATGTTATTCCCAGTACCGGTATTTGCCAAAATACAAACCAACTTTGGCGAACTGTTACCAAATACTTAATCTTTGTTTTAGGCTGAACATATCACAAAGAAATGGAATTATAAAAACGATATTCAATTATGATTTCCATGGCTGATTCAAAAAAATAAATAAATAAATAAATAGAAGAAAAACCAACAAAAAATTCACTATAACAGTGCCCCAGATAATTATTTGGGTCATAGGGTTTTCACCCCTGGATTTTAAAAGTTTTGAGTTTTAATTAGGGTGAAACAAGTTATTAACATTTATACCCCAAAATCATTGCTGCTTTACTTCTGTTGCACAGACTGGGTGCAGTATGCACATTTCAACTTTTTTCTGTCCCAATTAACGTCAACAATTTCTAACCAGGGATATGACTTTTTACACTTTTGACAGTTTTTTTTACAATCACAGACTTTCCGTCATGTTTTTGAATGTCAACTCACTACTTTCAACTGCTGCATACACAGTTTCTAACAAATCGATAACACAAATGATTCGGCACATATTCGCGCTTGCCTACTTAGTAGGATCGACATATATCTAGCGCAACAATCGCGGACGTCTTTCGACCTTGCTTAGACATTTTTATTACGCACCGTTATAGAAACTGAAAGTTCTGACGCTTAACAAATACATGCACGTCATAAATATTTTGGTCAGAGGCTTAATTTGCTATATAATTTAGTCTGCATAACGATTGAATAACTTGGACTGTTGTGTTCCTCCGTCATCCAGGCGCTTGCTAACTTTCGAATGAATAAAATCTTCGCCACCGTATGATAATTGTTCCAATTAGAAATTACCGAAATTGAGCAAAGCATTTTCGATCGAGACTTGTATTGTACGCATCAAATTTAAAGAATAAGCGTTAAAGTCAAATTGATTGCGTTTTCAATACGCATTATATTTAATTTCATTGCGTTTTCAAACATTTTAATAGGGTAAAAAACGCCGATACGCAGCTTATCTGGGGCACTGCTATAATCAACAAAAAAAAGCAAATTGTGTCATAAAAACTTTTTTACATAGACTAAAATATAAATCATTACGTATTAATCCCTCTAGCAACAGATCTTAATCCAACTGCTTATCAAATAAATATATGAGCCTTGCTCTGGGAAAACTGAGTTTAATGACTGTGCGTAAAATGTCCTCCCGGATGGGCCTAATCAGGGATGACACTTTCCACCTAGACTGGATTTTTGCTAAGAAGAGACTTACTTGAAATGAAAGATTCCATTTAAGCGGAAAGTGTTGTCTCTGATAAGCCTCTGCGGACTGCACAGGCTAATCTGGGACAACACTTTACGCACATGCATTAAGCCCCATTTTCACAGAGCGAGGCTCATATTTTTAAATGTAACTTACATATATCTGTGCGAGACGTTTGTCAATTTTTGGTGGAGTTTCACCGCGATTATGCTGCGAGAGGATACTGGAGGTCTTGGCACGGCTTCCCGGCGTGGCGGATCGTATGCCTGTGGATGAGCCGGGGAATCCAACCTCGTCTGTGGGCTCCATCGGACCAGACCGAGTCTCCTCTAGCTTCACATCATGAATACACGCGAACAATGACCTGGGGGTGGGGGAGGCAATAGATTGTTAGACTATGTGAGAGAAAGCCATAGAAATATATGACTACAAAAGAGAAATTGTGTGGAAATAAAAGACAACAAAAGAAAAAAATGGTATGGGATTGTATGACAATTGTATGAGAAAGAAATGGAATTTAAAGACTTTTGAGAGAAATTCATGGACAAAGAACAATATAGAAGTAAAAGTCATGGACTTATAAGACTGGGAGAGAAATTCATGGCGTTCTAAGCCTTTAGATTGTCATGGGATTATACAAATAGGCAGAGAACTCATGCAGAACTCATAATCATCAAGTGATTATTAGACTAAAGGATGAAAATTTCATAGGAAATATACCATGTGAGAGAAATTATTTGAATTATAGTTAAATGCAAGAAAATTAACAGAATAGTTAGAGTATGTAAGATAAACTTAATTGATTTTATTACTATGAAGAGAATTTCATTGAATTAAAATATTATACCATTATAAGACTATAGGAGAGCAATTGGTGAAAAATATAAGAAAAACTGAGAGAAAATCATGTGATTTTAAGACTCAGAGAGAAATTTGTGGAATTATAAAACAATTTAAGAGAAAATTATATAAAAACCAATTATACAAATTCATAACAAAATAAGACTATAGGAGAGAAATTCATGATATTATAAAACTATGGCAGGAATAAATCATGGAATTTCAAGACTAGAGTTGAGAAACTCATGCAATTTCCAGACTAAGAAAGAGAAAGCCATGCCACATTAATATTATGCAACTTAAGACCATGGTATACAAGTAATAAGGAAAGATGTTGCAAAATACTATGTCAATAAGTTACATAAGTGAATCAAATTAAATTAACAATTTAAAAGCTTCTTTTTTTTCGACCATTCACAATTTTTTAAATAAGAAGAATAATAGAAATCTTAAACACTCAAAGACTCACTTGAGATGTGGCTTCACAGATTCAAGGTCAGTAGGTCGACTGAGTATGGCCAGCAGAATGGGGTCAGACACGAAGTAGAACCTGGGGAACACGCGCCTCTTGTTGTCAAGGTAACCAACGAGGGATTTGAAGCAAATCTCGAGCTCCTCGTGCACGTGACGCAGCAGAACGGCCTTTGGAACCTCACCCCCATGGCAACACTAGGATACAGGGAGGCAAAATTATATTTGAGCTGGGGGAAAAATAAAATACACAATTTTCCCTTACCATAACAGGTAAAATAAGCCATATTTTAAAACCTAAAATGAGCAATTTTAAAATATTGATTAAACAAAAAAATAATTTAAGATAGAAAACAGAAAAACTTGAAGTATACCTGAAGGACATTTCTGGTATCAAAGGCTCGCTTCATCATTTTTGTCCAACTTTTGTCTATTCTTGCAAACCTCTTGGCTTCCTGGGGCAACTCCTACAATCAATACACACTGCATGAAAATGAGCCTCATTCTGGGAGAACGGGGCTTTTATGCATGTGATTCACCCTTTGCATGCTGGGAAATTTGTCGTCTGCTAAAATGTTGTCTGCTAAGTTTCTAAAATTAGCATTTCCATTTTTTTTTTTCAAAAAATACTATCAGAATAGCAAACAGTTTGGATCCTGATGAGACGCCACGTTTTGTGGCGTCTCATCTGGATCCAAACTGTTTGCAAAGGCCTTCAAAATTTGGTTCCAGCGCTCAAAGGGTTAAAGTGTCGTCCAAGATAAGCCTGTTCAGTCCACACAGGGTAATCAGGGAAGACACTTTGCGCCTAGACTGGATTTTCGCTAAGAAGAGACAAAATTTCATAAAAGCTGAAAGTGTCGTCCTGATTAGTCTGTGCTTACTTCAGAGGCTAATCTGGGACAACACTTTACGCAAATGCATTAACCCTTTGAGCGCTGGAACCGGATTTTGAAGGCCTTTGCAAACAGTTTGGATCCAGATGAGACGCCACAGAACGTGGCGTCTCATCAGGATCCAAACTGTTTGCTATTCTGATAGTGGTATTAGAAAAAAAATCGAAGAAAATGCTAATTTTAGAAATTCAGCAGACAACATTTTAGCAGACGACAAATATCCCAGCATGCAAAGGGTTAATCCAGTTTTCCCAGAACAAGGCTCAAAGAATGGCATATGGAATTTCTAAAATAATTACTGTGTTGACACAACAACAACCACTACAGAAATTTTACACAATTTACAATACCATACTTAATTTTAAACTGTTAACAACAAAAGTAAACTCAATTAACCACTCAAGAAACTGTAGCTTGGTCACACCCATAAATTATGCACCTAAACCACTTTGTAGGCAAAGTTCAAGGACCAATAAATCAGGAATATGTGGATCAGTTTGGCTTAAAACAGTGCTTTGCACCTCCATAATGAGGACATATTTGAAATTCAATTCAAGGAATGCCGAAGTAATTTACTCCACAACCTTATCCCTTTGAGCGCTGGAACCAGATTTTGAAGGCCTTTGCAAACAGTTTGGATCCAGATGAGACGCCACAGAACGTGGCGTCTCATCAGGATCCAAACTGTTTGCTATTCTGATAGTATTTTTTGGAAAAAAATCGAAGAAAATGCTAATTTTAGAAATTTAGCAGACAACATTTTAGCAGACGACAAATTTCCCAGCATGCAAAGGGTTATACAATTTTCACAGGGGCATCACTTTGTCAGCTTTGTTCAAGGGCACATAACTCAGAATGTGTGCATCAACGACGATGCACTTAGAGACCTACACACAAACCGACCCACAGAGTGACTCCATTATACCCCTCCTCTGTCAAGATTTACTTACTCAAAATAAATAACCTTTTTAACAATTCACAACAAAAGTAATCTTTATAGGTTCAATACAGAAATCAATACACCTGCACATACCCTGTTAGCAATCTTTTTTAGATACCCAAATTTTAACATTATGCTTGGTAATACTACAAAGGGGTCAGCTAGAACCCTGACCAGCTTAGTAATACTACAAAGGGGTCAGCTAGAACCCTGACCACATGGCACAGAACTTAGTAAAAAATGTTTATTTTCTTTGATTATGAGAATTCAGCTACACTGCACATACCCTAGCTGCGACCTGGTTACAGAAGACTGCCTCCAGGTACTGCCAGAGGTCTTGCACTTCCAGCCAGAGTTCCAGCACCTCAGCCACTTCCTTCAGTTTCTCAGCCCAGCCTGCAGCCCCGTCCCTCAGGGGACCAATGTACCTGAAATAGACCAATCAACAGGCTTTCAATGACAATGTGTTTAGCATGGCCTTCATTGTTTGATGGAGGTGGCATGAAAACGCTTATATTTGAGCCTAGGGAAAATCTGGCTTAATGCTTGTGTTTTAAGTGTCATCCCAGATTGGACTGTGCAGTATGCACAAACTTATCTTGGGTAAAGTAAGTCTCTTCTTAGCAAAAACCAGTTTATGGGGAAAGGGTCGTCTTTAATTAGACTGTGCAGACGGTTTTGACGTCTCTTTAGGGTACAGGATAGCTCCTGACCAGACTGCACAATTGCGCAGGCTGGTTTGAGCAATGCTGGCTGCATAGGGCATAAGACTGCACAATTGCGCAGGCTGGTTTGGAGCAATGCTGGCTGCATAGGACATAAGACTGCACAATTGCGCAGGCTGGTTTGGAGCAATGCTGGCTGCATAGGACATAAGACCCATTTTGCATGATGCCGCTCATATTATATATTCCAAAAAACAGAGGCTAACGTTTCTGCAGAGTAGATTAGTTTTATAGGTAAGATATATTTGGAGAAAATGCAAATGTCTGAATTTCTAAAAGTGTAAAGATTTTTGTTGTTCAAAATAACACACATAAACCATTCAATTTAATTCTTTTTGTCTTTTTGTTTATTTGGTAAGTGAACAATATTATGACAGTAACTGACAACTGCCCAACTAGAAATTTAGGGCTCTAACAACTGAGCAAGCGGGTCTGTCCCTTACCTAGAAGTGAGCATATTAGCCAGCAGAGCCTGCGCATCCTCCAACTGTTCCAGCAGCCTCTCAGTGGACACCTTGTCCAGGTAGATGGGGCCGCGCCGCTTGTACGGCTCAAACACCAGAACCTGCTCCGTCCACTCCTCCTCCGTCTGCCGCATCTTGATCTCGAGTTCCAGCTCACGACTCGCACCCAGGCATATCTCTTCTATTGCAGCCTTGTGTCTGTGGGGAAATGGGACATGTAGTTGTGATGTATTACCAGTTTGTTTTGTAATTGAAATGAAAAAATCTGGATTGCTGTTTTATCAGATCAATTCAAAATATTAGAAACTTATTATATCTAAATTAATATATTCTGCAACTGGTTTTTATAATTTTGCTATTTATATAACAGAAAGCTAAAAAAACAAGAGATGTGTTCGTCAGAAACACAATGCCCCCCTACTGCCCCGCTTTGAAATACAATTTCTATTTATCATTTGGCAGGTATAGAAATCATCTCCCTTTAAAGCTGATTACTTCCCTTGGATTTTGTTTTTTGACCTTTGACCTTGAAGGATGACCTTGACCTTTAACACTCAAAATGTGCAGCTCCATGAGATACACATGCATGCAAAACATCAAGTTGCTATCTTCAATATTGCAAAAGTTATGACCAACGTTAAAGTTTTCAGACGGACACACAGACGGACTTCGGACAGACGGACGGACTGACAGTTCAACTGCTATATGCCATCCTACCGGGGGCATAAAAATACTATAAATGTAATGAGTGTTTTTGAATTTAAATATCTTTTTATACGTTAGGTTCTTCTGACTTTGCAAAAAAACTATGTTTTTATTTAATTTTTAACAAGTGATGTGTTTGCGAAACACTATGTCCCCTTTTGAGCGATTTTGATCCATATATTTGACCTTTGACCTTGAAGGATGACCTTGACCTTGACCTTTCACCACTCAAAAAGTGCAGGTCCATGAGATACACATGCATGCCAAATATCAAGTTGCTATTTTCAATATTGCAAAAGTTATGGCCAATGTTAAAGTTTGTGCAAACAAACCAACAAACCAACAAACAAACAGACAGGGCAAAAACAATATGTCCCCCAGAATAGACTGGGGGACATAAAAATAATGACTAGATCTAAATACTAAACGCAACATCTGATAACTGTTTTTCTGTTTCCATCTTAAGTTTAACTTCTGACAAGGCAATTCATTTACAATTTCGTTCTAGAAATAGGAGAGTAACTTGTTCTATAGAGATAAATGGGCTACCAAGTCAGAGGAGGAAACTGTTTTACCAAGTTATGAACAGTCACTATTCCACTAGTAATTGTAGATAACTGTTCTTAGTAGGGGGATGTATTTTTTCTTCTGAGTTATTGGAGTTAACTGTTCTACCGAGTTAGAAGGGGAAACTAATCCCAATCCTTTATAGTAGTAACGGTTTTTTCGGGGTATATTTCATATAATTGCACTTTTCATTCTAGAATTGTGCCACTTGGTGTGATGATAGCATATATTAAGGGGAGGTAACTGTTCTACTGAGTTTGGGAAAATAACTATTCTACAAAGTCATCGGAGACAACTGTTCTTCCAAGTAAGAGGAGGTAACTATTCTATCAAGTAAGGGGAGGTTACTGTTATAATTAGTAAGAGGAGGTAACTGTCCTACACAATAAGGGGAGGTTTATGTTTTACAGAGTAAAGGTAGGTAACTGTACTACACAATTAGGGGAGGTTACTCACTTGATGAGCTCAATGTCCAGAAGGTGACACAATTTGAAGACATTGGCCTCAAGTTGGAATGTGCTGCCTGTAACCTGCATCACTTCTAACCAATGGCGATTGCGAATCTCCTGAAATGGCACCACACACATTACAAAAAAATTACACTCGCTCTGGGAAAACAGGGCTTAATGCATGTGCGTAAAGTGTCGTCCCAGATTAGCCTGCGTAGTCTGCACAGGCTAATCAGGGGCAACAATTTCCGCTTTCATGGAATTTTTTGTTCAAAGGAGTTTTCTTCTAAACAAAAATCCAGTTAAGGCGGAAAGTGTCGTCCCTAATAAGCCTGTGCAGACTGCACAGTCAAGTTTCAGACAACAGTTTAGGCTCATGTATCACGACCAGTTTTCCAAGAACAGCTTATTGAAGGTAGGTATTAGTGTAAACAGATCGAGTTAAATAGATCAAGTAATTTGGAAAATGTTATACATGTACCAAAAAGGAATGGCCATGTTTGTACTAAAACTGACTCTGAATTAGTGATAAATAGGGGGAAAGGACAATAAGGATCAATAAACTAAACGGCTTTTTTGCAGGCCATTTTCAACAATTCATAACTACATAGTGTCATTGTGTTTTCAACTGTTCTTGAATAGAAAACAATATTTCAAAATAAATGTGCGCACCTTTGTTTCAAAATATTTTATTATAAATTATTTATACATCTATGTATATTTATAAATATCAGATATTGTAAAAAGCCATTATATAGACAAATATAATAAATTGTAATATAAATTACCAACTATGTCTCACAACAAAAATACACATTGAAAAATATATGAAAATACACTTTTTTATTCTGGTCTACATGTTTTTAAACTAAAATGTTAATCACATCATTCCTTTATACACAAAACATCTATAAAACAAATATATGTTGCTATAATCTATGACCTAGTAAGGAAACAAACAAATTGTTTCCTGAAAGTACAGCTTTTTTATAATAGGCGGTCACTATACAAACTTACTTATTTTCAAAACGTAGGTAAATTTTATTTCATGCACAAAATAGCTTTTGTTGAAATCTAATATTTTCAAATGAAACAAGATTTACAAATTGTTATACTTACAAACACTGACAAAAAAAAGTATGTTTAAGGTATGTAACATTGGGTACGTTACATTCCTGAGTACACAAACAAAAGCAGTTATTTAATGCACATCTCAAACAAAACAATCACAATTGAATCTAGAATAAACTGGAATTTTATCCTTATGTTCAAATGCATACCCTGTAACCAAACAAGTTCTTTGTTGCTATGGTTCAGAAATTATGAAAAAAAACACAATCATAACTCTTCACAAAATTATTTTAAAAGGCAGTCAAAAAGGCAGCTGTATCCCCTGCCATGACCTTCAAGTGTGACCTTGACCTTGAGATTGTGTGACTGCAACATGGCTTTCCTACATGACCTAATTATGAGAAACATATATCTCAAGTTTCATGTATCATGGATATTATGAAAAGGGTAAATATTGAACGGAAATGCTAATTTAAATACATACTCAATATTGAACGGAAATGCTAATTTAAATACATACTCAATATTGAACGGAAATGTTAATCTAAATACATACTCAAACAATCAACCTTCAAGTGAGACCTTGACCTTGAGTTGAAATGACCTTCAAGTGAGACCTTGACCTTGAGTTGACATGACTGGCTCATACCTTCTGTACATGGCCTCAGTTAGCAACACATTTGAGGCAAGTTTCATTATGATTTTTCATAGGATAAAGCAGACGCAAAAATGAAAGCTCAATCATTTGAACTCCAAGTGTGACTTTGACCTTCACCCAGCATGACTGACTAATTTCAGCAAAAATTCATTAAAATCCTTTAAATGGTATAGGAGATATGGAATGTTTTTGACTTTTTTTAGTGTTTCTGAGGGACGAATGGATGCAGGGCATTCCAAAAATCCCAATCACGTTTTCATAAGTACAAAATCTATATTTCTCAATAAAATATAATATTAAAATTTACAGATTAAATAATAAGATTAATTCCACAGCATTCAAAAATAAATGACAATAATACACTCAAAAAGTGAAAGAAATTAAAAATGGGTCACAGACACAGATGCCCCACAACACATGTTTGGACACAAACATATCCACTAAATATTCTACAGTGAACAAAATGACAAAGGGCCCAAAACTGTTTGCAGTCAAAGTTCCTCTGTTTACCATCATCTACACATTAAGGTCCTTCAACTTTAAAATATTTAGGGATTCACCAAGTAAAAAAAGAGGAGTTGAACACAAAATTTTGGGACTATATCATTGAGAGTGGAAAAACAGTAAAAGGACCATAATTCTGCCAAAAATGGACAACACAATTTCTTTCTTTACAATAATCAACACATTAAGGTCATTCAACTGTGAAATTTTGAGCTGGATTAACCCAGAAGTTTAAGAGGATTTCAAAACACAAGCTTTGGGACGTATGCACCAACAGACGGATGTACATACGGACGGATGGGCGAACAAATGCAATACTCAATGCCTTCCACTTGGCAGGGGCATAAAAAAGGCCAAAATAATATATTCCAACATATACACGCGTACACAGCCTTGTACTTACAGGGACATCAAACTTCTGACTTCCCTACGACCAAAAAAGAACATGCATACCGATTATGTGCATGCCATGTACTTTACATGCATAGATGTACACTGTCTAATAGCTGTTTCTATGTCACCCATCTAATGGTTGTTTCTAGTTATTTTTTTTGCAAAGCTCTATATACAAACATTCTATGCTAACTACCTCTATCTGTAAATAAATAATTATAGCTTGAGCCGTATGATAATGCAAGGTTTCCCCCAGGAGAACATGAAAGGCTATTGGCAGCGGCACGCTCCATTGGTCTGGAGGAAACCCTGCATTGTTAAAAATTACGGTGTTTTCTCTCTTTAAGTGTACAATTTTCTATAACTTGTAAAACTGTGTATGGCTTGAGGTTGACAAATTGAGCCCCATTCAGGGAAAACTGGGCTTAATGCATGTGTGTTAAGTATCATCCCAAATAAGCCTGTAAATTCTGCACAGGCTAATCAGGGACAACACTTTCCGCCTAAACTGGATATTCATTTAGAAGATACTTCCTTATAAACAAAAAATTCCAAAAACGCTGAAAGTGTTGTCTCTGATTAGCCTCTGCAGACTGCACAGGCTTATATTTGATGACACTTTACACACATGCATAAAGCCCAGTTTTCCAGAACAAGGCTCAATTGTAGGGATTACTCTTTCTTTCAAGGACTTAACCCTTTGCATGCTGGGAAATTTGTCGTCTGCTAAAATGTCGTCTGCTGAATTTCTAAAATTAGCATTTTCTTTGATTGTTTTTCTAAGACTACTATCAGAATAGCAAACAGTTTGGATCCTGATGAGACGCCACGTTCTGTGGCGTCTCATCTGGATCCAAACTGTTTGCAAAGGCCTTCAAAATCCGGTTCCAGCACTCAAAGGGTTAATACATGCTTTTTAGGCACTTTTATCATGCTAAATGTTATGTTCATAAGCAATAAGTTGCACCTATCATAACAATTCTAGATTGTGTCAAAATTAAAATGCAATGCTTATGTTATTTCAGCTATTTCTTTCTTACTTCTAATGGTCAGTTGAGAACTTTACACATGTTACACCTAGTGCTGTAAGTAACCTTTACCCGCAAAATTGCGTTTTCCTCTTTCACTGCTCTTAACTTTTCAAGAAGAAAACACATATTTATGGTTTGTCAATACATAATCACCAACATAGCTGACCCTGCCTAAACATTTCCAAAAATATTGCTATTCAAATATGTAAAAGTTGTGTTTCAAATAATGAATAAACTAATTTATTGTGCTAATCATGTCAATTCAAGCTTAAAATAATGGCTGACATGCTTTCATTCTATGATGACAAAGATGAAAATACAATGGTGGACTTATTGATGATAATTAATAAAGGCTATGTCTAACTTATTATCTCAATCATTTACTAATCTAATTTAATAACTATATTCACTCTAGAAACCTTTAATGGTCATACAAATTAAACAATGCTTTTGTGAGCACTATAAATAACATACATTTCATTGTTTTTTACTTTTCGAGCCATATAATTAAACCAACCACATCTTGTATGTTGCTGCATTGATCTTTACTGCTGGATCAAACATGCAATCATCAATTGAAAGCCAGACTGTTCTATCAGCCACTTTCCATCCATTGAAAGCCAGACTGTTCTATCAGCCACTTTCCATCCATTGAAAGCCAGACTGTTCTATCAGCCACTTTCCTCATTTGCTTATAAAGACTTGCAAGCTCTCACACGATATTTGTTCAATTCAGTGTAAGATTGTAATATCATTTCATGTGTGGTCATATAAAACATATTTTAACTAGTAGCAGAACCATATTTCCTTGAGAGTCATAAGATTTTGTGTACTTCAAGTGTTATATGGCCCATATTCACCAACCGTATCTTAAACTTAAGTCTAAAAATGAAGGGTATTCTTAAAATTGTAATGTACTTAAACTACTTAATGATATACATGTAAGGCCAAAAAAAAATTAGGTCCGTGTCCGGTTCTCCTTGGAAAAAAAAATGAACCGAAATAAATGAAAATGAACACACTTTTTTTATTTTTTTTGGCGACCCCAATAAAAAGTTGAGAGTCGGCGCCGATTCTGGAGACACGGTCGGGCGACCGGAAACGGACCTATTTTTTTATTTGGCCTAAGCACCATTTATAGTCTGTATATATGCAAACTCTTGAGATATTTTTATTGAGTCTAAGAGTATTTTTTATTCTTAAGTCAAAGAATGGGTTGGTGAAGAAAGAAAGCGAAATGTTATTTTATTATCATCTCTTAGATGATTTCAGTATTCAGCATTCTTTGCACAATCCGGTAATTTATGAAAGTAAATAAATATTTTTCTTACTATGATAAGAATATATGAGCCTTGTTCTGGGAAAACTGGGGTTAATGCCTGTGTGTAAGGTGTCTTCCCAGAATAGCCTGTGCAGTCTGCACAGGCTAATCAAGGACGACACTTTACTTTTTTGTGGAAATTTTTGTTTAAAGAAAGTCTCTTCAAAATGAAAATCCAGTTTAGATGAAAAGTGTGGTCCCTGAATAGCCTGCGTTTATCTGGGACATCACTTTATGCACATGTGTGTCGTGTTCTGAGAAAACTGGGCAAAATGCTTGTGCGTAAATTGTCATCCCAGATTAGCCTGTGCAGTCCGCACAGGCTAATCAGGGACGACAATTTACGCTTTTTTGAATTTTTTCGTTTAAATGATGTCTCTTCTTAGCGAAAATCCAGTTTAGGCGGAAAGTGTCGTCCCGATTTAGCCTGTGCGGACTGCACAGGCTAATCTGGGATGACACTTTACGCACATGCATTTTGCCCAGTTTTCTCAGAACACACCACATGTTTGAAGCCCAGTTTTCCCAGAGCAAGGCTGATATACATTGGTTTCTGGGTATTCACTGTAGCCAAATCTTACCTACGCAAGAGGGGAATAGAGAGGGGTTTGTATACATGATACATGGATCTGTGGAAGCCATGCTTTCTGTTACTTACAATAGACATATACTTTCCCACACCACCCTACGATGTACAAATGAAATGTATCACACTGGAACACAACTAAATATCTCGCCAAGACATATCCTCAAGCAATCTTTGAAATATGGTTAAATATTTTTCTTAGATATTGCATAGTAGTGATATGCCGGTAGAATATAATGCAATAATCTAAAACTTAATGACTGAGATATTTGTTTGGATAAAACACTCATATCTACCAAAGTCATAAAAGGTTTCCCTAGAAAAATATGAATATTCGAATCCAATGTGCTTGAACAACTAGAAAATATTGAACAAAGGGAGAGAACCATTTTATTCCCATAAAGGGAAGTAACAGCTTCAAAGCTTAAGACTATTAAAACTAAAGGTAGATGTAGAGGCATTTCCTAAAACACAAGAAACTTATCAATAAAGAATTAAGAAACAGTTAAGATAAGTGGAGCATATTGTTTCTATATAATATGGTTTGTTCATAACTTTAGCTATTAACTTGTGTTTTTAATTGATTATCTCACCATAAAATTGTTATTCTTGTTTTTATTTTATGATGTTTTATAAACATGGAAGTACTAATTAAGTAATAGCAGGGATCATACACATTATAATATACCGTAATACAAGCAATCATGCATATATTTAAAGAGCCAACCATATCGAACATGGGTATCCCTATCCGTTTGCCATGCACATAGTTTTTACTACGCATTCTGACAACTAAGATTTTAAGCTTAAAAATTTGGATAATATGTTCTTTTACCAAACTTTTTGTAATATCTAATTACAGACAAGCACATATCTATTAAGAGGGGTGATACAATGTACATATTTATAAAATTACAGTATGACTATTTAGTAAAGGGACATTTGCCACATTTATTAAGCATAATTTATCTGAAACTCAGACTTTGAATTTTATTTCACATGAAAAAGCCAATGTTTTATAAATATGTGTTAAAGTACATAATATTTATTCATAAATCAAGAATGTTTCAAAACTAAATTAAATTGTGTTTGTAAATAGGTCTCATAACATTTAAAAATGAAATAACAAGTGTCAACGCATCTAAAATCTTTACAATACAATGAGCCACGTTCTGGAAAACCTGAGCTTAATGGATGTGCGTTAAGTGTTGTCCAAGATTAGCCTATGCAGTCCACACAGGTTGATAGGGGCTGACAATTTCCACCTTAATTTGATTATCCCTAAAAAGATACTCCCTTTAAACGAAAAACAACATAAAAGAGGAAAGTGTTGTCCCTGTTTCTGCACAGGCTAATCTCAGATGACACTTTACGCACAAGCATTTAGCACTTTTTTCCCAGAGAGCGGCTCCAATGTATTTAATGTTTTTAACTTGTTAAGTTTCATGAGCAGTAAGTCTGTTTTTCAGAAGCAATAAGAAAAGCGAATAAAACAAGGGACCAAGTAGGGAATAGGGTCAGACCTGGACAAGCTGTAAATTAGTAAAGAAATGTGTGAGTAGACATCAATATTATAGAACAGCATAGTGGGTACAACAATGTAGAGATCCTTGGGATTTTAGATTTGTACATCAGGCAGGGAGAAAAGGAAAGAAATGAAACCGGGACAATTCTTGAATTAATGCTCTCTTTTTTTGCATATATTACCACATGACCTAGTGAGTTAACTTTCCAATGAGCCACGAAAACGGGTCCTATGCCAAATTTAGCCAGTGTATCTCTAGCCCAGCCTGCACTTCCATGCACTCTGGTCTGGTCTTGGCTGCACAGATGCGCAGGCTGGTCTGGAGCAATGCTTGCCGTATATGGCATAAGACTGCACAGTTGCGCAGGCTGGACTGAAGCAATGCTTGCCGAATATGGCATAAGACTGATTTCCTCATGAGGCTGCTCATATCATAAATACAACCCTTCCAAGGCATAGTCATAAACAACTACAAATAGTTTAAAGAGATAATTGCTTATACAATAATAAAAGTAGCAATTAGATGTAAAAATTCTAATCAGAGCAAATTTATGTCACAGTAAAGAAATAAGCTAAATAAGTTTAAAGAAATGTTTAAGAGTGCTATCCCATGACAAGTGCTTGGATACCCCTCCACAAAAAACATTTGACAATTTTTTTTCCAATTTTATTTACACTACCAACAGTTCTTTTACAACCACCAATTCATTAACATGTAAACAGTTCTAAAGAAATCAAGAATTGTGCGCATAACTGTTGGAAACATAACTTTCTTTTGTAACAAAGGGAAACAACTCAAAACTGAAGATTGAATCCAGCTAGAGTGACATACCTTGGCAGCCAGGCTATTGAGCAGGGGGAAGACCTCCAGGTAGGTCTGTAGCTTGGTCTTCAGGTCGTTGTAGGCATCCCAGTCCTTCAGTTTGCTGGGCAGGGCCAGACACTCGTCCCAATAACTCTCAATCTGGCAACATCAGCATCGGCAAGTTAAGAACAAGAATGTTTCAAGTTTTATTAACAAAATATCCAGAAGGCCAAAATCCCAAGTGAACAAAATAAGCGCACAGTTTTTAAAAAGTAAATTGTTCTTGACTATACATGAACAGAATGAACATTTTTTTGTGAAGTTAAAATGTTATTATTTTTATTTTAGAATGGTGACTTCAATGAACAAAAGGGAACATGATTACCAAACGCTATGTTTGCAAATCAGAGGTAAAATATATTTGTTTCGTAACAAATGTCATTCCACATGTTTCTTCTTTGAGTCTTAATGTGTATAAGGGCACAAATCACTCAAAACATGATAGGCAAAATACGAAAACAAAAAAACATTACTGAATTACAGTCAGTGCAGTCCACAGTCTATCTCTCTTATAGCATAAAACCTCAGAATATAAACTTGAGATTACATACATGAGCCCTGTTCTAGGAAAAGCAGACTTAATGCATGTGCCTAAAGTGTCATCCCAGATTAGCCTGTGCAGTCAACACAGGCTAATCCGGAACAACACATTCGGTTTTTATGAAATTTTTGGTTTGAAGGAGGTGTCACTTCTTACAGAAAATCCAGTTAAGTTGGAAAGTGTCATCCCCAATTAGCCTGTGCTGACTGCACAGACTAATCTGTGATGACACTTTACGCATATGCATTAAGCCCTTTTTTTCCAAAAACAAGGCTAACTGTAGAGAAAAATACAGAGAGAGTGTACAACCTCTTTATATGAGGCGTCTAGATCCACCTCGCCCCAGAGTGTGTCCCTGAATCGCGTGTCGAAGCGAATGAACTTCTGGAACAGGCCGTACAGCTGACTCAACAGGTCCAGCTCCTGAAAGGGCAACATACACATAGGTTAGGGTGAATGATGATACTGGTAGTGGTGATGGTAGTGGTGATGGTGGTGGTGATGGTGATAATGATGATGATGGTGGTGATGGTGGTGACGATTATGATGATGTTGATGATGATGATGACGATGTTTATGATGGTAATAATGATGATGATAGTGATGATAATTGTGGTGGTGTTGCAGATGATGATGCTGATGCTGTGGATGATAATGGTGATGAGAATGGCAGATAATGTTCTTTCTGATACCATATATGTTTGAGTATGATTTTATACTTTATGATTATAAGTTCACATTTTGCCAAACACACAGACAAGAATGTATTGAAATATCCATGCAGCTTTCTACTTGTAAATCAAAGTGTTCACCAATTAATAGTTTATCTGTAAATCTCAAAAAGATAAAGTGCACCACCAAACGAAATTGTAGCTTTGCTCTTTTCTTTTTATTTATAAAGTAAAAACATGAATTGAAGCTTATGTTATTATTGTTCTTTGTTAGCTTTTCACAGCCTGACAGCTTTCAGCTAAAAAGCTGTGATTATCAGATGTATATTAAGTCTTGAACATACCAAAATATTGTCCAAGGCACGACTATTGAAAAGGTTACACTACATTTAGTCACTGCTGCACTAGACTGTGCATGGCATGATGTACAACAACAAAATATCTCCACCGACCTCTCCAGTCTTGTGGAGCTCATTCAAAGGCTTGCACAGGATACCAAATAGTTTTGAGACAATTGCATGTGCGTAAAGGGTTGTCCCAGATAAGCCTGTGCAGTCCACACAGGCTAATCAGGGACGACACTCTCCGCTTATTTGGAACAACAAAAAATCTCCATCCACCTCTCCAGTCTTGTCAAGCTCATTGAAAGGCTTGCACGGGATACCGAAGAGTTTCGAGACAGAGTCCAGAGTCTTCCTCTTGGAGTCGTAGAGTCCATAGCGCTGCTGGAAGTCCTGGAGCCTGGACACGGCGTCCGATGGTGGTATACCGGGAACTGCCGGACCCTGCGCGTCGAACGCATTGCGGAACTGGATCACCTCCACCACGAACGTCTGGAAACAAATATGGGTCACGCTATGAGAAAAGGGGGTTAAATGAATGTGCGTTAAGTGTCAACCCAGATAAACTGTGCAGTCTGCACACGCTAATCTGGGACAACACTTCGCACTTGTATGATATTTTTCATTTACAGGAAGTCTCTTCTTGGCAAAAATCCAGTTTAGGCAGAAAGTGTCATCCCTGATTAGCCTGTGCGGACTGCAAAGGCTAATCTGGGGCGACACTTTAAGCGCTTGCATTTAAAAGCTCAAATTAAATAATGACGTCCACATTTTTATTGATCTCTACACTTTCGAAAGCTTCCATACATTGTTAGTTTTTTAAATATTTGCAGTTCATACATGTACATGGAAAGCGTCGTTGTTATTATTCACCTACTCCACTTACCAGCTTATTATACTCATTATTTATAGAGTGTGTAAATAAGGATGCTCTGATGTATGCCTAGGTAACAACATTCTCTTCCGTTTTTAATATTTACCTTTTTTTTAATTTTGTCATAATTGCTTTACATCTAAAATTTCCATAAAATTGCATAATTATTGTACAAGAATTGTTCAAGTTATTATCTTCAAAAGCCTTTTTTGAATATTTCGATTGAGAATTAACACAAGAACCTTAATGAGGAAAACCAAACTTTATCTCATTGATATGCTTCTTATTCTTCCCTTGTGATTCCTAATAAATACACACACACAATTTAAGTAATGGTCATAAATTTTAATTGTTTAAAGTCCAAGAAAAGTGTTTGCTATTTTGTTATGCGTAAAGATAGAAAAACAGTCCAAAAAATTAGTTGTCTTTAAAAAAAACAACATAGACACTTCAGTAAGAAAACATTTTTTGTAAAGGTTACAAAAACAGATTTCAAGGAAGACAAGCAACACGCAAAACTTTAGAGTAAGCTTTATTTAGCTATCACCACATCTACAAAACCACCAAAGGCATCGAATCTAAGACCTCCAGCTCACTAGGCAGTCACCATATGAACTTCGCCACCACAACCTCAAATGAATTTTACACCTAAACCATGAATGTTAATACCACTCACCTTGACTTGCTTGTCCAGTTCCTGTTCGAAGGCCCCTCGTCTCTCCTTGAGCAGGACTTCCCTAACCGTCTCGGCCAGGCCCATGAGCTCAAACCAGTTCTCCCGCAGCGCGTCCACCTCCTCCACCTCAGAGCGCGGCAGACGCAGCTCAAACTCCCGCAGTTTGTCGTACATTGTCTCTACAGATACAGTACCAAAATAAGACTCGTTTTTGGAAAACTGGGCTTAGTACATGTGCGTAAAGTTTGTCCCAGATTTGCCTGTGAAATATGCACAGGCTTATCAGGGATGACACTTTTGTTTATAGAATTTTTGTTATAAAGAATTTCACTTCTTAAATGTAAATCCAGTGATGTCGGAAAGTGTCTTCCACAATCAGCCTGTGCTGACTGCACAGGCTAATCTTGGACAACACTTTACATACATGCATTATGCCAAGTTTTTCCAGAGCTTGGCTCAAATAGTAGCAGTCTCAGCACTATTAGTTGTTTTTGTTGTTTAATGTAATCATCTAGCTATTAGAAAGTTTGTGTTGTTTCAATTTAAATCATTAAATTATCAGGTTGTGTTTTGTTGTTTCAAATTGTTTGTTGTTGTTTTCAATGTAATCATATAGCTATAAGAAAGTTCTTGTTGTTGTTGTTGTTTCAATTAAAATCATTAAGCTATCAAGCTGTGTTTTGTTGTTGTTTTTTGTTTCAATGTTTAGTATTTGTAAATACTGGATTTATTGAGACAAATAACGAATACTTTCTGCCATGACTGGATTTTCACTTCATTGAGACTTCTTTTAAACAAAAATTCCTGTCGACTGCAAGGCTAATCTGTGAGGACACTGTACACATATGCTTTAAGCACAGTTTCCTCATAAAGCTGTTCATATGCTCTATGTACTGCAGTGCATGCGTACCTATGGGCAGGTAGATGGCGTCTATCTTGTTCTCCATGTCCCTCAGTTCCTCCAGGAGATGCAGCGTGCTGTTCAGCTGGTCCAGCGTCTGCACATGAAGCTCGAGACGATTGCGAACGTTGGAACGGTACAGCACGGCCTGATCAAGCTTTTTCTGTACAGAGACAAAGGATGGCTTTTACATGCATCGTCCAAAAAGCATTGGTCAATGTCTGATGTGTTTGTGTCAAATTCGCGGATCAGTCAACCCAACAAATCCACAAAAATTAATGTCCCTCAAATAATAATGATTTTACATTAACTCAAAAGAAGGCTGATAAGCTGTTTTGGTTCTGAAACTGAATACATTTTTTTTTAAATTTTATATAAAACTTTTAGTTCTGAGATACCAAAATGCCATTTATAATAGCTTATGTGGATTATCCCAGTCTGGTTAGGAGCTACCCTGTTCGTTTATGAGACCACAAAACCTTGGGTGACTTAATGGTGGAATGCGTAGCTCTTGAACAGACTGTGCAGATGCAGTGGTCAATGCTGGGTTCACAACCTTGGAGCAGTTAATGCAAAGCATTTGTGGTTTACATCGGTTTAACGGCAACACCAACCTCCCATAAAGCCCTGAATTAATCTCAAGAACCTTCTGAAAATACCCAACGGTACCTACCTTGGCCTCCTCATGGAGTATGGAGGCAAACTGTGTCTTCCAGGCCATGGAGAAGCCATGTAGGGCGTCCTTGATGGGGTCGGTCTGCAGGCAGATAGGGCCCACGGACAGCACCTGCGGGATACCCAGGACCTTCTTCTCTATGTACAGGAACCTGCAGGGGTCAACAGATATCAGTTTCTCTCCGTAAAAATTGGGCTTAATGCATGAGCAACCATGTTACAAACTGGGTAAAGATGTCATTGGAACAAATGTTCTGACCAATTTTTTTGAAGACATGGCAATAAATGTGGCACTTGAAATGTTTATGACCCTACATGACCAAGTTTTAAGCTCAAATGAGATACCATTGGGAAACATGTTCTGAGCAAGTTTCATGAAGATTGGACAAACTAGTTTTTGATTTTATATGAACCAGTTATGAACTCTGCAAAACATCATTTGAAAAATTGGTTTGAACAAGTTTCATGAAGATTGGGCAGTAAATGTGGCTCTAGAGTGTTCACAAGCTTTTTCTTATATTTGACCAAAAAACAAGTTTGTAACCCCACATGAACCAGTTTCAAACTCTTTTGAAATGTCATTCGGAAAAACCTTCAAATTTCAGTTCTCACAGATACTGTTCTACATTGTGCAAATATCGCTACTCAGCCTTGTTTCAGGAAAACTGGTCTAAATGCAGGCTAAACAGGGACAACAAGTTCCGCTGTAAAGGAACTTTCCTTAAAAGGAAGTCTCTTCTAAATCCAGTTTAAGCGGAAAGTGTTGTCCCAGATTAGCCTGTGTGGACTGCACAGGCTAATCTAAGAGGAAACTTTACGCACATGCATTAAGCCCAGTTTGCCCAGTACGCTCCTCAAATAACTGCAGATGGACACCACGTACCTTTCAACCTCCTTCTTGATGGCAAACATGCCCGGGTCCTTAGTGATAAACTCCTTGAAGTTTCCGTGCATGTCGTCCTTCCACAGGAAGTTGTAGTAGGAGAAGTGGAACAGGTGCTTGTTCACCACGGGCTCTAGATCTACACACATGCAAGAATAGGAAATCAATCTACAGACACATGATAGATAATAATCACATAAGTAATTTATGCTTAAATGCTCAACATGCCTCAATGATGTCTATTTATAGTTGGAAACACCAGATTATCATGCGTCAAGTGACATATGACGCCTTGACTTGCGAAATAAAGGCTAAATATTCAACAAGTGGCGTTTCTGATTAGCCATGAAGTCTGCACATTGTGTTTATTTCAAAGTTAACATAAAATTTCCACCACAGTTTGGGTAGGTATAGTAGGTTAGGGTATTATTTATTTTTTATATTAAGCAAATTGTCAACTCAAAGAATGCACAACTGAACCCAAAAGCATCCAAAAACATATCAGAAATATTTTAAAACATAGGTTTGAACAGAAGTTTATTCTAAGTCTTCAGGAGCAAAAAGAAGTGAACATCACATCAAAAATATATTTGAAAGCATCTATATGGGTAAAACAGAAATGATGATATTAATTGTGAAAGTTAAGAGCCACTTTCTGGGATAACCGGACTTTATGCATGTTAGTAAAGTGTTGTCCCAGATAAGCATGTGCAGTCCACGTAGGCTAATCAAGAAAAACACTTTCGCTAACACTGGATTTTTGTTTACAAGAGTCATCCTTAGAATTAGAAAAAATTTGATTAATCTGGAACGACAGTTTACGCACATGCGCTAAAAATTGATTTCCCAAAATGTGGCTATTATAAATCCCCTGTGTTACCTTGCACCACATTAGCCAGTTGTGACATCATAAAGCCAACGTTCTCGTCATCAGAGATGAGCTCATAGAAACTCTCCTCCCCACGTTCACTGGTCCACACAATACCTGGGAGCAAACAAAACAATTGTTCAAATACTTTCAGCTTTGACTATGTGACTTATGTTTTGGCACCAAACCCTTTTCCCCATTTTGACTAGCTTGTAGTCCCTTAGAAAATCAAATTTAATTAGTTTAAACCTATTTATTTTAGCTCTATTCCATAGAAAGTACTAACTACTTATTTGAAACGCTCTCAAGTCTGTTTCCTGGGCCTAAACCAGTACTTGGTGTCTTTGGGGGAAATCTAAAGAACGATCCCACAATGGGGATCGAACCCGTGACCTCCCGGTTGCTAAGCGGACACTATATCCATTGCACCAATTTTTTTAGGATTCATTTCTAAACCTTGGATACTGATGAGAAGGAAACAGCATAAAATCTGAACAGACTGTGAGTTACTGCTAGGCTTTCTGGTTTTATGCTAGTTGCATATAGCCGTTGTCACTTTGCTTCTGAGCGGGAAACGGTTAACTTTTATTTTTTGGAAATACATCGGAACATAACACTTAGTAGTATTAGAATTGTGATGTGATAATCATATAAAATCAAATTGAATATAAGATATTTGGTTGAATGATCTTTTATTATTAATTCAACACTAAACAGATCAATCCTGTACAGAAAATCACACAGACAGCTTACCCCTGTTAATGTCGAGTATGAAAAGAATACATTTGGTGCAATGACCTGCTATTTTAAATGTCACAATAAATTAATAAATCCTGAGTTTCGTATCCAGTAGGGATAAAAGTAAATCGACACAGAACAATTTATACATTTTTCTGACATATTTCGCCTTAATAGGCTTTTTCAAAGTTTGTTTTTACAAATTGACTTCATTTTCTTAAAGTTACTCAGCATACTCAACAACTGTGTCAAGCTAAATCCTGTTCAGGAAATCACAGAGAGAGCTTACCCCTGTTGGCGTCGAGTATAGCCTTGGCGATGTCAGCCACGGCCGTCTGGGACACGTCAAGTGTTGGCTCCACAATGATGGTGGGAATGCTGAACTTAACCTCTACCTCAAACCTGCAGCAGAACACAGGAATCACATGTGAACCTCGTTCTGGGGAAAACTAAGCTTAATGCATGTGTGTAAAGTGTTGTCCCAGATTAGCCTGTGCAGTCCGCACAGGCTAATCAGGGGCGACACTTTTCGCCATTTTCATTTTCCTAGAGAGGGGCATATATGTACACAGAATTGTTAACACAGAATAACCCGAACATGGGCATCACATGTTTATGCAGAATTATGAACACACAATAATCGGTACATAGGCATAAATCTGATATTCTTCATTTCACGCTCACCCCACGCAATCTTTGCTACTCACTGAAGGTATGTGACCTGGTGTGACCTCTCCGTGGTCCAGGTCATATTGGAGAGCTGAGACAGACTGGACATTGGACGGTCGTAGTTGGCAGCTGGCCAGCCCGCACCCTGGTCGGGTGTGGCCGACCGACTGCCGTGACGGCTGCCCCACTGTTGCCGTGGAGATGGGGAACTGCTGCCGCTTGACAGAGACTGGTTTGACATGGCTGATACTGCCCGTACCACCTCACTGTCACAGCCTGTCGACTCTGCGAGAAGGGCCAGGGAACGGGACGTGGCCATCAGCACGGCCTCGTAGACGTGGTCGCGGAAATAGGCTGGAAGCGAAAGAGTAAATAGAAATATGAACGGTGGTTTTACTTAAGGCTTGAATGACTTACTATGGTATGGCTACTCATGTTACTAAACCAACACAAATCCTTATTCAAACATAGTCAGAAATTTCACACATGTTAATACAGATTACTGACAGTAAAAGATTGTTTCGTACAAAACAAAAGTGATAATATGCCAGGAAGGAAAGGTTGTAAAGTGGAAGTCATCAAAACTGTGGACTGATTTACACAACCTCCAGCAGGTGATTACAAACTGTGAACATTGTAAGGTAAGTCAGTACAAGTGGACGCTATGAAACTAGAGGGTAAGTATGTACATGTGACCATTATAAAACTACTGGTAGAGGGAAGGTCTGTACATGTGAACATTACGGAACTAGAATAACATCCCCAGGAGATAAACCTTGTTTTGAACAATGTAATGTTCATCATTCAACACACACAAAACAAACACAAATTGAAGCCCCATTTACTGGCTGTACACAATTTAAAGCTTAATTTAGTGGTAAAATACAATTTTAAGCCCCATTTACTGGCTGTACACAATTTAAAGCTTAATATAGTGGTAAAATACAATTTTAAGCCCCATTTACTGGCTGTACACAATTTAAAGCTTAATATAGTGGTAAAATACAATTTTAAGCCCCATTTACTGGCTGTACACAATTTAAAGCTTAATATAGTGGTAAAATACAATTTTAAGCCCCATTTACTGGCTGTACACAATTTAAAGCTTAATATAGTGGTAAAATACAATTTTAAGCCCCATTTACTGGCTGTACACAATTTAAAGCTTAATATAGTGGTAAAATACAATTTTAAGCCCCATTTACTGGCTGTACACAATTTAAAGCTTAATATAGTGGTAAAATACAATTTTAAGCCCCATTTACTGGCTGTACACAATTTAAAGCTTAATATAGTGGTAAAATACAATTTTAAGCCCCATTTACTGGCTGTACACAATTTAAAGCTTAATATAGTGGTAAAATACAATTTTAAGCCCCATTTACTGGCTGTACACAATTTAAAGCTTAATATAGTGGTAAAATACAATTTTAAGCCCCATTTACTGGCTGTACACAATTTAAAGCTTAATATAGTGGTAAAATACAATTTTAAGCCCCATTTACTGGCTGTACACAATTTAAAGCTTAATATAGTGGTAAAATACAATTTTAAGCCCCATTTACTGGCTGTACACAATTTAAAGCTTAATATAGTGGTAAAATACAATTTTAAGCCCCATTTACTGGCTGTACACAATTTAAAGCTTAATATAGTGGTAAAATACAATTTTAAGCCCCATTTACTGGCTGTACACAATTTAAAGCTTAATATAGTGGTAAAATACAATTTTAAGCCCCATTTACTGGCTGTACACAATTTAAAGCTTAATATAGTGGTAAAATACAATTTTAAGCCCCATTTACTGGCTGTACACAATTTAAAGCTTAATATAGTGGTAAAATACAATTTTAAGCCCCATTTACTGGCTGTACACAATTTAAAGCTTAATATAGTGGTAAAATACAATTTTAAGCCCCATTTACTGGCTGTACACAATTTAAAGCTTAATATAGTGGTAAAATACAATTTTAAGCCCCATTTACTGGCTGTACACAATTTAAAGCTTAATATAGTGGTAAAATACAATTTTAAGCCCCATTTACTGGCTGTACACAATTTAAAGCTTAATATAGTGGTAAAATACAATTTTAAGCCCCATTTACTGGCTGTACACAATTTAAAGCTTAATATAGTGGTAAAATACAATTTTAAGCCCCATTTACTGGCTGTACACAATTTAAAGCTTAATATAGTGGTAAAATACAATTTTAAGCCCCATTTACTGGCTGTACACAATTTAAAGCTTAATATAGTGGTAAAATACAATTTTAAGCCCCATTTACTGGCTGTACACAATTTAAAGCTTAATATAGTGGTAAAATACAATTTTAAGCCCCATTTACTGGCTGTACACAATTTAAAGCTTAATATAGTGGTAAAATACAATTTTAAGCCCCATTTACTGGCTGTACACAATTTAAAGCTTAATATAGTGGTAAAATACAATTTTAAGCCCCATTTACTGGCTGTACACAATTTAAAGCTTAATATAGTGGTAAAATACAATTTTAAGCCCCATTTACTGGCTGTACACAATTTAAAGCTTAATATAGTGGTAAAATACAATTTTAAGCCCCATTTACTGGCTGTACACAATTTAAAGCTTAATATAGTGGTAAAATACAATTTTAAGCCCCATTTACTGGCTGTACACAATTTAAAGCTTAATATAGTGGTAAAATACAATTTTAAGCCCCATTTACTGGCTGTACACAATTTAAAGCTTAATATAGTGGTAAAATACAATTTTAAGCCCCATTTACTGGTTGTACACAATTTAAAGCTTAATATAGTGGTAAAATACAATTTTAAGCCCCATTTACTGGTTGTACACAATTTAAAGCTTAATATAGTGGTAAAATACAATTTTAAGCCCCATTTACTGGTTGTACACAATTTAAAGCTTAATATAGTGGTAAAATACAATTTTAAGCCCCATTTACTGGTTGTACACAATTTAAAGCTTAATATAGTGGTAAAATACAATTTTAAGCCCCATTTACTGGTTGTACACAATTTAAAGCTTAATATAGTGGTAAAATACAATTTTAAGCCCCATTTACTGGTTGTACACAATTTAAAGCTTAATATAGTGGTAAAATACAATTTTAAGCCCCATTTACTGGTTGTACACAATTTAAAGCTTAATATAGTGGTAAAATACAATTTTAAGCCCCATTTACTGGTTGTACACAATTTAAAGCTTAATATAGTGGTAAAATACAATTTTAAGCCCCATTTACTGGTTGTACACAATTTAAAGCTTAATATAGTGGTAAAATACAATTTTAAGCCCCATTTACTGGTTGTACACAATTTAAAGCTTAATATAGTGGTAAAATACAATTTTAAGCCCCATTTACTGGTTGTACACAATTTAAAGCTTAATATAGTGGTAAAATACAATTTTAAGCCCCATTTACTGGTTGTACACAATTTAAAGCTTAATATAGTGGTAAAATACAATTTTAAGCCCCATTTACTGGTTGTACACAATTTAAAGCTTAATATAGTGGTAAAATACAATTTTAAGCCCCATTTACTGGTTGTACACAATTTAAAGCTTAATATAGTGGTAAAATACAATTTTAAGCCCCATTTACTGGTTGTACACAATTTAAAGCTTAATATAGTGGTAAAATACAATTTTAAGCCCCATTTACTGGTTGTACACAATTTAAAGCTTAATATAGTGGTAAAATACAATTTTAAGCCCCATTTACTGGTTGTACACAATTTAAAGCTTAATATAGTGGTAAAATACAATTTTAAGCCCCATTTACTGGTTGTACACAATTTAAAGCTTAATATAGTGGTAAAATACAATTTTAAGCCCCATTTACTGGTTGTACACAATTTAAAGCTTAATATAGTGGTAAAATACAATTTTAAGCCCCATTTACTGGTTGTACACAATTTAAAGCTTAATATAGTGGTAAAATACAATTTTAAGCCCCATTTACTGGTTGTACACAATTTAAAGCTTAATATAGTGGTAAAATACAATTTTAAGCCCCATTTACTGGTTGTACACAATTTAAAGCTTAATATAGTGGTAAAATACAATTTTAAGCCCCATTTACTGGTTGTACACAATTTAAAGCTTAATATAGTGGTAAAATACAATTTTAAGCCCCATTTACTGGTTGTACACAATTTAAAGCTTAATATAGTGGTAAAATACAATTTTAAGCCCCATTTACTGGTTGTACACAATTTAAAGCTTAATATAGTGGTAAAATACAATTTTAAGCCCCATTTACTGGTTGTACACAATTTAAAGCTTAATATAGTGGTAAAATACAATTTTAAGCCCCATTTACTGGTTGTACACAATTTAAAGCTTAATATAGTGGTAAAATACAATTTTAAGCCCCATTTACTGGTTGTACACAATTTAAAGCTTAATATAGTGGTAAAATACAATTTTAAGCCCCATTTACTGGTTGTACACAATTTAAAGCTTAATATAGTGGTAAAATACAATTTTAAGCCCCATTTACTGGTTGTACACAATTTAAAGCTTAATATAGTGGTAAAATACAATTTTAAGCCCCATTTACTGGTTGTACACAATTTAAAGCTTAATATAGTGGTAAAATACAATTTTAAGCCCCATTTACTGGTTGTACACAATTTAAAGCTTAATATAGTGGTAAAATACAATTTTAAGCCCCATTTACTGGTTGTACACAATTTAAAGCTTAATATAGTGGTAAAATACAATTTTAAGCCCCATTTACTGGTTGTACACAATTTAAAGCTTAATATAGTGGTAAAATACAATTTTAAGCCCCATTTACTGGTTGTACACAATTTAAAGCTTAATATAGTGGTAAAATACAATTTTAAGCCCCATTTACTGGTTGTACACAATTTAAAGCTTAATATAGTGGTAAAATACAATTTTANATTAATTAGGCCTGGTTTTCCCACATTAATTAGGCCTGGTTTTCCCACATTAATTAGGCCTGGTTTTCCCACATTAATTAGGCCTGGTTTTCCCACATTAATTAGGCCTGGTTTTCCCACATTAATTAGGCCTGGTTTTCCCACATTAATTAGGCCTGGTTTTCCCACATTAATTAGGCCTGGTTTTCCCACATTAATTAGGCCTGGTTTTCCCACATTAATTAGGCCTGGTTTTCCCACATTAATTAGGCCTGGTTTTCCCACATTAATTAGGCCTGGTTTTCCCACATTAATTAGGCCTGGTTTTCCCACATTAATTAGGCCTGGTTTTCCCACATTAATTAGGCCTGGTTTTCCCACATTAATTAGGCCTGGTTTTCCCACATTAATTAGGCCTGGTTTTCCCACATTAATTAGGCCTGGTTTTCCCACATTAATTAGGCCTGGTTTTCACACATTAATTAGGCCTGGTTTTCCCACATAAATTAGGCCTGGTTTTCCCATTGACAAGCTCATATAAGATCAGCGGTAGAGATTAGTGCTAAACATGGTAAAGATTAGTGCTAAACATGGTAAAGATTAGTGCTAAACATGGTAAACACAGCAGAAATTATGATAAAACATGGTAGGTATGTTTTTAAAGCACTAACACGTGTGACAAAAGCAAGTTGGATATGTATTTTTTGGAGTGCTAACACATGCGTGGCAATTATAACAAAAGCATGCAGGGGCTTTTCTGTTTCTGTTCTAACAGTTAACATTACAGTACATGCAGGGATATATCTTTTTCAGTGACCACAAAAGGGAGGTTATTGTGACACAGAATGCTGGGTATGTTTTTTCCAGAGCTAACCGTAATGGTTTTTTTCAAGCTTTCCATTGAGCCTGCTTTCTTCTTGGATTGGAAAGCCGTGGTGGAAAGATTCGACATTGACAAGCCGGCTAGAGAGTAAGCCTAGAAGGGCATACAAGTGCATGGTTGAAGTACAATTGCAAGTAGCTTGTTTTTAACCCTTTGCATGCTGGGAAATTTTTCGTCTGCTTAAATGTCGTCTGCTAAATGTCTAAAATTAGCATTTTCTTAGATTTTTTTTCAAAGAATAGTATTAGAATAGCAAACAGTTTGGATCCTGATGAGACGCCACTTTCTGTGGCGTCTAATCTGGATCCAAACTGTTTGCAAAGGCCTTCAAAATCCGGTTCCAGCGCTCAAAGGGTTAATTAATTGAAACATAAAACTAATAGAGCACTCATTTCATTGAGACACTTGGTGTGGTAGAACACCCTGATACAGAGTGACGGGTTATTTTTACCCAAACTGACAAGCCACATCAAAACAACAGGAGCATTTGGCACTTGCAAAATTTCCCAATACAGGGCTCACAGGCAATACTAGTTTTTAGCAAAGCTTCAGAGAAATAAGTGCCCTGTTTCCGTAGAGCATGGTGCATACCTTTTTCACAGCTAGGATGTTGGCCACAGTTTGAAGTCCCTCCATGACGACCTCTACGTACTCCTGCAACATGGCTGATCTGTCACCTGCAGTACGCAACATCTCCTCGCGGAAATACTCCGGGGGCTGAAATAGTACGGGAAATAGTATGTCAGATAGTATGTGAAATAATACAAGAAATAGAATGTGGAATAGTACAAGAATAATATGTGAAATAGTACAAGAATAATATGTGAAATAGTACAAGATATAGTATGTAAAATAGTACAAGATATAGTTTGTAAAATAGTGGAGTGCTGTATGTACAGTGGGGGCTGAAACCGTTCAGAAAATAAAATGTGAAATAGTTAAAGAGGTAATATGTTAATTAGTCAAGGGAATAGTATGTGAAACATCGAAATATTGTGTGTACACTGGGGCTGAAACAGTAAAATAAATATTGGTACCAGGTGAAGGCTGCACCTGGGGCTACAATAAATAGTTCATTTCGAAGTTCTTTCTTTCACCTTCTGTGGAAAGGTGGTTTGAGTGACACTCAAACCCTCCACCCATCCAACATGCTTTGATTTTTACAAATCATACAACACAAAATATTTGCACCCACCCATGACCTGGCAAAGGCAAGCTCCTGGTCAAACAGATAGAAATTGCTGATGGTGTCGAGGGTCTTGAACACTTTGTTCTCCATCACATCATTCACCTGCTTCTGCATTGTCTTCAGACGCGACGTCGCCGAGTGGATCTGGTGCAAAAACGCGTCTGAAAATGAAAAAATTAGCCGCGCTCTGTGAAAACTGGGCTAAATGCATGTGCGTTAAGTGTCGTCTCAGATTAGCATGTGGAGTCTGCACATGCTTATCTGGGACAACTCTTTCCGCTTTTGTAATTTTTAGTTTAAAGGAGGTCTCTTCTGAACAAAAAATCCAGTCTAGAAGGAAAGTGTAGTCCCTGGTAAGCCTGTGCAGACTTCTCAGGCTAATCTGCGACGACACTTTACGCACATGCACTTAGTGCAGTTTTCCAAAACTCGTTTCATATAAGCATAAGATTGGCTTCCCTACCTACCATACTATTTTGTAGAGATGATATTGAATAAAACAACAACCGGAGAGTGTATTTTGTATGTTTTTAAGCCAATAATGTTGCTGCCCTTCTGAAGGCTTTTTGCAGCATTTTGTGAACCATATTGGTTAATCTACCAATATTGTTATTATTTTTTACTATTTTGCTGATTTCATATATATTTATCTTTATCATTAATTGTGTGTTCTGTTAACATTGATCATAACATTTTTTAAACTGGCTGATATTGAATTTTGTTCAAATGCACATTTGATGCTGGTTTAACAAAAACCTGTCACAGTACAACTGACATTTGTTTGTGGATAACAGACAACATACATGTAGTGAGAGTTGGTTCTGTTATGTGGATAACAGACAACATACATGCAGTGAGAGTTGGTTCTGTTTGCAAGCACAAAACTAAGACATATAATATCAGGTTTACAAACTTACATTTATGGGTAATTTCAAACGTCTGAAAAGATATTGAACTTGAAGCATTATGATTACATATTGAAAATGATGAGCAAATATTGTTTTTTGACTCTAATTCCATCACAAAAAAAATTGAAAGGAAACACGGCTTTCTTTTGAATAACATAATACATTTGATACAAATTTGAGATGTCTTAAGAAAAAGACCAACTGTTCATAGTATGATGGTCATGCTCAGTTTCCTATCCAGTAGGGATAATAGTAAAAACACACAGAAAAATCCTCTCACTTTCCTGATATATTTGAAAAAGCCTATTTAGACAATAAACATAAGAAAAGAGTGAGGATATTTCTGTGTATGTTCATAGTTTGATTCATTGAATATGAACACATATTCCATAACAATTGAAGTAAATTCATATAAGAAATTGTAACTGAGCATTTATAATCATGATTTCAAAACAAGATTTAAAAAAAGAGTGATTAATAATCTATAACTATCAGTCTGTTATTATCAAACCATGTGCTTCTCATATTTGGTGCCTAAAGGTTAAATAAACTCAAACAGAGTTGCTCCCCCTCACCAATATTCATGCTGTTCCAGGCCAGGGTGTTCAACCCCGGCTGTAGCTGCTGATTGACAAACTCCGTGTGCGGCGTGAACAGGTTACGTAGCGGGTCTGGGATGGCCTCACACACACTGCGGTACTCGTTGAGGACCAGCTCCAGGTGACTCTTGTAGCTCTTGAACCGCGACTCCTGCGCCATGATGGCCGCGGCGGACTCTGGGATCTGGATTCCCAGGCGCGTCAGCCATTTTGCCTCGTGGATCAGCTCTAACACTCTGAAAATTGAATGTGGAACGTTTAACAGCAACCTTTGTGTCTTACAATAAACTGATCTTTCATTAAATGTGTTCTAGGTAGATTGCTTGCTTAAACAGTTATCATTGTGTTTATTGTTGTGGATAAAAAAGGCTTTTAAAAACCAGAAGACTCAGAAATTGAGGTTGCAGTGGAGCAGGTATAGCAGAAAATGACATGATCTTGAATCTTGATAGTTAAATAAATTGTTATAGTTATGTTTAAACTAGTTTTTGTGCATAAAAAAGGTGTTCATAAAGATTCATCAACAATAAAAGCCATGAAAATTTATTAGGAAATGAAGGGAATTGAATGACGATCTCCTGTAGATTTCATTTATATTTGTTTTTAGTATAACTAAAAGAATCTTTTAGGAATGTCACTGTCTTCAAAGACAGGTGAAGCATATTATTGTTAATCTCTTATTTGTTAATTAGGATTTTTCACAATTTTCAATCTTAATTCAGTCATATTCACTCACCTTTCATCAGCATTCACTACAATCTCAGTCATATTCACTCACCTTTCATCAGCATTCACTACAATCTCATTCTTAACTCAGTCATATTCACTCACCTTTCATCAGCATTCACTCACCTTTCATCAGCATTCACTCACCTTTCATCAGCATTCACTCACCTTTCATCAGCGTTCACTACAATCTCATTGGTGATTGGATGATGCACAAAGAGCGTGGCCCGCAGTCCGTTGCGCGCGTTATCAATTCTGGCCTTCCACTGAGTGAACCAGAGACTCTCAAACGTCACCAGAGCAGTCGCCAGGCGATTGTAGATCTTCACTATTCTTCCGAAATCCCCGAGCTGGGTGATTGCCTTGTTGTCACGGAAGACTTTCATTGGGTCCTCGATACGCTTGAGAAGCTGTCGGGACCAGTGTATGGCTCCTGCCACTGGAGGGGCATTGCGAACCAACTGCGGGCTTTCCTTTGACAAGAATGTAGACATAATAAACCCTATTCTGGGAAAACGGAGCTTAATGCATGTGCATAGTTTTGTCCCTGATTAGCCTGTGCAGTCTGCACAGGCTGATCAGGGGCAACCTTTTCCACCAAAACTGGATATTTGTTAAGAAGAGACTTCTTTAAACAAAAAATTCCAAAAAAGTGGACTGCACAGGCTAATCTGGAATGAAATTTGTTGCACATGCATTGAGCCAGTTTTGGCAGAACGCGGCTCTAGTTATCAGAAAATAAATTCCCACAAATGTCAATCATTGGTAAATTATTCTGAAATTTGATCTCATTTATTCCCACTGTATTGCATGTGTATGTTTTTCCCAAAAGGGTTACCAGCTTACATGTGCAGTATTATTAACGAAAATATGGAATGTCCAAAGCCATAAAAAAAACAGGTTAGCATTGCTCTGGGAAAATTTGGTTTGATGCATGTGCACAAAGTGTCATCCCAGATTAGCCTTTGCATTCATCACAGGCTCAACAGGAACATTTTCCGCCTAAGCTGGATTTTTGTTAAGAACAGACTTCCTTTCAACAAAAAAAAACCATGAAAGCGTTAAGTGTCGTCCCTGATTAGCCTGTGCTGACTGCACAGGCTTTTCTAGGATGACACTTAATGTACATGCATTAAACCCTGTTTTCCAAGAGAGAGGCTCAGTTCTATCAGTGTAACCTTGTGTGTCTCGTAGATTTTCTGCACTTCCTCCAAGTCCGCCTCATACCAGTTGAAGATCTCCACAAACTTCTCTGCCAGGGTTGCTCGGATACCGGGCCGGTTCTGCACTGACTGCAGCCTAGAAGAGGGGAAAACAGGGTCAGAAGCATGATTGGACATGTTCAAAACTGTGTATCTACAATAAGACATTTGTACCTCGTTCTGGGAAATCTAAGTGTAATGCATGTGCGTAAAATGTTATCCCAGATTAGTCTGCATTCTGCTTTTATTATGGAATTGTTTGTTTAAAGAAAGCCTCTTCTTAACAAAAATCCAGTTAAGGCAAAAGTGTTGTCCCTTATAAGCCTGTGCAGACTGCACAAGCGGATCTCGGACAAATTTTTATGCACATGCATTGAGCCTAGTTTTCCCAGAAAGGGGCTCGTATTTGTTATCATTATATCTTAATTCCTTTCCCCATTGTAAAATCTCATATATCAATATATGCATATTTTTTTCATATACACCATGATGATGTACAGTAATGTATAACAGTCAAGTTTTAATTTTCACAAAATGTCATCTTATGAGAGCATGAAACCTCGCATTACTGTATAGCTGCTGATCAGACTGCAAATGCACAGACTGGTCAGGAGCTACACTGGCTGCGTATGGCATAATACTCATGTCAGGAGCTACACTGGCTGCGTATGGCATAATACTCATGTCAGGAGCTACACTGGCTGCGTATGGCATAATACTCATGTCAGGAACTACACTGGCTGTGTATGGCATAATACTCATGTCAGGAGCTACACTGGCTGCGTATGGCATACAGGAGCTACACTGGCTGCGTATGGCATAATACTCATTATCACATGATGCAGCTTGTATGTTCTATCATGGAAAGTCATACACTACCTTGTGACGATGTCCAGACCCTGCTGGGTTTTCATCTTGCGACAGAAGATCACGTGTAGGTACGAGGCAAGGAACCTCTCAAGATCTCCTACTATCTTCTGGAAGCCTGAATAGTGGTCATCAAACCGGTCCTTATCCTGAAGCAAGAGGGAAAATACTCACTTCTGAACCCAAGTGACTTATGAACATAAACATAATTCACAATATTTTACATAATGGTTAAAGAAAATAAAGTAAAGCAAACAATGTGATTAATGAATACTCACACTTGTTTATAAGTATTTAATGTTATTAATTATGACAAAATTGCTTTAGCTTAAATCTATTTTAGGTTTATGGTATAGAAAGCCTAAGGCTTATAGGGACACTCTTGAGCTTGTTTCCTGGATAGAATAAGTGCTTGGAGTCATAAGAGAAAATCTGACAATCACCCCCAGAGTGGGAATCACACCTTTGACCTTCTGATCCCTAGGGGAACTTCATATCCACTAGGCAAACACAACCTACAACTAAGGCCAATATTTCTACTAACAACTCATTATTCTGAGTATTCTAGCTTCTTGCCTTTGACTCGACATCAAGCATGGTTTTGGTAGTAACATTCTCACTCATGGCCATGGTCATATTGGTCAGGTGCTCCCCAATTATGGTTGCAATGGCTGGACCCTCATCCTCCTCATCCTCAGGGTAGTAGTGCCCTGATAACACATCATAAAAAATGTAGTAGTGCCCTGATAACACATTGTGATAAATGTAGTAGTGCCCTGATAACACATTGTGATAAATGTAGTAGCGTCCTGATAACACACTGTGATAAATGCAGTAGTGACCTGATAACACAGTGATAAATGTAGAGTTGCCATGATAACACAGCGTAATAAATATGGTAGTTTCCTGATAACACACTGTGATAAATGTAGTAGTGCCATGATAACACATTGATAAATGTAGTAGTTCCCTGATAACACACTGTGATAAATGAAGTAGTGCCCTGGTAACACACCATAATAAATGTAGTAATGCCCTTATAACAAACCGTTATAAATGAAATAGTGCCCTGATAACACACTGTGATAAATGCAGTAGTGCCCTGATTAAACACTGTGATAAATGTAGTAGTGCCCTGATAGAATAACATGGTAAATGTAGTAGTGCCCTAATAACACACAGTGATAAATGTAGAAGAGCCCTGATAACACACCATTATAAATGTAGTAGTGCCCTGGAAACACACCATAATAAATGAAGTAGTGCAGTGATAACAAACCATGATAAATGTAGTAGTGGCCTGATAACACACTGTGATAAAAGTAGTAGTGCCCTGCTTAAACACTGTGATAAATGTAGTAGTGCCCTAATAACAAAACATGGTAAATGTAGTTGTGCCCTGAGAACACACAGTGATAAATGTAGAAGTGCCCTGATAACACACTGCAATAAATGTAGTAGTGCTCTCGAAACACCATCATAATAAATGAAGTATTGCCCTGATAACACACAGTGATAAATGGAGTAGAGCCATGATAACACACTATTATAAATGTACAAGTGCCATGATAACACACTGTGATATATGTAGAAGTGCCCTGATAACACACAGCGATAAATGTAGTAGTGTCCTGATAACACACTGTGATAAATATAGTAGTGCCCTGAAAACACACCATGAAAAATGTAGTAGTGCCCAGATAACACACAGTGATAAATCAAGTAGAGCCCTGATAACAAATCATTATAAATTTAGTAGTGCCCTGATAACACGATGTGATATATGAAGTAGTGCCCTGATAACACACAGTGATCAAAATAGTAGTGTCCTGAAAACACACTGTGTTAAATATAGTAGTGCCCTGAAAACGCACCCTGATAAATGTAGTAGTGCCCTGATAAAACACCATGATAAATTTAGGAGTGCTCTGATAACACACCGTTTTAAATGTAGTAATGCCCTGATAACACACTGTGATAAATGCAGTAGAGCCCTGATAACACACTGTGATAAATGCAGTAGAGCCCTGATAACATAACATGACAAAAGTAGTAGTGCCATGATAACACACCATGATAAATATAGAAGTGCCCTGATAACACACTGTGATAAATGAAGTAGTGCCCTGATGACACACTTTGATAAATGTTGAAGGGCCCTGATAACACACCATGATTAATGTAGTAGTGCCCTAATAACACACTGTGATAAATAGAGTAGTGCCCTGCTAATACACCGTGGTAAATATAGTAGTGCCGGATAACACACCGTGATAAATAGAGTAGTGCCCTGATAATACACCGTGGTTAATATAGAAGTGCCCTGATAATACACCGTGATAAATAGAGTAGTGCCCTGATAACACACCGTGGCAAATAGAGCAGTGCCCTGATAACATGACGTTATAAATATAGTAGTGCCCTGATAACACAACATGATAAATGTAGTAGAGCCCTGATAACACACCCTGATAAATATAGTAGTGCCCCGATAACACAACATGATAAATATAGTAGTGCCCTGATAACACAACATGATAAATGTAGTAGAGCCCTGATAACACACTGTGATAAATGTACAAGTGCCCTGATAACACAGTGATAAATGTAGTAGTGCCCTGATAACACACCATGATAAATGTAGTAGTGCCTACGTAAGCGTTACCGATTGCAAAAATCGCATTTGGCTATTACAATTCCTGTTTTGCGATAAAAAATAAGATTTTCATGAAATTGGCGATTGAAAAAAATGGACACTCCGATTTTCAAATGCACTCTCTCTATTCCTGTTTTCAGGCCATATAAATCGCCAGAAACATTGACATAAATACACAAAAAACACCCTCACCGGTACATGACTGGAGAATATTTAGTCACCACATTGTGTACAAACAAGCCCCAAGGGCAATATTTGTTATCAGATCACTAATTAGCCTTTTGTTGCAGATGATTGTAAGGTGCTGTGAAAGATGATCTCTAAGGTCAGGCTTGGTTAGGCACAATCACACTCGATTGAAATCAAAATCAGCACTATTAATGTTTTAAACTTCTGAATTCTTTTGCTATGATTTTGTATCCAAACAGTGATTTTTAATTCTAACTACCAATTTAAATTTGAAAATTAATCATCCTTTTTTTAATGCACAGGGGTCAAGAATGTGAGATTTAAAAGTGTTTTAATCATAAATCTTAACTGTAAATGTTAAGGAACTTTGAGTATAGACACCTGGCATGTGAATAAAAAATGAGCCTCACTCTGGGAAAAGAGGGTTAATGCATGTGTGTAAAGTGTCGTCTCAGATTAACCTGTTCAATTCTCAGAGGTTAATCAGGTACGACACTTTCCGCCTAGACTTGGTTTTTGTTTAATAGATACTTTCTTTAAACGAAAAATTATGTTACAGCAGAAAGTGTAGTCCCTGATTAGTCTGTGCGGACGAGACACTTTACGCACATGCATTAAGCCCCATTCTTCCCAGAGTGAGGCTTAAATCTTATTAGAAATACAAGCCTACTCACTGAGTGTAGCGAGTTCAGTCTCTGTGAGTCCCTGCTGGTTGGTGGTCACTTCCTGACTGTTGTCTCCACGCTCCAGCACGTTATCGAGGCGGGCGGTCCTCGACTCTCCCCCCTCCTCCTCCCCCTCCTCAAGTATCTCCTCATCCTCTGCTATAGCGCGCAGAGAGCGGTCAGGGGAGGTCATCTTCACATGCACTGCCGCCAGGTCAGGGTCCTCGTCTTCAAACTCAACTGTAGTAGGAATGAAACATTATGAGCCTCTTTCATGGAAAACTGTGCATTAAGTGTCGTCTCAGATTAGCCTGCGCAGTCCATACAGTCTAATAAGGGACAACACTTTTCGCTAAACAAACAATTCCATAAAAGCGGAAAGTGTCGTCCCTGATAAGCCTGCGCTGACTGCACAGGATTATCTGGGACAAAACCTTACGTACATGCATTAAGCCTAGTTTTCCTAGAACAAGGCTCAGAGAACATTTTTAGTAGGAATGATAATATCTCAACTTTTAATAAGAATGATACATATCTCTAATGAAGTAATATTGATATATATCTCAACTGTAATAGGAATGATAATATCTCAACCTTAATAGGAATGATACATATCTCTAATGAAGTAATATTGATATATATCTCAAATGTAATAGGAATGATAATATCTCAACTGCAATAGGAATGATACATATCTCTAATGAAGTAATATTGATAATATCTCAACTGTAATAGGAATGATAATTATCTCTAATGAAGTAATATTGATAATATCTCAACTGTAATAGGAATGATACGAATCTCTAATGAAGTAATATTGATATATATCTCAACTGTTATAGGAATGATACAAATCTCTAATGAAGTAATAATGATAATATCTCAACTGTAATAGGAATGATAATTATCTCTAATGAAGTAATATTGATAATATCTCAACTGTTATAGGAATGATAATTATATCTAATGAAGTAATATTGATAATATCTCAACTGTACTAGGAATGATACAAATCTCTAATGAAGTAATATTGATAATATCTCAACTGTAATAGGAATGATACATATCTCTAATGAAGTAATATTGATGATATCTCAACTGTAATAGGAATGATACAAATCTCAACTACAGTAGGATGATGCAGTGCACATACAGAAATAATCCAGTTTTAAATTGTATGCATTTATAAAAAAAAATTGTATTAGGAATCCTATAACACAGCATGCTAATGATTAAATTCACTATGGTTAATGTAGCAAATTACAATAATAAAAATCTATTTTTAATCACCGCCTGCCCACTATAGGTGTTCCCATAATATGGATGCCTCAATTTTTTAAACGGGCTTTAAAAAAACATTCATTCATTGTAAAGAACAATACTAAACTAAGTTAATTATTCTTTGTCATGTAAGCTTAACGAAACCAGTAGAAGAGTGTGCGTTAATAGTTTTTTCAAATTATATATATATATGTCAAATTAAAATATGGATTATTAAAAAAAAAATCAAAGTATTATAAATTAGCCTAAACTTATACACAATATTTTTTTGCATCATTTATGATTTTGGACCAAGAACAAACACATATTCTCGATTATACATTAAAATATTGATGTTATCATTATTTGTTAAGAAAGCAAGTGATAAAATCTATAAGAAAACAAAACTACTTGAACATACAGTAAAATATTAATAAGCAGAAAATAAAATATAAACTGTCAAATTTCATTTCAGCATTTACAGGTTACTTTTCAAAGCTCACAGTTCAAATTTCATTACCAGTCTTAACAACTCTTGTCTCAACTACAAAGGTATAAAAACTCTAAAATTATTCAGCTTTCTTGAAGATATCTTACAAACAATTAAACGTACAGAGAAAAGTACTTGGAAATAATGATTATTCGAATTAAAAATGTCTATGTTATGCACCGCTTTGATTTTCTTTTTTTACCTTTGACCTTGAAGGATGACCTTGACCTTTNAAGTTAGTAAATGTGTGCCAATACAATACAAAAATCTTTAATTCTCAAGTAAACAAAGTATATCATAATGACAACATATAAGAATAATAAACATGAAATTTAATAAATTTAATTGGTAGCCTAGTGATGTTTTCCTCCTATGTTTTGTATCATTGTTATATATTAATAACTAAATGAAGACAGAGCATGCATTGCTAAACACTACACAGACATTGACCACTGGACAAGACAAGAAAGCTGTGTTACCATGATCCTTTGTCCCTTCTGAAGAAAATATCATGAGAATAGTATGTGAATTTGACATATAGAACTTTTTTTTATTCTTAACAGGTACCCTTATATTGATATTATCTCTAACAGATAAACTCATAATGATATTCAGGTAAACCAATAATGATATTATCTATTTCTCATTTATGATACTAAATAGCAAACTAAATGTTGTTTTCTAACTAAAAAAAAATAGTGTGAGTTTCTGAAATAAAAGGAACACAACACAAATAAATGGACATATATATTCTATGCAAATCGACTGTATCACTGGATTAAAAATCCTAAGCCATATTCATCACACTTGGTTAAAATGGTAATCATTTTGAATTTGGCAGTCTGATTAGGTTTAATGTTGAATGGGGAAAGCGTTGCAGCCAAATAAAACTTTCTTTAACAAAATGCTGAAATTCCTAGCTGTTGATATACATGTATTTGACTGGAGACAGACCAAGCCCTGGTATCAGCAAGTCATAAAGGATATGAACTACTCGATTATTTGTGGCGTGTTCTGAGAAAACTGGGCAAAATGCTTGTGCATAAATTGTCATCCCAGATTAGCCTGTGCAGTCCGCACAGGCTAATCAGGGACAACAATTTCCGCTTTTATGGAATTTTTCATTTAAATGATGTCTCTTCTTAGCGAAAATCCAGTTTAGGCGGAAAGTGTCGTCCCTGATTAGCCTGTGCAGTCTGGGATGACACTTTACGCACAAGCATTTTGCCCAGTTTTCTCAGAACACGCCACATTTTACACACTTTGAATGAAGTTTTGGTTCATAAATGCCAGAAAAAAATCTTCCCTTGTCTGTAACATATAATGAGATATTGGCTTGCCAAATGAAATCCAAAATAACCTGCCATTTCATATGACCTAATTTGAGGTTTAGGTTTACCAACAAAAATCCCACCATTGTATCCCATGTTTTGGTTTTCCAAGTAATCCTGCAATTTTCTATAGCCCACTGAAAAGTTGTGGATGCCAACAATCATCCCACTTATAAACCCACTTTGAGGTTTTACTTTACCCATCCCCCCTCCCCCCAAAAAAATATATTTTAATTACCTTTGACCTACTTTGAGTTAGATTTCAGCTCTCAAAAAAAACACACCATTTTCTATGATATTTTATTTAAGTATTGGCTCGCCCAAAAAAGTTTCTTCCGTTTCCCAATGACATACTTTAAGGGTTAGGTTTGCCGTCATTCTGCTTCCTGAACTGTGTTCTTGGAAAACTGGGCTTTACTCATGTGCATAAAGTGTCATTCCAGATTACCATATGCAGTCTGCACAGGCTAATCAGGAACGACACTTTCCGTTTTTACGGATTTTTTTACTTTAAGGAAGTCTCTCCTAAACAAGAATCCAGTCTTGGGGGAAAGTTTAGTCCCTGATTAGACTGTGCGTACTGCACAGGCTTTTCTGGGACCATACTTTACGCATGCGCATTAAGCCCAGTTTTAACAGAATGAGGCTCACAAATTCCTTCAATTTCCCGAATGACCTACTTTTAGGTTTAGGTTTTCCGTCGTCCCCCTTCTTGTACTTGCGCCACTCTTCCTGCTCAGTGCCGTCATCAATCACGAGATCCTCCTTGCGTGGCTTGGGAACGCCTTGGGTCGATTTCACCATCCTGAAAAGAGCAGAATTATAATTGAGCCTCGCTCAGGAAAAATGGGGTTTAATCATGTGCGTAAAGTGTCATCTGCACAGGCTTATCAGGGATGACACTTTAAGCTTTCATTGTATTTTTCGTTTTATGGAAAAATCTTTTTATTGAAAATCTAGGCATTTAGGCAGAAAGTGTCGTTCCTGATTAGCCTGTGTGGACTACACAGGCTAGTCTGGGACAACACTTTACACACATGCATTAAGCCTGGTTTTCCCAGAGCAGGGCTAAATTTAGTTTTAGCAAAAATATAATCTTCAGGTTGAAGACGCATAAGTGGTAAGCAAAGTCTGTTTAACCCAAGCAAAATTTATATTATGAGATGCACACAAAGAAAATGTGAAATGTTTGAAAACAGACAGCTTTAAAATGTCTGCATGTGACCTTTACTTTGAAGTCATTGACACAGGTGTTGCATGTTAAATAACGTCTCAAAAAGATGATCATTTGTGACATGCTATTTTAAAATTGCCAAATGTATGATGAAGTTTCAGTCTGGAAAAGATCGAATGAATGCATGCATGAATAGGATGAAGGAACTTGCATACGAACGGACAGACAAGTGCAAAAAATAATGCCTCTGACACTGTGCTGGCATACAAAAAAATGAAATTTGTTTTTAATATAGGATACATCATAAATGATTTGTTTTAATTTGAGAATTAACAGCTCATGAATTGATATACAACACTTTGAAACTTAAGCTAATAGGACAACTTTCAAAAAACACAGAGGAAAACATTGCTTCAATGATTGACATATACAACAACATCTAATTTTCTGATCTGCAACTCACTTGGTGTATTGCGCCAGGGTATTGATCACGTCCATGAGTTGTCGTATGCGGTTACAGAACGAGTCGAAGTGTGACATGATTGCCTCCTCGTCGGTGATCGGCACACCGTGACTCTGAACGTCCGCCAGCAGTGAGGATACGCCCTTCTTCGGTGACGTGCCCGTGACTCGAGACGTGCCGCTCTGTACGCCTCTATTGGATCTGCAATATTCAACATCTGGTAATGAATTGTTAATAACATTAAGTTGTTTGTGTGATTAATTGAGCCACGCTCTGGGCAAACTGGGTTTAATGCATGTGCGTAAAGTGTCGTCCCAGATACGCCTGTGCAGTCCGCACAGGCTAATCAGGGACTATACTTAATGATTTTTTTTAAAGGAAGTCTCTTCTTAACAAAATCCTGTCTAGGCTAAAAGTGTCGCCCTGATAAGCCTGTGCCGACTGCATAGGCTAATCTGGAACAACACCTTACACGCATGCATTAATATCCGTTTTCCCAGAACTAGGCTCAATTATTTTAACTAACTCTCGAGGCTCAAACCGTATACCTTTGGTTACTATGGTTACTATAAATAGTTTTGTTAATTTAAAGGCTATATAAAATGTAGTTATTATGTTTGTATTTAAAGTACTATTCTAAAAGATGAAAACAGCCTTTTACCTCAATTATATCTTGTGAAAATATTCCTTTATCATACAAATCCATATGGCAGGGTTTGTTATGTAAATTCTATTTAAAACAAGTTAAACAAAAATTAACACATAATCCATCAGGGAACTTCATATCAACAACTAACATTTATCAACTTCAAATCAAAACAATAATATAAACACATTCTAAACTGTTTCCTATGCAAAACAATTATATTCTATGTAAGATTGTTACCTCAAAAAAAGTTAGCACATACATAAATATCTATGGCATCTCTGAACATGAATCATAAAAAACTACACAATTTTACATATTTTATAAAGGTGGTGAGCACAATACATTTATACAGTATGTCCGCAAGTTTACCGCCATACAAAAACAAGCAGGGCTTTTTTTCTTAATTTGGGGAAAGGGCCTTCCATTTTGGGAAACAAAATCTTCCAAATTTTTCAAAGTAAGCTTAAATTTGGGGGAAATTTCATCATTTTAAAGAATTCTTTAAGGGGAAAGGGCCTTTCTCTTGGGGGAGGGGCCTATATAAGGCCCTTTCTAAATAAGGAAAAAAGCCCTGACAAGGCAAACAATAAACAACAGAGAACATCAGTCCAACATGAGGATCTACCCAACAACTCCAACGCTGCTAGATTTGACTCGAATGAGCAATCGCCTACAAATAGGAGAAACTCTTTAGAATATTTGTCGAGCTTATCTGAATAAACAAGTTCTAATATGGGCAAGGGAAGTATAAGGGATCAGATATGGTGTACTGGTTGGGCTTTCATATATGTACTAATATGAAAAGAAGACGTACAGAAGAGGAGTGTACTTATTTGAAATCAAGCACCCAATATGAATGTAATTAAATGTAATTACAGAGTACCGGTAAAACAGATTTTTTAATGTGTATGTATACTGGTTTTTACTTTATAATTTTGTAACATGGCTTCTCTTCTATTACAGCAACTATGACAAAGACAACAGCAGTATCACAAAACAAAGACTTGCATTAAACATGACAACACAATTTCAGCACACTCTTCATCCACGTAAAACATTATAAAAACCACCCAGAAACACAATCTCTGTTTAAATGATGATGCATGTTGTTGTATGTGACAAAAAAATGTATACAATAAAAAATGTAACCCCTGGGCTTGGTTAGTTTTGACCCCAGGGGCATGATTTCAACTAATTTTGTAAAGGATCACAATTAAATGTTACAAACCAACTATTTTAAATTTGGCCCTTTTTGCTTAAGAGGAACTTTTTCATAATATTATTAACATAAAACAAGCAGAAAAAGAATAAACAATTTTAAATAATAATGCTTTGTCAGGTATTTTAATGTTTCCAAGCTATAAAATGAGGGGAACCATAATGGACCAAAAATGAGGGGAACCATAATGGACCAGGACACACAAAATGATATTTTGCTATGGAACATTGTCTACTACAGTCTACATGTGATATTTAACTGTCTAGCACACATGGGTACATCTACTCGATTTCTCTAATAATATGTCTAATTGAATAACACTCTATTTTTTTTGAAGGTTTTAAAATGAAGACCTTTTTGAGACTTTGTTATGTTGAAGCGACAATGTTAGCATGAACCAATCTAGCAAACATAGAGACACATTTAAGGACAGCTATTTTACTTTTCTGGGTTAGGTTCAGGCTGTTTGCCTCTGAAAAACAAACATGAAGACATCATGACAAGAAAATTTCAAAGCATTAAGTCTAGTGTAGATCTGGAAGACTGCTGAGTGGGGATCCAACCCTGGGATTTCCTGGTAACATGACGGACACCATATCTACTCCATCATTGCATCCTGTAAACTCAGGTAAGTTATTTATGTGGCTTTATGTTGGAACTAATTATAATTTTGAAAAGGCCTGTTGGTAACATGCATGTAATAATTTAGCTTTTAGCAGTTTATTCTCAATAAAAGGCATACAATCAATAAGTGATAAGAAATCGTGAAGAAATCACCCATGAAGTAAAATTTAAAAAAATACCAATGCTGAAAAATATACACTATAAAAATTCCTCATTCCAAACAGTCATAAACCGGGCCACGCTCTGGGAAAATAAAGCCTAATGCAAGTGCGTAGGCTTGTCCCAGATTAACCCTTTGCATGCTGGGATATTTGTAGTCTGCTAAATGTCGTCTGCTGAATTTCTAAAATTTGCATTTTCTTCGATTTTTTTCAAAGAATACTATCAGAATAGCAAACAGTTTGGATCCTGATGAGACGCCACGTTCTGTGGCGTCTCATCTGGATCCAAACTGTTTGCAAAGGCCTTTAAAATTTGGTTCCAGCGCTCAAAGGGTTAGGCTGTGCACTCCTCACAGGCTAATAAGGGACAACACTTTCCGCTTTAATGGTAATTTGCATCTAAAGGAAGTCACTTCTAAGAAAAAAATCCAGTTTAGACAGAAAGTTTTGTCCCTGATTACCCTGTGTGGACGGCACAGCTTATCTGGGATGACACTTTTCGCACATGCATTAAGCCTGACTTTCCCAAAATGAGGCTCAACTCGTATCTAATAGAGTTATTAACTTATTCCTTATAGAGTTATCAACTAATTCCTTACCGAGTTGCGAAGCTTCCTGTCCCTACAACACTGCTCATGGACGTGTAATGGGACATGTTCTGGGACTGCCCAATGGAGTCTTTTAGCGTGCGTATTGTCTCACGGTAGAACCCCTGCAGGGTCAGGCAGGATTTCAGGCGTCCGTAAAGTGTGTCGTCTCCTAGGCCAAGTTCGCGACCTTCCTTACTCTTGCCTCGGTTTCCCTGTGGCAGACAAGAATTTCTGTGGAGTTAATTATATTCAGGAAATATACTTGTTTTTTTTTTTTTATTGTTAACAAGAGCATAAGAAAAGAAACAAACATTTCAATCATGTTTTCCCTTTCTCATTCATTGAAAACTTCTTGTACAGAGGACTTAGAGATTTATTGAAAAATCTTCAGTCTTAGGAAATAAATCCTCAAAAGCATTTCCTAGTATTTTATAGTACATACTATAATACAAATCACTTACCATTATCGCAAAACAGACATTGTTTTTCATACTTATTACATGTTTTATTTCTGAATTGATAAAAAATTTTGGATGAATAAAAGTTAAGACTCAATCTCACTCAACCCATTTGAAAACTCACTATACTTTAGTTTTTATTTCTCAGGTTGGCCACCATATTGGATATAACTCTATGTGTATAGACAGATCCATAATTTGCCACAAAAAGTTTAAACCACTTCGAAACTATATTTAAAAGATCTAATATCCAATTTTTAGAAATCACAAATATTACCACTAGAGTAGACCTTTGAACAATCACAATCTAATTACACTTGTTTTTTTATATCAAATTTTCAAACGACTGAAATAGTAATGCAAAAGTTTGATGAAACATTATTGTTGTCTTAAAGTGCACAAGATTAAAATGTGTGGAAGCATCAATTATTTGCTTATGGTTATGAAAACTTAACTGGCTCAATGAATATGGTGTCCGCATAGCAACACAGAGGTCACGGGTTCAATCCCCACTGTAAAAGCGATATTTAGTTCTCCACCATAGACACCCCGTACTGGTTCTACCCAGGCATGGCCTCAAGATGCAATCGAGCTAATATAAATAGGTTTAATGTCTGAAAACTCACCCTGAGTTTGGCGTCCACCTGACTTTTGAGCAGTTTCATCTTGGGGTCTACGTCGGCGCTGGACGTGTCTCGGTTCTCAATCTCCTCCTGTATGCGCGCCCACAACAGATCTTCATCTTCCATCGTCAATGTGCAGTTCTTGATGTACTCCTTGCATGCCATCACAAGCTGGTTTGTAACCTGCCACACAGATGAACATTCACCAATATGTTTTTGCTTAATGCATTTGCCCCAGATTAGCCTGTGAAGTCCGCAGAGACTTATATGTGACAACACTTTCTGCTTTTGTGCAATTTTTCTTTTAAAGGGAGTCTCTTCAAAATGAAAATCCCGTGTAGGCCAAACATGTTGTCCCTGATTAGCCTGTGTGGACTGCACAGGCTAATCTGAGATATACTTTATAAACATGCATAAGCCCAGTTTTTCCAAAACAATGCTCATAGTATTGCATTCATTCAAAAGCGAAACTTTGTGACAAATGACAAACATCTCTAAAAGTATAATTTTGAGGATTTAACTTCATAAGATGCTAATTTCTACAGAGATTATGGCATTTTATACTGTAGGTTATAACGCCCTGTAGATAATGCTCAAAAACAAAATACTCAATATTAAAGCACCTGTAACCCTGAACTCTGACCTGTTCATCTCATAGTTTGATAGGTTCCTAACTTTCCTAAAAATTAACCAGAATACCAATGTAGGTCAAAGAATCTCAAGATATTTTGCAAAACTAATTTTATGGTTCAAGCCCATGTTAGCTTGGTTTTTTTCCTGTTGACAGTTGATAAGCATCCTCATTTCTTCACAAGTAGCCAGCATACCAATTTAGATCACTAAGTATTTAGTGTTGGAAATGAAGCCTAAAAAATGGAATCTATTAAGAAAGTTTGTAAATTTAACTTGATTTTCTAAGGGACTTCAAAATGTGTCAAAGTGCCTATTTGAGAGGTTAAAGGTTACACCTCCAATTTTACCTTCGTAAACATCAGTCCAAGGAACCCTGTGCGGGAGTATTACCTAGGTAAACATGAGTCCCAGGAACCCTGTGCGGGAGTATTACCTTGGTAAACATGAGTCCAAGGAACCCTGTGCGGGAATATTACCTTGGTAAACATGAGTCCAAGGAACCCTGTACGGGAGTAGTATCTGGAGATGGAGTCCATCTGTTTGACACTATTCACAAGGCCAGGTATGGCGTTGTTGATGATTGAGGCAGGGGTGGTGTCCATGCTGTACAGCTGGTCAAAGTGACGCTTCAGCGACTCCAGAAACTTCACCTTGTCCTTCGTGTCGTTCATACCGTCTGTGATACTATGTGGGTAAAAATATAGAAAATATATCATTTATGAAGCAACTGTTAACTTTATAATTGTTCATCGATAAGAATAAGTTTAACACTGTTATGGGTAAGTTAGTACTTTTTTATCTGTGTTTCCTATTCACATTTGAAAAAGAAAACCACTGCCTTCTATTCTGTGCTCAATTGAATCAATTAAAACAAACATGTTTTGTGTGCGGATCTGAGATGAGTAGGAGATGTGATCCCATCTTCTTTCTATGATAGTTTAAGTAAAGGACTTAAATACATTTTAAAAACCTTCTGACCTCTAACATGATCAATCTAAAATGATCAATCTGAAAACTGTATAATCATAATTATTTGTGGAATATTACCTTTTTGTTTATTTATGGGCTGCCCAATACACACATTAAACACAAACACATTGAAAAATGACTAACGCGATTCCTCTTAAAAAAAAAAAAAAAAAAAAATTTTTTTTTTTTTTTTTNACACACACAGAAATCCACGGATTTACGTTTCCACAAAAATGTCTTTTTTTGAATTCATGCCGACAAAAATTAATGATTTTCCAGTAACTAGGTTCCATTCGAACTATAACTCACGCGGCATCAATGGCCTTCCACTTCTTGAGGAGCCGTGACTTGGCGGTGATAAGTACGCCGATGACCGCCTTGCATTCCTTGCCCTTGAGCTGCTCCGTGATGTTGGTGAGCAGACGCTGACGACGTCTCCAGCGCTCCAGTTCCGACAACGGCCCCGCATTCGGGTCCATGAATCTGATGTCAAGATGTTTTGAATTATTTCACAAATTCACATACTTTGTATTATGGTCTAGATCATTATTTTTAAAGCTTCGTAAGAAGGAGGGGAGGTTATGGGGTATATTTTTTTAAAGACGAAAGGTTTTTATTTCAATGCCTGTTTGAAAACAAGAAAAATGGTTTACAAATAGTTTGAAAGATGTTTGCATACAGGGGGCTTAACACAGGAATTCATAATAAGTTCTATTATTTCATAAAACTTTTTTAGGCAATGGCCGCCATATAATTATATGTACCATTAAATATATAAGTTTTATTTTCATAATAGCTTTTCATTAAATATATATGATGCTATCCTATGTCATTTTCTTAATAATTAAAGAAGGCCACTTGTGACAAAATCACATGAATTTGTCTTGCCAACCAATTTTTATGAAAACAACTATACAAAGCAATTGTTATTGACAGCAATCAACCAAGAAAGAACTCAAGTTCTTCTGTTGACCACAACATGCTGCTGCAAATCCTACAACACATACAACATATAAAATGTTAAAAACACTGAAAACAAAGCATACGTTTAAGACAAAACATAGTCAAACATTGAATTAATACAGAGAAATATCTAAAAATTGATACTGTACGTGTCCCTTCTCAAACAGACATAGATACTTTCAAAACCTAAAAGTTAAACTACTTCAAATGTGTAGGCCTGATTTAATAGTGTATCAATTATTAAATAATTAAACCAATCATGATATTTAAGAATCAGTTTTTGCAAACCCAAAATATGTGCATTTTGAGGAAGATGCAAAAAATGAGCTTACAAAACAAACTCTGATATTCACCTAATGCTATCTCAATTGTTATTTGTCAAGTTTTACCTTGACTATGAATCTAAACACACACATGCCAAATCACAGATGTTAATCACTTTTTATATAGTACTGCAGTCTTTGAAACAAGCCTCAAAGCAACATAATCAATATGTGATGACATTTAAAATATTGACATCATATAAATATTATTATAAAGCTTTGACAATATTTACACAAAATGGCGAAGACCAAATGTTTATCGATCATGGTATTATTCCATTGTTCAAAGACTGCAGTTAATTCATTGATCACCTTGATCTCTCTGGAAAGAGAGCATCCATTTTCCTATAAAGTAGCAATTGCATACAATGAAAACAATGTTCATATATCTTTCAATATGGATTATCAATAAAATAAATACACCAAGCTCTATACAAGTGATATCCAACTTCAGAAAAATAACAATACGCAAGTTGTTATTTTCTTGTCTGTTATAGGGAAAACTGCTGCAATAAGGAAAAGAGGTGTCATGCAAAACCGTGATTGAATGCATGTGAGTCAAGTGGGTTGGAATTGATCAGCCTGTTTAGTCCAAACTTTCAGATTTTATAGTATTTTAAGTACCAACCATAAAGAAACTGTGACAGACAGTGCAGTCCTGCATTGGTCTGCATGGACTGTACAGGTTGATCAGGAACAAGATTTTACCATTGTTTTATGACATCCCTCAAATAAATCATATGGAAGCCTGCATGAGCCATACCTTTTGTCAGGGGTACCTGTCATTTGACCCATACTTAGAACATTTTTCCATGTCACGCCTTAAATAATTTCCACTTGGCAAATGTCATTTAAATACTCATGCAACAATAAAACTACGGATTAATTTTTTATCCATGATCCCAGTTGTGAATTTAGGCTATAAAAAGTTGAAAAGGCAAACATTTTGGCTTTGTGAATGTGCCATTAAATGGCACAAAAGAAAGGTGAACAGAATATCTCACACTCCTCAAATAAACAATATGAGCCTTGGTGCAGGAAAACAGGGTTAAATCATGTTTGTAAAGTGTCTTCCTAGATTAGCATCAGGGGCGACACTTTTCGCTTTTATGGACATTTTTGTTGAAAAGAAGTCTCTTTAAAAAGAAAATTAAGTCTAGACGGAGAGTGTCATCCCTGATTAGTCTGTGCACACTGCACAGGCTGATCTGGGATGACACTTTACACACATACATTAACCCTTTGAGCGCTGGAACCGGATTGTGAAGGCCTTTGCAAACAGTTTGGATCCAGATGAGACGCCACAAAACGTGGCGTCTCATCAGGATCCAAACTGTTTGCTATTTTGATAGTATTCTTTGAAAAAAAATCAAAGAAAATGCTAATTTTAGAAATTTAGCAGACAACATTTTAGCAGATGACAAATTTCCCAGCATGCAAAGGGTTAACCCGGTTTTCCGAGAGCGAGACTCAAATGTAAGCATGAGAGTTCCATACCTTTCATCAGAGGTGTCTGTGAGTACGGCCTCTATTGTGTTCATCCATTCCGTGACCAGCTCCTCATATTGACTGATCAGGGCAGGATCCAGGGCTGCAGCGCGTTGTTGTTTGAAGTCGTTCAAAACAACATGGTCTGGCTGCTTCAGCATCTGTATCCATCAAACAAACAAAAACGTTCAAAAAAATTAAAGTGACTGTTTTTTTTAAAACAGTGGTTAAAAAATCAATGATTTTGGAATGGGGATGTGGTTGTTGTGAGGAAAATTGGGAAATTTAGTTGTGTTTTTTGTACAAATAATATAGAATTTGAATTAGTGTTTCCAACAATATATTTGCTAATGTTCAATTCATATAGCCTGATAAGAAGAAGAACTGAATGCGTTTCCACAATGTCATGAAAATGTTGAATCAATTACCAATTCCAAAGCCATGAGCTATCCTCCCTTAAAGTAGAAAAAAACTGTGGTTCCTTGCCAGTCAAACTCTTTGCATCTAACCTTAGCAAATACACTATGAAAACACTCAGTTTTATAGTCTATAATTATGTACGCAAAAGCACCTAAATCCCCCAATTAGTCAAACAATTATTTTTTTACAATCCAAAGCCCCCCCCCCCCCTGATTTGGGATACAAAAAATTGCATCTTGATTCATATGATTTTAATATCTTTAAGACCTGGTATCTATTAAAATATATAATGTTTTGTTTAAACAATATACATTAACGGCAAGGATTACTGCCGTATTTTCTTTCTCAAATTGTTTGTTTAAGTAGAAACAAGGCTTGTCACCATAGGATGACATATGCCCCCTTTTTCCACATTTTTCTAAACCTAAACGCAAAGTATTTTTCCACATTTTTCGAAACCTAAACGCAAAGTGTGACGGAATTTCAGACGGACAGACAGATGAACAGACAGACGGACAGTCTTCGGGGGCATAAAAAGTTTCATAAAACACCATGGCATATGACAGGTAACAGTGAAGTAAACTAACAATATCACTTACCTGTTACATTTCAATACATATCATACATGAAGTGTAATCAGATTATTAATAGCGAGAAGAAAAGACATGATGTTACCATTTGTTTAGAAGACTGAAGTGAGGCAGTTGATTCATTGAGAGCTGTGAGGAATTTGTCCATGTTGTTCATCAGTTGTGACTGACCATCTGGGTTACACTCTCCCCAGTCTTTCTGTGCTTTAAGCAGTGGAATATAGACATCTGACAACAGAGTTGTGAGTGTCTCGATGGTATTGTGCTTGAGCTCACCACAGAAAATATCTCTTTCCATCCTTGTTCCATCAACATCTTTATCGACACGGTTTCTCAGAAAATAAAGAATGTTAACCCCTTCCAAATTTGTATCTTTCAGTGATGCAAGCGTGCCGGTTACATGCAATTCTCGAGTTGACAGCACGCCGGTTTCGGGCTTTTCGCAGTAGAAAAACAGTCGACATGGTCCACTTGCTTTCAAAAACTTGTTTATTTTCCCCAGAGTTATGTCTTCGATTATAAAATCCTCCAACAACGTTGGATTATCATAACCCCCAATCTTGAAGGTTTCTTGGATTTTGCTGGCAATCCACCAATGCCTTTCATCCATTTTGTCGGTTTTTACTTTTGCGCGTTCATATATAGTTAAATTTACGCATCCAGTTTAGCTAAATTTCTGTGTTGCAAACCGACGCTGACTTAGTAAACTTTGGCAATGGCAGTCGCCATTATTGTTGTTGGTAACGACGGTTACCCGGATGAAAGCACCTGTTAAAAAAATAATGTATCGTCACATTTGCTTTATATCAAGGGTTACAAAACACTATCATATTAAATAAAATAAAAAATGACCAAATATTAAGTCATTTTGTACAACATATCATTTTTTATGCTAAACTGTTTCACGATAAATAAATCACTTTGGGCTCATGATTTAATTCCTGCTCATCTAAACTCCCGACTGTGGTATATTTAACAGAAAACAACAGCCCCACAACACGTTTGGACACAGACAAATCCACTATATATTGGTTCTAAAGTAGACAAGAAGGCTAAGGGCCATAATTCAGACAAAACTAGTCGCAGACACTTTTCCTTTCTGGAAGATCATCTACACATTAAGTTTATTCAAACGTAAAAGTTTGAATAAGATTCAACCAGTAGTTAATGAGGAGTTAAAAACACAATATTTTGGTACTATATATTATATTGTTGAAAAACAGACACAAGACCGTAAGTGTACAAAAATTCAAAATTTCTTTCTTTACGATCATCTACACATTAAGATTAATCAAGTGCTCAAGCAAGATCCACCCATTAATTAAAGAAAAGTTGAAAAGACAAGCTTTAGGCCGCTATATAAATTATAGTCTTAAAAAGGGCCATAATTCTGCCAAAAAGTGTTGCAGCCCATATTCCTTTCTTTAAGATCATCTTCAAATTAAGGTCATTCAACTGTGAAAGTTTCAAGTGAAATTTGGATACCCAGTAGTCAAAGAGGATTTAAAAACACAGGCTTAGGGATATACCGGTACATATCAACTGACAGACAACTGCAACCCCTTTATGCTTCTCATTGGGGGCATACAAATATTATTTCTTAATTTGTATTTTGATTTCGTCCTTCATTTTGATACGTTGGATTAAAAAAAATGTCTGCATTTTTAATCATACATTCACACTTACATATAGATAATAACTTGAGCATTATGTAGTCTGGTCTTATACTGCCTTGCTATATAGGCTAGCTTTTACATGATGTGGAAGAGTATCTGCAGAACAACTAGGAGATCCCCATTGTAGTCCTTGAAATTAAACTGCTGAAACCATTTAGTTAAAATAAAGGTAGTTAAATAGACTTAGCAGTAAAATAATGATGATGAATGTAGTTTTCGACAGAAACAAGTTTATACCCAATGTAGCTAGGAATGTTTCTATCTGGGTTACAATTTGATGAACAAGAAACAAACACAACTTTGCTATTTTCTTTTATTTATGCATAACAAAGGCACCAAAATATTGTTCACTGGGTCTCAGTTCAATAGTGAAAATATAAAAATCTGCCTGTCTCATCACAATATTCAACAAAACTAATAGAATTTAAAATATCAAAAAACGATAAAACAATAAACAAAATAACACAGTTAAACTGTTAAACAGAAATACAAGTTAACTTTTCACCATGTTTGGATACATCAAAAGAAACTAAAAGTCTGATGTCATAATTATACACAAAGGACCATGGTGAAATTAAATGATAAGTTAGACATTGACACCATTGAAGTTGTTAAGTAGCAGTCAAGAAAAACCTCAATTAAAATATAAAAAGTTGTCGAATTTTTTGTATTGGCATAATATATACAACAAAAATAAAGAAAAACAGAATTGACATTTTTGCATTTATAACTTTTTGGTATTTTTATATCACACACTTTGTCGTTATGGGGTAACAAGTAATGTTTATAAGAAATATTATCAAAGTACAGTTTTCAATTAGATTTTATGGACAGCCTCTGAAAACATTATCATTTATATTGAAACGAGTTTCCAAATTCACGAAACAGACACTGACTATTGCGACTCACAAATGAGGAACACTGTAAACATTTTCTGTTTGGATGTCTTGTTTGTCATACATTGTATTATTGATGCAAATATCTGTGTTCTATGTTTTCCGTTTGGAAGTTCAGTGCCTCAAAATAATCAAGAATACTAGTAATATGGTAACATTGTTGGGGAAGGATCTAGAGTAACATAACATTACTGAGGGACTGCTAAAAAGGAGCAGAGAGGAAAGCTGGAACCCTTTGTTGACATTTTTAAATATTTTCCTTAATCCTGGAAATGTATATGATTAGTCTAATGCAATGTTATGAAGAATTTAATCAAATTATGTTTATTTGGTAAAGAATGTTTGAAAATAAAAAAATGTTAAGCATATTAATTTTTATATTTCGGTGTTAACTTGATAACACACCGAAAACAGTGTAAACCAAAAGCAACGTGGACCAAAAAGGGCGCAATACCTTGCTATTTTGCTTTGAATTGATCTCTATATAAATCTATTTAACTAAGTTACCAAAGAGACCAAATGTTATTGATTGTCAGTGAAAAGCCAAAACAAGATGCTGCGTTCAATAAATGTGTCGCGTTCTGAGAAAACTGGTCAAAATGCTTGTGCGTAAAGTGTTGTCCCAGATTAGCCTGTGCAGTCTGCACAGGCTAATCAGGGACGACACTTTCCGCCTAAACTGGATTTTCGCTAAGAAGAGACATCATTTAAACGTAAAATTCCATAAAAGGGGAAATTGTTTTCCCTGATTAGCCTGTGCGGACTGCACAGGCTAATCTGGGATGACAAATTACGCACAAGCATTATGCCCAGTTTTCTCAAAAAACGACACAAATGTAGATGCCCCTGGTGGAAGCCTTTTAAGTATTCATTCATTGGCCAATTTGAAGAATCTTAGTACACAATTAGGTCAGTATCAATTTAAAATTAGGTCAAGGTCAAGGTAAAACAAACATAGCAAGTTTGGATTAACCAAGAAATTTGACCCTCTAAATAAGTCCATAAGTAGGTCAATGTAAAGGTCAACAAGAGCACCGTCGAGCGGATGCCAACGCTCGGCTATGGGTGCTTGCTTATGGTTTTTTTTAACCTTTGACCTTGAAGGTCATCATTGACCTTGACCTTTTCACCACTCAAAATGTGCAGGTCGATGAGATACACATAAAAAAAGAAAAAAAATGTTTGTTTGACCTTTGACCTTGAAGGATGACCTTGACCTTGAACCACTCAAAATGTGCAGCTCCATGAGATACACATGCATGCCAAATATCAAGTTGCTATCTTCAATGATGATAAAAGTTATGGCCAATGTTAAAGTTTTCGGACGACGACTACGACGACGACGCGGCAGACAAGAGGGCTAAGACAATACCTCGGGTTTTCTTCGAAAACAGCCGAGCTAAAAATGAGGTAAGGGTGATTTGAATATGTTGAAACTGTTCATAAATAAAATCCATGCAAGTATCAAAAGCTTTGTAGCACGCAGTATTGATGAAAAGCGTCTTTTTGGGTTAACCAAGAAATTGGTCCAAGTCCACAAAATAAGGTCAATGTCAAGTTAAAACTGAGAATGTTGGTGTGTTGAAAGTGTTCAAACGCATCATCCATGCAAGTGTCAATTCTTTGTAGGAAAATGTTAAATGAAATGTTGTTACGAGTTAACCTTGTACGGACGGACAGACAGACAAGTTAATCGCTACATGCCTCTCTGCATCAGTAGATGCTGGGGCATATACAAAATCACTTAAGTATAAATACAATTATGAAAACAAGAATGACCGTGCAAGAGAAAATGTCAAAATACTAAAAATATTTTTTAGGAACAGCTCCATTAAACATGTAATGTGTTCTTATTTAAAACATGAACATGCCATAGTTAACAATGAAGTCTAAATAATAATTGCTTTAAGTCAATTGAGACATCAATGACTTCATAAAATAACCCAGAAGCAGAAACAGAACAAAATATAAAAAAATCTTTGTAAATTTAAGAAAGGATTTCATTATTTGTACACGTAAGCATGGTGAAGACAAGATTTCAAATGATCCAGTAAAAATCTGCAGTTCTTAACAATAGCTAAAGGAATTAATATCCTTGTCTGCAGTACATGTACATCTGTTCTTGAATACATGTATTTTTTGGTGTCATTGGAAAATCTGGCTTTTCACTTTCCAGTAATAATTCATATCAAGGTTAATGTGCTTAACAGGAATATACGTAAACTAACTTGCATAACAATAAATTAAAATGTAAAAACATAGTTACACCTTTCTCTATAAAAAAATGTACCCGACTAATATTAGTAATTTGTTAAATCTTTTTTTGTAAGTTTAAATAACGATGATAATTGTTAAAAAATTGGATGATTTTTTATACAAAAAAAACCCAGTAAAGTGACAATCATGTAAAAAAGGCAACATATTATATCTTGTGCCTCAAAAATACAACAGCAATACAACATCAAAATCACATAACAATACAAAAACTGTCTACAAAATATAAGAACAAATAAATACAGTTTACATCAGAACATTAATATGTATAACAACATTAAAGCACTTTCATATCAACAACAATAGTTAAACAGGAAACTAAATTTGCAGTTTTTTTGTATTGCTTTGTTGGATCTTTCTCCATTTTTAACAGTATGATATTTAAATGACCAACAATTACAGAACAAACTTCTTGTTTACAGGAAATTCAAAGGACAAACTTCTAGTTTACAGGATACTGTTCAAGTGTGTAAAAGAGTGCATTCAACAAAGATCAAAACATTTCAATCTTGCTCAATTGTACCCTAACACATATTACTCTTTTTTTACAAAGTCCACCTTAGGTAAAAACAACAAATGGATTTCAATGAAATACTAATATATGTACCAGTAAATAAAACATAGCAAAAGAATGAAACAGGAATGAAAAATGATCAACTATAATTATTGTAAACATTATGAAGATTTAGAAAAGATTTTCCAGCGTATAAAAGTTTGCATTTTAAGAATTTATTAAAAATAAAAACAGTTACAAAACTGTTTCAATGAGTCTGTTCAAATATCAAAAAAAGCTATGGACATTACAATTTTACTCCAACCTGATAAATGTCAAATTAATTACAATTTTGCTCCAACCTGATAAATGTCAAATTAACATTGTTATATAAATATTTAAAGAAGAACTAAACCAGACAAATGTCTTATGGTAAGCATAGGCAATCCTGTAGATATGTGGGCGGAAACTGTGAGGAAATATATCGGAGGGGATAGTCAATGTATTAACACAATCTATGCTGTTTGAGTACGTGTATAATCGTGTTGTTCACTAATTTCTCACCAAAAATATCTCCGTAAAAGACCGACCTGCTTCTTTGGTAGTTTATTTAAAAATGTATGAGGTCCCTTTGTGTTACATATGTAGCTGCATGACATCAGGAGGTCTAATAAACTTTCAACAATTTTTTTTAATCCAATTGAAACAAATTCAGTTCAATGCAGCTTATACATATATGCTTACTGCTTTAAAACTGACTAAATGGAGTAGAGTTGAGTAAAAAACCTGCTATGTTTTGCAACACTATATCAACGAGAAAAACAGTACATCAAAATGTTAATGAAAAAATACACAAAATAAAAATATAAAGAAAGCACAATGATTATATACATAATACTGTATATAACAATTATTTTTATTTACAAATCTCTGTACAAAAATGTGTCGTGTTCTGAGAAAACTGGGAAAATGCTTGTGCGTAAATTGTCATCCCAAATTAGCCTGTGCAGTCCGCACAGGCTAATCCGGGACCACACTTTCCGCCTTAACTAGATTTTCGCTAAGAAGTGACATCATTTAAACCAAAAAATCCATAAGAGCGGAAATTGTCGACTGCACAGGCTAATCTGGGATGACAATTGAGGCACAAGCTTTATGCCCAGTTTTCTCAGAACACGACAAAAATATGAAGCTAAAAACTCCGAGACATGATGCAAAAATGTACATCTAGAAAAATGTCATTTCACCATAACAAATGTTTTGTAATGACCACCAAAAAACAACAACTATTCACATTGTGTACAATCAAACATAAGTGTAGAATTAGATAAACTTAATAGGATTGAAATGCAATTTGCATAGTATGATTATAACTGAAGAATACCCATTTTTGTTGGCTTTTTGAATTGTTCAAAAAAGTTTTGAAATTCTTAAATAATTTATTAAAATTCGCTAAAAGGGTAAAACATAGGGCTGCCATTAAAAGTCAGTCAAAAACATTCCAAGTTCACTCTCAAAAAATGTCTTTGCCAAATAAATCCTACAATTTTGTGTAAGTTGTTTGGCAACAGATGTAATAAGAACTGTCACTGTAATGCCTGAAATATCCCTCCAATGCCACTTTGTCAGATGGCGTCGGCAGCTTAGCTTTAAGAACAAGTCAAGCTTCCAACCTATGGAGTTTTATCTTGATACCTTATAGTTTAGTCAATATATGCCCAGCATGAACCCTAACAAGGGCAATAACTGTGAAATTATGTTCGCAGGAATTATGGTTCTTATGCACTGCACTTCCCCTCAATGAGACCTTGCTACATATTCAGATTGATGTTGATACCCATTATAATTTTCAAGATATGATCCATCAAAATCGAAATATAAATATGGGCTGTCAGTTGTAGTGGCAGCCATTGTGTGAATATGTTTTTTGTCACTGTGAACTTGACCTTTGACCTAGTGACTTGAAAATCAATAGGGGTCATCTGCCAGTCATGATCAATGTACCTATGAAGTTTCATGATCATAGGCCTAAGAATTCTTGAGTTATCATCAGGAAACCATTTTACTGTTTCGAGTCACTGTGACCTTGACCTTTGACCTAGTGACCTGAGAATTAATAGGGGTCACCTGCCAGTCATGATCAATGTACCTATGAAGTTTAATGATCCCAGGCGTAAGCTTTCTTGAGTTATCATCCAGAAACCATTTTACTGTGTCGAGTCACCGTGACCTTGACCTTTGACCTAGTGACCTGAAAATCAATAGGGGTCATTTGCCAGTCATGATCAATGTACCTATGAAGTCTCATGATCCTAGGCATAAGCGTTCTTGAGTTATCATCCAGAAACCATTTTTCAATTTCTAGTCACTATGACCTTGACCTTTGACCTAGTGACCTGAAAATCAATAGGGGTCATCTGCGAGTCATGATCAATGTCCCTATGAAGTTTCATGATCCTAGGCCTAAGCGTTCTTGAGTAATCATCCGGAAACCATCTGGTGGACGGATGGACGGACGGACCTACCGACATGTGCAAAACAATATACCCCCTCTTGTTCGAAGGGGGGCATAAAAACTAATGAAGAGCAATAACAAAAAAAATACGGAAACAAGACAAGATTCCAGTATGCCATCCCTTAACTATGAATCAGGGGGTATAATAATTAAATCCCGCCCCCCACTGAAATATCAATAACAACATAAGGTATATAAAGAAACCTACGAATCCCATGGGCATTACAAAATAATCTTTGTCAGAATACATCTTCTTGCCCATTAACCCTGGTTAAGCACTTACACTGATTTTGCAGATGAATTGTTCACTTAATGGCTATAAGAGATGTGTTCAAAAGCAACATCAATGATTACAAGATCATCACCTTATAAACATCCTTCATGTTAATACCTTTTTTCCTCATACAAAAAGTAGATATTTACCAATAGTTAATGATTTTTTTACCATTAAAATTCATTTATCTCAATTGACATTAAAAATGAATAGCACATATAATGTAACTTAAGTTTTGGCCATTCAAAAATTAATTTTGCGCCAGAAAATATTAAAACGTGCATCATTGTCATTTTTTTTATTTCAGTTTTGTCTTTAACCTTTTTAGGCTTTAAGTAACACAAAGATTGCATGTGAAGGCTGTATTTTACGTGACAATAACAATAATGTAATAGTTCCATGTCTACCACATAAGCACATAGTTCCCTTATGTACATTTTGCAAGATTTCTACTAATGTAAAACAACAACACAGTATTATTAGTATCAAAACTAAAAAATCTAACAATTGCAAAGTGAAAACCATTTTACATAATGTAACATACCTAACAACTTAATGAAACATACCTAACAACTGTGAATTAACAACATGAGAAAAGATGACGATGGCGAGATAGGATATGTTACATGAAAACAATGAAATAATGACAATTTAAAATAATCTCCATGAGTTTTGACCAAACCAACCATTTTCGACCAACATATTTCACATGAACGGATTTCAAACAAAGAATTTAAAAAATAAAGCAATAAAAAAACAAGTTAAGTTCTACTTTTTCTACTTCTAAGTGAGCAATTTAAAGAGAACAAGAACATAAGAAATCACCGTAGACATTCGCATGGAACCTTGTATAGAAATATTGGAATTTCGAGATCAGTAAAAAAACGATCATATACAAATTATCTTTGGCCCATAAAACACAAAATGTTTTTACAATAAAAACAACAAAGGTAGGTTAATACCATACAAAAAAGTGGATCTCCTGTTAAACAAACTGTTTATTAATGCTTTCAAAGAAGCATATTTTTATATTTATTATAGAATCTTATTTATTCTACCTGTTAATGCCAACAAATTTCAAGCTCTCGATACCAAAATGTGTAAGAATGACTTCTTCATAAGAATTCTTTTAAATATCTACACTTAAAATTTACATACTTAACACAGTGATATGCCAAACAACTTATTATATCAACCACTTATGACGGCTTGATCAAATCTAGAGGGCCATCTTTGCCGTTACCATTATGTTGCATGCCAAACTTCTGGCGTTTCTGTAATGGGGTGTACCCCCAGCCATCCGGGAATCTCTCTCGGTACTTGGGGATTGCAGGAATTCCCTGCGTTAAGGATCCCATCATCTGAGGTGGGCCAGGGGCCATGTGATAATTAAGGGCCGCGGTATTGCCAATACTCCCTGGGGGGCCTGTGGTGGGGGGATAACCAGCGTGTGCCATGTAGGGGGAGGGGTGGTGGGGAAAACTGTGAGAGGGAGGGGAGTGAGATTGGGAGAAAGCTTGCTGGGGGGAACCATTACACGGACTGGACTGATTCTGGGATTCTTGGTCCAAGACGATACGTTTTTTCATTGGAATAGACTTGTCTTCCTTAAAGCAATTTGACCGGGTTATTTCTGGCGCCATCTGTGGCCCATCCTTTTGCTTTTTCAGTACCACTGTCTCCACATCTTGCAGATTGTAGTTCTCTGATGACATGAGCACCCTCATGTGCAGGGGCATGTACTTGTTATCTATTGCAGACTGTTTCTCATCATTCTTCTTATGAATGAGAACATGCGTATTCTGCTGCAATCCAGTCAAGAGAACTGTATCCTGGGCAGGAATGGTTATCTTGACCGGTGAAACATCAGACGTACAACAGAAAGTATCACCAATACAGTCAAACTCCAGATCTTTGGCCTCAAAATCCGTGTAAACCTGCATCTTCTGCTGGCTGTCAGTGCGCTGGGTAGGTTTACGGATGGTGTCCGTGTAACCGTTGGCAACTGAACTGTCTGACGCCCGGGCGTATTCAGGGGACATCTGAGCCTCTCCGGCATTGACCGGTTGACAGGTCACCATCAGGCCTGAAATAGAATGGAAATAAGTCTCGCTCTGGGAACATAAGACTTCATGCATGTGTGTAGAGTGTGGTTCCAGATTAGGCTAATCAGGTATGACACTTCATGCATGTGCGTAGAGTGTGGTTCCAGATTAGGCTAATCAGGTATGACACTTCATGCATGTGCGTAGAGTGTGGTTTAAGATTAGGCTAATCGGGTATCACACTTCATGCATGTGCGTAGAGTGTGGTTCCAGATTAGGCTAATCGGGTATGACACTTCATGCATGTGCGAAGAGTGTGGTTCCAGATTAGGCTAATCGGGTATGACACTTCATGCATGTGCGTAGAGTGTCGTTCCAGATTAGGCTCATCGGGTATGACACTTTATGCATGTGCGTAGAGTGTGGTTCCAGATTAGGCTCATCGGGTATGACACTTTATGCCCATGTGCGTAGAGTGTGGTTCCAGATTAGGCTTATCGGGTATGACACTTTATGCATGTGCGTAGAGTGTGGTTCCAGATTAGGCTAATCGGGTATGACACTTCATGCCTAGACTGGATTTTTGTTTAGAAGAGACTTCCTTAAAACAAAAAAGTCCATCAAAGCAGAAAGTGTTGTCCCTGATTAGCCTTAGAAGACTGCACAAGGTAATCTGGGATGACACTTTACGCAAATGCATTAAGCGCAGTTTTCATAGAAAACGAGACTCAAACAGTACGGTAAATGAGGACATGATGTGGGATTTCCCATACATGCTTTTTATCAATTCTGGCCAAGTTTATTCACCATATTTTATTACTTTATAAAGGTAGAGGCTATCTTGTTACCTGAGGGTCCATGCTTGGCTTCAAACGTCTTCATCCAGTTGATGAAGGACTTGATATCTCGCACTTCCAGGCTGTGCACTATTTCCAGACACTTCTGCTTCGCTTGCTGGATTGTGCCTGAAACACACAAACAGATGTTCAAGACATTTGATAAGTTTCCCAGACTGCGAAATGGACGCTGCATTTCTGGAACAATCCCGGATGATTGGAATATATGGCATGTATGTCAATTTTTTACTGTTTCTCCTCTTAGTTTGTAAATAACACTCTTTGCTCCAAAATTGTTACAGTTTAGGTCGAAGTAAAACCTTAATATGTTATAATGTAGGAAAATATATTGAGCTATATAGCAGGGTGCTATGCTTTAATTCTTTTATATCCCCACATCTGCCCTTATACGTTGGTCCAAAACATAATGTTTAAAGGCCCTACATGTATAAAGGTGAAGATCCGTAATTATTAACCGATTTTTAAATATTTTTTATTANCCAGGCCTAAGCGTTCTTGAGTAATCATCCGGAAACCATCTGGTGGACGGATGGACGGACGGACCTACCGACATGTGCAAAACAATATACCCCCTCTTGTTCGAAGGGGGGCATAAAAACTAATGAAGAGCAATAACAAAAAAAATACGGAAACAAGACAAGATTCCAGTATGCCATCCCTTAACTATGAATCAGGGGGTATAATAATTAAATCCCGCCCCCCACTGAAATATCAATAACAACATAAGGTAGATAAAGAAACCTACGAATCCCATGGGCATTACAAAATTATCTTTGTCAGAATATATTTTCTTGCCCATTAACCCTGGTTAAGCACTTACACTGATTTTGCAGATGAATTGTTCACTTAATGGCTATAAGAGATGTGTTCAAAAGCAACATCAATGATTACAAGATAATCACCTTATAAACATCCTTCATGTTAACCCTTTGCATGCAGGGTATTTGTCGTCTGCTAAAATGTCGTCTGCTGAATTTCTAAATTAGCATTTTCTTCCTTTTTTTTTCATAAAATACTATCAAAATAGCAAACAGTTTGGATCCTGATGAGACGCCACGTTCTGTGGCGTCTCATCTGGATCCAAACTGTTTGCAAAGGCCTTCAAAATCCGGTTCCAGCGCTTAAAGGGTTAATACCTTTTTTCCTCATACAAAAAGTAGATATTTACCAATAGTTAATGATTTTTTTACCATTAAACTTCATTTATCTCAATTGACATTAAAAATGAATAGCACATTTAATGTAACTTAAGTTTTGGCCATTCAAAAAATAATTTTGCGCCAGAAAATATTAAAACGTGCATCATTGTCATTTTTTTTATTTCAGTTTTGTCTTTAACCTTTTTAGGCTTTAAGTAACACAAAGATTGCATGTGAAGGCTGTATTTTACGTGACAATAACAATAATGTAATAGTTCCATGTCTACCACATAAGCACATAGTTCCCTTATGTACATTTTGCAAGATTTCTACTAATGTAAAACAACAACACAGTATTATTAGTATCAAAACTAAAAAATCTAACAATTGCAAAGTGAAAACCATTTTACATAATGTAACATACCTAACAACTTAATGAAACATACCTAACAACTGTGAATTAACAACATGAGAAAAGATGACGATGGCGAGATAGGATATGTTACATGAAAACAATGAAATAATGACAATTTAAAATAATCTCCATGAGTTTTGACCAAACCAACCATTTTCGACCAACATATTTCACATGAACGGATTTCAAACAAAGAATTTAAAAAATAAAGCAATAAAAAAACAAGTTAAGTTCTACTATTTCTACTTCTAAGTGAGCAATTTAAAGAGAACAAGAACATAAGAAATCACCGTAGACATTCGCATGGAACCTTGTATAGAAATATTGGAATTTCGAGATCAGTAAAAAAACGATCATATACAAATTATCTTTGGCCCATAAAACACAAAATGTTTTTACAATAAAAACAACAAAGGTAGGTTAATACCATACAAAAAAGTGGATCTCCTGTTAAACAAACTGTTTATTAATGCTTTCAAAGAAGCATATTTTTATATTTATTATAGAATCTTATTTATTCTACCTGTTAATGCCAACAAATTTCAAGCTCTCGATACCAAAATGTGTAAGAATGACTTCTTCATAAGAATTCTTTTAAATATCTACACTTAAAATTTACATACTTAACACAGTGATATGCCAAACAACTTATTAAAATCAACCACTTATGACGGCTTGATCAAATCTAGAGGGCCATCTTTGCCGTTACCATTATGTTGCATGCCAAACTTCTGGCGTTTCTGTAATGGGGTGTACCCCCAGCCATCAGGGAATCTCTCTCGGTACTTGGGGATTGAGGGAATTCCCTGCGTTAAGGATCCCATCATCTGAGGTGGGCCAGGGGCCATGTGATAATTAAGGGCCGCGGTATTGCCAATACTCCCTGGGGGGCCTGTGGTGGGGGGATAACCAGCGTGTGCCATGTAGGGGGAGGGGTGGTGGGGAAAACTGTGAGAGGGAGGGGAGTGAGATTGGGAGAAAGCTTGCTGGGGGGAACCATTACACGGACTGGACTGATTCTGGGATTCTTGGTCCAAGACGATACGTTTTTTCATTGGAATAGACTTGTCTTCCTTAAAGCAATTTGACCGGGTTATTTCTGGCGCCATCTGTGGCCCATCCTTTTGCTTTTTCAGTACCACTGTCTCCACGTCTTGCAGATTGTAGTTCTCTGATGACATGAGCACCCTCATGTGCAGGGGCATGTACTTGTTATCTATTGCAGACTGTTTCTCATCATTCTTCTTATGAATGAGAACATGCGTATTCTGCTGCAATCCAGTCAAGAGAACTGTATCCTGGGCAGGAATGGTTATCTTGACCGGTGAAACATCAGACGTACAACAGAAAGTATCACCAATACAGTCAAACTCCAGATCTTTGGCCTCAAAATCCGTGTAAACCTGCATCTTCTGCTGGCTGTCAGTGCGCTGGGTAGGTTTACGGATGGTGTCCGTGTAACCGTTGGCAACTGAACTGTCTGACGCCCGGGCGTATTCAGGGGACATCTGAGCCTCTCCGGCATTGACCGGTTGACAGGTCACCATCAGGCCTGAAATAGAATGGAAATAAGTCTCGCTCTGGGAACATAAGACTTCATGCATGTGTGTAGAGTGTGGTTCCAGATTAGGCTAATCAGGTATGACACTCCATGCATGTGCGTAGAGTGTGGTTCCAGATTAGGCTAATCAGGTATGACACTTCATGCATGTGNCAGTCACTCAACTTGCTATACTAACACAGAAAACACCCTTACATCAGTCACTCAACTTGCTATACTAACACAGAAAACACCCTTACATCAGTCACTCAACTTGCTATACTAACACAGAAAACACCCTTACATCAGTCACTCAACTTGCTATACTAACACAGAAAACACCCTTACATCAGTCACTCAACTTGCTATACTAACACAGAAAACACCCTTACATCAGTCACTCAACTTGCTATACTAACACAGAAAACACCCTTACATCAGTCACTCAACTTGCTATACTAACACAGAAAACACCCTTACATCAGTCACTCAACTTGCTATACTAACACAGAAAACACCCTTACATCAGTCACTCAACTTGCTATACTAACACAGAAAACACCCTTACATCAGTCACTCAACTTGCCATACTAACACAGAAAACACCCTAACATCAGTCACTCAACGTGCTATACTAACACAGAAAACACCTGCGTTCCATACCAACGTGCTATACTAACACAGAAAACACCTGCGTTCCATACCAACGTGCTATACTAACACAGAAAACACCTGCGTTCCATACCAACGTGCTATACTAACACAGAAAACACCTGCGTTCCATACTTATGATATAATATCATCAAGTCATGTACATGATCCTATACATTGTTGCATAATAAAATTAACAACTGACAAATCAGGACAAGTCCTTGCTAATCTTCATTTCATTCCACTGGAATCAAGTGAGACAGCAAGGTCACACTTAGAATTGCTACATGATCCCTCACATTGTTACATAAAACAGATGACAAATCAGCAAAAGACCTTGCTTTTGGTGGTTTCATTCAACCTCTTTCATATGTGTCGTGTTCTGAGAAAACTGGGCTTAATGCTTATGCGTAAATTGTCATCCCAGATTAGCCTGTGCAGTCCGCACAGGCTAATCAGGGACCACAAATTCCGCTTTTATGTAATTTTTCATTTTAATGATGTCTCTTCTTAGCGAAAATCCAGTTTAGGCGGAAAGTGTCATCCCGGATTAGCCTGTGCGGACTGCACAGGCTAATCTTGGACGACACTTTACGCACATGCATTTTGCCCAGTTTTCTCAGAACACGACTCAAATCAGCAAAAGACCTTGCTTTTGTCGGTTTCATTCAACCTCTATCATATTTCCCTTATGAAAGGCATCATTAATTTGCAACACAACCTGATCCCCATGTAAATTACAAAACAGAAATGTCAACGCAATCCAATTACTAGCACATCTTGTATTCTTCCTCACTTTTTCTCACAATACAAATCATGTCCAACAAGAGAAACCTGATGCTAATTTTGTTACAAACATGTTTGTAACGCGTATGCAATATTACAAATCACCATTTCACCAGGCATTTCTGTTTGTTTCATTGGATTTCCGCCTTTTTCAACAGCATTCAAGTCAAATTTCCAGATTTCTAATTACAATCTTATGCAATGTGATTCAACTTTCATTATCTTCAGCTTCAGTTTTAGGCCACTGTCCTTCAAATGTGTTAAAGTTTTCTTTTCAAATAACCCTAGCAACCCTAAGTTTTGGTGCCACCTCTTCACTATTTGTTTGGAATTTCATAACAATTCCAACATATGTTCGTTTTAAATACATTAACATTTGCATACAAAATGTTGCATTAAGATTTGAAAGAAAAGTGTCATTGAACATTCTTTTTCATATGTGTCGCGTTCTGATAAAATTGGGCATAATGCATGTGCGTAAAGTGTCGTCCCAGATTAGCCTGTGCAGTCCGCACAGGCTAATCAGGGACAACACTTTTCACCTAAATTGGATTTTTGCTAAGAGACTTCATTTAAATGAAAAATGTCTTAAAAGTGGAAAGTGTCGTTCCTGATTAGCATGTGTGGACTGACACTTTACGCACATGCATTATGCCCAGTTTTCTCAGAACACGACTCACATTTTCATGCTCTTATCAGAGTTTCTTGAGCTTTTTTCCCAAACCAAGCTGTTTGTTTAGTGGAAAAGCTATTCTAGCTATCAAGTAATTTAGTAATTTGCTAAATATTCTGTGAACATTAACCTTGATTTTGAGTTAAAACCGTTAGTTTTTTTTAAATTTTACTAACAGGGACCTTGACCGTTGACCTTGATCCAATATGCAGTTTT